>JABAKD010000027.1:10973847-11115148 GCA_012845835.1 Undaria pinnatifida
GCACCTCAGTGGATTGATCGTGTCCGGAGTCGGTGACGGCGTTGTCGGCGTCACAGTCGGAGGTACTACAGACGGATATATTGTATGCGGCCGTGACGAACGTTGGCAATCGAGCGAGGTAACGAGGTCACGCCAATGATCGAAAATATCAGGGCGCTGATGTTCGGGTGAATCTGCATCTGTGCACCCTCTTGTCTACAGGCAGCGTAGAGTAGACTATGATTAACCCAATCTACACAAGTCGTTGACACGTTGGATGCAAACTGTTGACATGATGACGGAGCGCAGCGGCACGTTTTAGTGTACCTTTGGCTGCCGGTAACGCTACGCGTCTTTGACCAGAATCCATCTCACACAAACGTTCATAAATTCATGTACAGCATGGACTCCTACCTGTAAGGGGTCCCGACGTCAAAGGAGCAACCGTAGATGTGGGCACCTCAGTTGGATTGATCGTGTCCGGAGTCGGTGACGGCGTTGTCGGCGTCAAAGTCGGAGGTACTACAGACGGATATATTGTATGCGGCCGTGACGAACGTTAGCAATCGAGCGAGGTAACGAGGTCGCGTCAATGATCGAATATATCAGGGCGCTGATGTTCGGGTGAAACTGCATCTGTGCACCCTCTTGTCTACAGGCAGCGTAGAGTATACGGCGATTAACCCAATCTACACAAGTCGTTGACACGTTGAACGCAAACTGTTGACATGTTGACGTAGCGCAGCGGCATGTCTCAGTGTACCTTTAGCTGCCGGTAACGATACGCGTCTTTGACCCGAATCCATCTCACACTATTGGAGAAATATTCATGTACAGCACCTACCTGTGAGGGGTCCCGACGTCAAAGGAGCGACCGTAGGAAATGTGGGCACCTCAGTTGGATTGATCGTGTCCGGAGTCGGTGACGGCGTTGTCGGCGTCACAGTCGGAGGTACTACAGACGGATATATTGTGCGCGGTCGTGACGAACGTTGGCAATCGAGCGAGGTAACGAGGTCGCGTCAATGATGGAAATGATCAGGGCGCTGATGTTTGAGTGAGTCTGCATCTGTGCACCCTCTTGTCTACAGGCAGCGTAGAGTAGACGGTGATTAACCCAATCTACACATGTCGCTGAGACGTTGAACGAAAACTGTTGACATGTTGACGGAGCGCAACGGCACGTCTTAGTGTACCTTTGTCTGCCGGTAACGCTACGCGTCTTCGACCAGAATCCATCTCACACAAACGTTTAAAATTCATGTACAGCATGGACTCCTACCTGTAAGGGGTCCCGACGTCAAAGGAGCGACCGTAGGAGATGTGGGCACCTCAGTTGGATTGATCGTGTCCGGAGTCGGTGACGGCGTTGTCGGCGTCACAGTCGGAGGTTCTACAGACGGATATATTGTATGCGGCCGTGACGAACGTTAGCAATCGAGCGCGGTAACGAGGTCGCGTCAATGATCGAATATATCAGGGCGCTGATGTGCGGGTGAATCTGCATCTGTGCACCCTCTTGTCTACAGGCAGCGTAGAGTAGACTATGATTAACCCAATTTACACAAGTCGTTGACACGTTGAACGCAAACTGTTGACATGTTGACGTAGCGCAGCGGCACGTCTCAGTGTACCTTTGGCTGTCGGTAACGCTAGTCGTCTTCGACCAGAATCCATCTCACATTTTTGAAGAAGTTTTCATGTACAGCACCTACCTGTGAGGGGTCCCGACGTCAAAGGAGCAACCGTAGGAGATGTGGGCACCTCAGTTGGATTGATCGTGTCCGGAGTCGGTGACGGCGTTGTCGGCGTCACAGTCGGAGGTACTACAGACGGATATATTGTGCGCGGTCGTGACGAACGTTGGCAATCGAGCGAGGTAACGAGGTCGCGTCAATGATGGAAATGATCAGGGCGCTGATGTTCGAGTGAGTCTGCATCTGTGCACCCTCTTGTCTACAGGCAGCGTAGAGTAGACGGTGATTAACCCAATCTACACAAGTCGCTGACACGTTGGATGCAAACTGTTGACAAGTTGACGGAGCGCAACGGCACGTCTTAGTGTACCTTTGTCTGCCGGTAACGCTACGCTTCTTTGACCCGAATCCATCTCACACAAACGTTTAAAATTCATGTACAGCATGGACTCCTACCTGTAAGGGGTCCCGACGTCAAAGGAGCGACCGTAGGAGATGTGGGCACCTCAGTTGGATTGATCGTGTCCGGAGTCGGTGACGGCGTTGTCGGCGTCACAGTCGGAGGTACTGCAGACGGATATATTGTATGCGGCCGTGACGAACGTTAGCAATCGAGCGCGGTAACGAGGTCGCGTCAATGATCGAATATATCAGGGCGCTGATGTGCGGGTGAATCTGCATCTGTGCACCCTCTTGTCTACAGGCAGCGTAGAGTATACGGCGATTAACCCAATCTACACAAGTCGTTGACACGTTGAACGCAAACTGTTGACATGTTGACGTAGCGCAGCGGCATGTCTCAGTGTACCTTTAGCTGCCGGTAACGCTACGCGTCTTTGACCCGAATCCATCTCACACTATTGGAGAAATATTCATGTACAGCACCTACCTGTGAAGGGTCCCGACGTAGAAGGAGCGACCGTAGGAGATGTGGGCACCTCAGTTGGATCGATCGTGTCCGGAGTCGGTGACGGCGTTGTCGGCGTCAAAGTCGGAGGTTCTACAGACGGATATATTGTATGCGGCCGTGACGATCGTTAGCAATCGAGCGAGGTAACGAGGTCGCGTCATTGATCGAATATATCAGGGCGCTGATGTTCGGGTGAATCTGCATCTGTGCACCCTCTTGTCTACAGGCAGCGTAGAGTATACGGCGATTAACCCAATCTACACAAGTCGTTGACACGTTGAACGCAAACTGTTGACATGTTGACGTAGCGCAGCGGCATGTCTCAGTGTACCTTTAGCTGCCGGTAACGCTACGCGTCTTTGACCCGAATCCATCTCACATTATTGGAGAAATATTCATGTACAGCACCTACCTGTGAGGGGTCCCGACGTAGAAGGAGCGACCGTAGGAGATGTGGGCACCTCAGTTGGATCGATCGTGTCCGGAGTCGGTGACGGCGTTGTCGGCGTCACAGTCGGAGGTACTACAGACGGATATATTGTATGCGGCCGTGACGAACGTTGGCAATCAAGCGAGGTAACGAAGTCACGCCAATGATCGAAAATATCAGGGCGCTGATGTTTTGGTGAATCTGCATCTGTGCACCCTCTTGTCTACAGGCAGCGTAGAGTAGACTATGATTAACCCAATCTACACAAGTCGTTGACACGTTGAACGCAAACTGTTGACAAGTTGACGTAGCGCAGCGGCACGTCTCAGTGTACCTTTGGCTGCCGGTAACACTAGTCGTCCTTGACCCGAATCCATCTCACACTTTTGTAGAAATTTTCATGTACAGCACCTACCTATAAGGGGTCCCGACGTCAAAGGAGCGACCGTAGGAGATGTGGGCACCTCAATTGGATTGATCGTGTCCGGAGTCGATGACGGCGTTGTCGGCGTCACAGTCGGAGGTACTACAGACGGATATATTGTATGCGGCCGTGACAAACGTTGGCAATCGAGCGAGGTAACGAGGTCGCGTCAATGATCGAGTATATCAGGGCGCTGATGTTCGGGTAAATCTGCATCTGTGCACCCTCTTGTCTACAGGCAGCGTAGAGTATACGGTGATGAACCCAATCTACACAAGTCGTTGACACGTTGGATGCAAACTGTTGACATGATGACGGGGCGCAGCAGCACGTTTTAGTGTACCTTTGGCTGCTGGTAACGCTACGCGTCTTTGACCAGAATTCATCTCACACAAACGTTCATAAATTCATGTACAGCATGGACTCCTACCTGTAAGGGGTCCCGACGTCAAAGGAGCAACCGTAGATGTGGGCACCTCAGTTGGATTGATCGTGTCCGGAGTCGGTGACGGCGTTGTCGGCGTCACAGTCGGAGGTACTACAGACGGATATATTGTATGCGGCCGTGACGAACGTTGGCAATCGAGCGAGGTAACGAGGTCGCGTCAATGATCGAAAATATCAGGGCCCTGATGTTCTGGTGAATCTGCATATGTGCACCCTCTTGTCTACAGGCAGCGTAGAGTAGACTATGATTAACCCAATCTACTCAAGTCGTTGACACGTTGGATGCAAACTGTTGACATGATGACGGAGCGCAGCGGCACGTTTTAGTGTACCTTTGGCTGCCGGTAACGCTACGCGTCTTTGACCAGAATCCATCTCACACAAACGTTCATAAATTCATGTACAGCATGGACTCCTACCTGTAAGGGGTCCCGACGTCAAAGGAGCAACCGTAGATGTGGGCAACTCAGTTGGATTGATCGTGTCCGGAGTCGGTGACGGCGTTGTCGGCGTCAAAGTCGGTGGTTCTACAGACGGATATATTGTATGCGGCCGTGACGAACGTTAGCAATCGAGCGAGGTAACGAGGTCGCGTCAATGATCGAATATATCAGGGCGCTGATGTTCGGGTGAAACTGCATCTGTGCACCCTCTTGTCTACAGGCAGCGTAGAGTAGACTATGATTAACCCAATCTACACAAGTCGTTGACACGTTGAACGCAAACTGTTGACATGTTGACGTAGCGCAGCGGCATGTCTCAGTGTACCTTTAGCTGCCGGTAACGATACGCGTCTTTGACCCGAATCCATCTCACACTATTGGAGAAATATTCATGTACAGCACCTACCTGTGAGGGGTCCCGACGTCGAAGGAGCGACCGTAGGAGATGTGGGCACCTCAGTTGGATTGATCGTGTCCGGAGTCGGTGACGGCGTTGTCGGCGTCACAGTCGGAGGTACTACAGACGGATATATTGTATGCGGCCGTGACGAACGTTGGCAATCGAGCGAGGTAACGAGGTCACGCCAATGATCGAAAATATCAGGGCGCTGATGTTCGGGTGAATCTGCATCTGTGCACCCTCTTGTCTACAGGCAGCGTAGAGTAGACTATGATTAACCCAATCTACACAAGTCGTTGACACGTTGGATGCAAACTGTTGACATGATGACGGAGCGCAGCGGCACGTTTTAGTGTACCTTTGGCTGCCGGTAACGCTACGCGTCTTTGACCAGAATCCATCTCACACAAACGTTCATAAATTCATGTACAGCATGGACTCCTACCTGTAAGGGGTCCCGACGTCAAAGGAGCAACCGTAGATGTGGGCAACTCAGTTGGATTGATCGTGTCCGGAGTCGGTGACGGCGTTGTCGGCGTCACAGTCGGAGGTACTACAGACGGATATATTGTGCGCGGTCGTGACGAACGTTGGCAATCGAGCGAGGTAACGAGGTCGCGTCAATGATGGAAATGATCAGGGCGCTGATGTTTGAGTGAGTCTGCATCTGTGCACCCTCTTGTCTACAGGCAGCGTAGAGTAGACGGTGATTAACCCAATCTACACATGTCGCTGAGACGTTGAACGAAAACTGTTGACATGTTGACGGAGCGCTACGGCACGTCTTAGTGTACCTTTGTCTGCCGGTAACGCTACGCGTCTTCGACCAGAATCCATCTCACACAAACGTTTAAAATTCATGTACAGCATGGACTCCTACCTGTAAGGGGTCCCGACGTCAAAGGAGCGACCGTAGGAGATGTGGGCACCTCAGTTGGATTGATCGTGTCCGGAGTCGGTGACGGCGTTGTCGGCGTCACAGTCGGAGGTACTACAGACGGATATATTGTATGCGGCCGTGACGAACGTTAGCAATCGAGCGCGGTAACGAGGTCGCGTCAATGATCGAATATATCAGGGCGCTGATGTGCGGGTGAATCTGCATCTGTGCACCCTCTTGTCTACAGGCAGCGTAGAGTAGACTATGATTAACCCAATTTACACAAGTCGTTGACACGTTGAACGCAAACTGTTGACATGTTGACGTAGCGCAGCGGCACGTCTCAGTGTACCTTTGGCTGTCGGTAACGCTAGTCGTCTTCGACCAGAATCCATCTCACACTTTTGAAGAAGTTTTCATGTACAGCACCTACCTGTGAGGGGTCCCGACGTCAAAGGAGCAACCGTAGGAGATGTGGGCACCTCAGTTGGATTGATCGTGTCCGGAGTCGGTGACGGCGTTGTCGGCGTCACAGTCGGAGGTACTACAGACGGATATATTGTATGCGGCCGTGACGAACGTTGGCAATCGAGCGAGGTAACGAGGTCGCGTCAATGATGGAAATGATCAGGGCGCTGATGTTCGAGTGAGTCTGCATCTGTGCACCCTCTTGTCTACAGGCAGCGTAGAGTCGACGGTGATTAACCCAATCTACACAAGTCGCTGACACGTTGGATGCAAACTGTTGACATGTTGACGGAGCGCAACGGCACGTCTTAGTGTACCTTTGTCTGTCGGTAACGCTACGCGTCTTCGACCAGAATCCATCTCACACAAACGTTTAAAATTCATGTACAGCATGGACTCCTACCTGTAAGGGGTCCCGACGTCAAAGGAGCGACCGTAGGAGATGTTGGCACCTCAGTTGGATTGATCGTGTCCGGAGTCGGTGACGGCGTTGTCGGCGTCACAGTCGGAGGTACTACAGACGGATATATTGTATGCGGCCGTGACGAACGTTAGCAATCGAGCGCGGTAACGAGGTCGCGTCAATGATCGAATATATCAGGGCGCTGATGTGCGGGTGAATCTGCATCTGTGCACCCTCTTGTCTACAGGCAGCGTACAGTAGACTATGATTAACCCAATCTACACTAGTCGTTGACACGTTGAACGCAAACTGTTGACATGATGACGGAGCGCAGCGGCATGTCTCAGTGTACCTTTGGCTGCCGGTAACGCTACGCGTCTTTGACCAGAATCCATCTCACACAAACGTTCATAAATTCATGTACAGCATGGACTCCTACCTGTAAGGGGTCCCGACGTCAAAGGAGCGATCGTAGATGTGGGCACCTCAGTTGGATTGATCGTGTCCGGAGTCGGTGACGGCGTTGTCGGCGCCACAGTCGGAGGTACTACAGACGGATATATTGTATGCGGCCGTGACGGACGTTGGCAATCGAGCGAGGTAACGAGGTCGCGTCAATGATCGAAAATATCAGGGCGCTGATGTTTGGGTGAATCTGCATATGTGCACCCTCTTGTCTACAGGCAGCGTGGAGTATACGGCGATCAACCCAAGCTACACATTTCGTTGACACGTTCAACGCAACTGTTGACATATAGACGGAGCGCAGTGGCAAGTCTTCCTGTACCTTTAGTTGCCGGTAACGCCATGCGTCTTTGACCAAAATCAATCCACACCATTGCAGAAACATTCATGTACAGCATGGACTCCTACCTGTAAGGGGTACCGACGTCAAAGGAGCGACCGTAGGAGATGTGGGCACCTCAGTTGGATTGATCGTGTCCGGAGTCGGTGACGGCGTTGTCGGCGCCACACTCGGAGGTACTACAGACGGATATTTTGTATGCGGCCGTGACGAACGTTAGCAATCGAGCGAGGTAACGAGGTCACGTCAATGATCGAATATATCAGGGCCTTGAATATCGGGTGTATCTACATCTGCTCACCCTTTTGTCTACAGGGAGCGTATAGTATACTGTATAGTCATAATTTAAACAAGTCGTTGACAGGTTGAAAGAAACCTGTTGACATGTTGACGGAGCGCAGCGGCAATGCATTGTGCACCTTTTGCTGGCGGTAACGCCACGCCTCTTAGACCGGAATCCAGATGACACAATCGTTGGAAAATTTATGCACAGCAAAGACTCCTACCTGTGACGGGACTCGACGACGAGGGAGCGACCGTAGGAGATGTGGGCACCTCAGTTGGATTATTCGTGTCCAGAGCCGGTGACGGCGTTGTCGGCCGCAAAGTCGGTGACGGCGTTGTCGGCCCCATAGTCGGAGGTACTACCGTCGGTTATATTGTAGGCGGTCGTGACGAACGTTAGAAATCGAGCGATGTAACGAGGTCGCGTCAATGATCGAATCTATCAGGGCGTTGAGTATCGGGTGTATCTACATTTGCTCACCCTCTTGTCTACAGGGAGCGTAGAGAATACTGTGATTATCGTAATGTAACAAGTCGTTGACACGTTGAACGCTAACTGTTGACATGTTGACGGAGCGCAGCGGCAACGCTTAGCGCACCTTTTGCTGGCGGTAACGCCACGCGCCTTTGACCCGAAACCATCTGACACAATCGTTTGGAAATCCATGTACAGCATAGACTCCTTTTTGTTACGGGACTCGACGTCAAGGGAGCGACCGTAGGAGATGTGGGCACCTCAGTTGGATTGATCAAGTCCGGAGTCGATGACGGCGTTGTCGGCCCTATAGTCGGAGGTACTACCGTCTGTTATATTGTAGGCGTTCATGACGAACGTTAGAAATCGATTGAGGTGACAAGATTGCGTCGGTGATCGAATCTATCAGAGCGCTGGAGTTTGGGTGATTCTGCATGTGTTGACCCCCTTATCTACAAGAGACGTAGATTATCCTGTTGTTAACCTAATCTACACAGGTCGTTGACACTTTGAACGCTAACTGTTGACATGATGACGGAGGTCAGCGGCAAGTCTTAGTGCACCATTCGCTTGCGGTAACGCCACGCGTCTTTGACCGGTCCATCTGACACAATCGTTGGGAAATTTATGTGCAGCATGGACTACTACCTTTTACCGGACTTCACGTCGAAATAGCGAGCGTAGGAGATGTGGGCACCCCAGTTGGATTGATCGTGTGTGGAGTCGGTGTCGGCATTGTCGACTTCATAGTCGGAAATACTACCGTCGGTAATATTGTATGCGATTTTGACGAACGTTGGAAATCCAGCGAAGTAATGAGGTGGCGTCATAGATCGAACTTATCGGGGCGTTGGAGTTAGGGTGAGTCTGCATGTGCTTACTCTCTTGTTTACGGGAAGCGTAGAGTCTACCAGTTTTAACTAAGCTACAGGACGTGTTGGCAAATGGAACGGTAACCGTTGACATGTTGACGGAAGACAGAAGCTAGTGACAGTGCACGTTATGATGCTGTATACTCCACGACGGCTATGACTTTGTCATAAAGCGTTGGGTAAGTAAGTTTATGGCATGGGCTCTTACGTGGTTGTGGGCTCCCCGTCGAAGGAGCGACTGTTGGAGATTTGGGCGCCTCAGTTGGACTGATCGAGTCAGGAGCCGGTGTCGGCATGGTCGGCCATGGAGTAGGAACAACAGGCCTGAAGGATGGAGGTAGCGTGTCCTCAGTCGGACCCGGTGAGGGCACCATCGTTGGTGATTGTGTTGGCACTGTGTTGGTGTTGATGGAACGCGTCGTCAATGCAAAGGCAGGGGTGAGATTTATGCCATTTGAATGGCTGCACGCGCTTCGCGCCATGGTCCGGTTCGCGTACGCTTTAACGCTGCATGAATTTTGATTTTTCTTTCACTTTACTGTCCATCCGGCGTCGTTACATAGGTTATGACTTTCCTACCCACATACTCAATTATTCGTACTTACCTCCGCAGCAGAGGCTGTTGGCACATTCGGAAAATCCTTCCGTGGGGTACCAGGTGCACGCGGCGAGCACTTTTTCAAACGTATCCGGACACGTCCATGGATACCCTAGGCAGCTGTACACATCGGTTTCTTCGGTGGCGGCACGAAAAACAAGGAAAGGAGGATTAGGTGGTGACGGGCATTTCGCGTCGTTTCTCTGTTTGTTAACACATATCTAGTCTACTGTTGAGGGGGCATGCCCAAGAATGGCGTTGTCCATCGTTCTTGTATTTCTGTTATTGCTTTACCCATGGTTTTGGGATAAATACTTATTAGATGGTGGAATGACTCCAACGGTAGTTCAAGCATGGGATGTATTAACTTCTTCCAACCAACGTGTTGTTTGTTTGGATTGGTTGAGTCGCGTAGGTGATCGATTAATAGGGGCTACCCTCGACTGCTACAAGAAGAGCTGGCCATGGAATCCAAATCTCATCTGCATCGAACTGTGGAGTTTTAGGCGAAAACTGAACACAAAAGGAATCCACTGCTCACAGCGCCTGGCAGGGTGGTTAAGCGTGATATTGTGCGCGCTGATGAGGGACGAGAGAGCTGCAGTTTCGCCGCGATAGAAAAGAACGAGCGCACCACAGTGGGCAGGGTGTTTGAGAATCCTTCTTAGTGACGCCGGATCTGAGTAACAACAAAAATTGGGAGGGAGAATGATAAAGGAAAGTTCGAAGAATACAAACGGGGTTAGCACAGTACCCAAGAACAAAATAGGTACCTCGTACATCATAACGAGGAATTATGCCTACTATAACGGACTGGGGCCGCGGCCGAAAGAAGAGTCAAGTTCAATATTTCAAAAAGCTTCATATGCAGATGTTTTTGGGAGCTGTTAAGGTTCATTTTTGCTGGGTCCGTAATATGGTCCGAAGGGTCAAATGTGTAATCCAACACAAATATTGCCCAAGATTGCCCTCGGTTGTGTACATCTGATGTTTGTCGTTGTATTATGTTGTTTCATGTTGCTTAATGTTGGTTATGTTTTTGTTTGCTTAGTAGTGTTGTTACGGTTCTCACGTTATCTCGCATGATCAAGACCGTCGTCAAAGCACATGCTGCAGTCACTCTGCACCCTGAATTGGAGGCATACCCAGAGGAACAAAAAAAAAAATAACGTTGTAGACTACACGTAAATTGGGCCAGAACTGAAGCAAGTCATGCATCCGCCGAAACATATAGTCTACCATATGATATCGGAAGTTAATCTAAGTACGCGCCAGACCTACATTGGTACATACGTTTCCAGACTCGCACCTGAACCAGACTACACCGCATGCCGTCGACGATACCCAGTCAATAAACAAATCCGAGGAGACAAACGAAACATCTGATTATAAGGATGGAATAACACAAGTACGAAATAACTAGAAACCGAACCAAGCGAAACAATACGCAAAAGTTACATACACTCGCCAACAGGGGGGTGTAGCGAGGTAAGGGCAGCTGCACACCGCTACGAAGAAGCCAACAAGAAACAATACATGTTTCGTCACTGTTTTTTGTTGAATGTGAGTAAGTGTTCTGTCACACTTGACTGGTGGCTCGCTGCGCCAGAAGGCACTTGGCGATCGTCGGGAGTGGTGGAATGTTTTGTAACACTGGACGGCGAGCGAAAGCACTTGGCTATCGTCGGGAGCGGCTGATTTTTTTTTTCCATACTTGACTGCGCAAGAAGGCACTTGGCGATCGTCGGGAGTGGCGGAATGTTTTATGACACTAGACTGCGCGAGAAGGCACTTGGCGATCGTCGGGAGTGGCGGAATGTTTTATGACACTTGACTGCGCGAGAAGGCACTAGACGATCGTCGGGAGTAGCGGAATGTTTAGTCGACGACTTTCGCGTCGAGGCGGAGAATATCACCGATAGGATGCTCGTACTTAGTCCCCTGTAAAGGGAGCAGCAAAATTTGGCGAGGAAGGCCGCATGGTGTGATGACATTGTGCGCATGTGTTACGTTGTACGCAGGTGTAGGATGGTAACGTGCTGAATAACACGAACACTTTTTACCGGACGCACAACCGTAGCTGGAGACGCATACAAAATAGGAGATGATGCATACACAGGTGATGGAAGGGATTTGTACCGAAGGAACGCCAGTGGAAGGTGAGGTAATATAGCAGGTTTGGACACGTAGGCGTATCATACACACGCAAACACACAGGAGTACCGCTGCGCTACACATGTATGTGCTACACACAGCGAGAGCTGTGTACACACCGCTGTACATACACACACTGCTGTGACCGTGCTGAGTGCGCAGCGTATAAGCAGTGCCGTGTACACACCTGCATACACAGGTGATGGAAGGGATTTGTACCGCAGGAGCGCTGGAGGAAGGTGAGGTAGTATGGCAGGTTCGAACACGTACGCGAATCCTACACATGCAAACACACAGGAGTACTGCTGCGCTACACATGTATGTACTACACAGAGAGAGCCCTGTGAATGTGTAAGAGTTGGTCTCCCCAGTCGTCAAGATACCGCCCTGCTGTAGGGACGTACCGCTGCACGGACTGCAGAGATTCCGCCCCAGCACGAGGAGGTGGTACGCCGTAAGGTTTGAAGAGGGCGAAGAACACGCAGCCGCAGAGAACGAGGAGCCTAGAACGATCGAAGGAGCTCATAGCAGACACCCACAGCACGCGGCGGATGTGAGCTGCGACGGCAGAACCAGCGACAGGAAGTATGCAGCAGCCGAACTGAAGGACGCAGCCGCCGCCGCACGCAGACACGGCAGACCACACGGGCAGGATCGAACAGCAGAGGCGCAAAAGCTCCAGCGCAACGACGAGGAGCGCGGTGTATCCGACGAGGGATAAAAATAGAGGGTGCGCGGTGTGTGTTGGTGTGTGTTGGTGTGTGTGTGTTGGTGAGTGTTGGTGTGTGCTGGTGTGTGTTGGTGTGTGTGTTGGTGTTTGTGTTGGTGTGTTGGTGTGTGTAGGTGTGTGTTGGTGTGTGTTGGTGTGTGTTGGTGTGTGTTGGTGTGTGTTGTGTGTTGGTGTGTGAACGTGTGTTTTGGTGTGTGTTGGTGTGTGTTGGTGTGTGTGTAGTTCGTAGCGCCGTTTGATTTGAAGCGCGGCCGCTTGAATTTAGGTTTTTTTAGGACTAGGCGGTATTTATGGCGGGGGGGGGGGGGGGTTAGGCATCCCAGGGCACAACGAAGTGAACTCTTTTCGTTATATTTAAAAAAATGAAAATACACTCCAGCTGTGAGATCGAAGATTTCGTCGAAACTCATCTTTGCAAGCTGTATGTGATACTCCGATCGCCCGTATTACGAGTTGTGTGTCCTCATTAAAGGTATAGGTCGGCGACTCCCCTTACAACCACAGTGTAGCTATTAGGGTCAACAGGGTGATGTTAGTCAGTCTGTGCGCGGAAACTATAAAACCCGTTTCCGAGGGGGGCAAAATCTGACACCTGTGGAGGGAAATGTATCCGTTCATCAAGTGAATCCTGTAAGTCGAATAACCGGTGAGGGGGGGGCGGAGTTTTGAAGGACGTGGGGGCCTGGTTTTGATCAGAAGGGGAGCAGGAGGAGGGGGGGGGGGGAGGGGGGGGGGAGCGGGGGCGGACGGGCGGATAATTTGTGCGTGGAAGCTATAAATCCTTTTGAAGGAATAAATTTGACAGTTTTGGGAAGAAAAAAAAATCACCAGTTCATCATAGGGGGGGAGGTGGGGCGTGTGGGGCAGCTCAATCTGTGCGTGGAAACTGTACATTATTTTGAGGGGATAAATGTGACGGTTTTGGAAAGAATGCATCAGTTTATCATGTATATCCTGGGGTAAGTCATACAATCAGTGAGTAGAGAGAGGGCGGAGTATTCGAGGGGTTGGGGGTGGGATGGGGTGGGGGGGTTGGGGGGGTGGGGGGGGGGGGGCGGGGAAGGGATGAGGGGGGTTGTTATACGTGTGGTGCTAGGTCTAGGCGATGGTGCGGGTGGTGAGGAAAAAGGGGGCGTTCGGGGCGGGGGGGGGGGGGGGGCAGCGGCATGGATGGCTCTAGAAAGATAATGAGGTGATATCCAGTGCGTGAAGTGTTTATTAATCTGGCGGATTTCGATATTAGGTGGGGCGTTTAAGCAAGGGAGAGCGAGAAAAAAGGGGGGGGGTTAGGAGGTTTAGGTCACAAATAATATTCAAATACACTCCGGCTGTGAGATCAAAGATATGTAGGGGCTTGTCATACGCGTGGTGCTAGGCGTAGGCGATCGTGTGGGTGGTTGGAAAAGAGGGGGCGTTGGAGAGGGGGTTGTCGGGGGTGGGCGGAAAAAATGAAAACTACGTCATGGACGGTCAGAGAGATAATGACGTGATATCAACTGCGTGTAGGTGTTTATTTCTCTGGCCGATTTCGATTGTGAGTGGGGCGTTTGGACAAACTAGGCGGAAAGGGGGGGGAAGGGAGGAATCGGGGGAGGGGAGGGGGGGGGGGTTTGAACAAGCGGGATCGGGGAAGGGGGGGGGGGAGAGGGGGCCGGGACATTTCAATATGTGCGCGGAAACTATAAATCCTCAAAGGGTACAAACCGGACGATTGTAGCAAGAAAACACCCCTTTATATCATCTGCCTGGTAATATTTACTATTCTAGAAGGTTTGATGTTAGGTGCAGTATGCAACCCAGTGTTTAAGTGTAGTAAATAACGTGCTAAATGTTCAATATTTGTTGTTGTACATGGATCGAAAGATATAATTTTTCAAAGATTATTGGTAGTTACCAATATTTTCAGACATCGCTAATTTTCAGAGAAAGAGATAGGTATTATTGCCAAATACAACAAGCGAGGTGATGTGGTCATGTACTGTTTGTCACCACCAGCATATAGTTACCATTATTACTTTCTGACATCGCTAATTATACGAAAGAGATACGTATTGCCAGATACATCATGCGAGGTGATGCGGCCATGCACTGTCTCCGTTGTTATGTGTCGTGTGTGTTGTGTGTGTTATGTGTGCGGTGTGCGTCCAAATTGCCCCACCAGCGCTGGGTTGGCAGGGCAGCCGAACGGTGCTTGGATGCTACTAGCAGTGTTGGTGTGTGTTGGTGTGTGTTGATGTGTGTGTTGGTGTGTGTTGGTGTGTGTTGGCGTGTGTGTTGGTGTGTGTGCGTGTGTGTTAGTGAGTGTTGGTGTGTGTTGGTGTGTGTTTGTGTTGGTGTGTGTAGTTGGTAGCGCCGTTTGATTTGAAGCGCGTTGGTGTGTGTAGTTCGTAGTGCCGGTTGATTTGAAACGCGACCGTTTGAATGTTATGGTTTTGTAAGGACGAGGCGGTATTTTTGAAAGGGTAATCTTGTTCTGCAGCCCAGGGCACAACGAAGTGAACTATTTTTGTTATGTGTGTTGTGTGTTTGTGCGTGCCGTTTGATTTGAAGCGCGGCCGATAGCGCGGCCGGTTGGATTTTTTGGTTTTGTAAGGACGAGTGGTCATTTTTGGGATGGGATTTTTTTCCGCAGCCCGAGGCACAACAAAGTGAACTTTTTTCGTTGTTTGTTGTGTGTGTTGTGTGTGTTGTGTGTGCAGTGTGCATCCCAAATGCCCCACCAGCGTTGGGTTGGCAGGGCAGCCGAACGGTGCTTGGATGCTACTAGCAGTGTCGAGGGGTGGGCACGCGCCGCCCCCCGAACCCCCCCCCTGGCACGCCCTTCAGTGTGCGTTGGCACGGGCTCGACAGTGTGCGTTGGAAGGACCCCCACCAGTGTGCGTTGGAAAACGTATGTGATAAAAAAAAATGAAGTTTTAAAAACTCGTCCGGTTTAACCCAGCTACAACGGAACAAGCGAATTACGTGTATATAAGCGTAGTAGGTGAATTCGTACGTGAGCATGATGTGGAAATATGCCAGGCCCAAACAAAACGCGACAATATGTACCTGGCTTGATGTAAAGGAAAGTAACACCTTTCAACGATTATCTACTACACGTTAGAGCATGTTTTTATGAGCTTCACTAGCAAGAGCACCAGACATGGACGCGACATCTACAGGACCACAACATCTTCGACGACAGTTGGGAGAAAACAGGGCGTATATAGTGCACTAGATAACAACACCGTGAAAAAGAAGTACAGGCAGATATGTTAACACTGCGGTAGACCACACTACCAACCTATAACGCAGGGTATTTCGTGCCCCCGCCCCTTTGTATGATCGCCTGACAACCTCTACCAAACGCAGTAGCATATGCCTAACAAAGTAAAGTTACCCTCGCGTTCAATAGTGGTGACATCGCATGCCCACGTCGCCTCGCTTGGTGCAGTTGTAAGATGTATCTCTGCCTTAGAGTTGGCGATCTCAGAGCCCAACATCGGCATGGTAAAAATTACAGGCGTAAATCGTATACGTGAGACAAAAATAATGTGGAAAGGAGGTACAGACAGATATGTTAAAATTGGGGTAAACCGCACTACCAACTTATTCCGTACATACCGTCTGCATGATCGCCTCCAAACCTATGACAAGCGAAATATGACTAACGAAGTAACGTAATTGAGCGCGTGTACAATAAGCGTTCCTTTCAAAGCACTAACGATCCGCATTTCTCCCCTTCGTTCTCAATGATGGTGACATTTCATGACCACATCACCTGGCCTATTGTATTTGGCAATACGTACTCGTATCTCTTTCTGATAATTAGCGATGTCAGAAAATAATGGTATCTACATGATTGTACCTATCGATTGAAATATTCTATCTTTTTATCCATGCACAATAACCAATTATGGAGCTTTTAACACGCTGTTTCCTACACCCAAGAACTGGGTTGCATACTGCATGAAACATAAAATCTTCTATGATAATACGCATCACCAGGCGCGTGATATAAAGGGGTGTATTCTTGCTGCAACCGTCACACTCGTCCCCTTTATGGGTTTTGTCTGTAGTTTCCGCACACATATTGAAATGCCACCCCCACCCCCCCCCCCCGCCCCCAATCCCTCTTGTTCAAACGCGCCACCTAAAAAAATAATCACCAGAGTAGTAAAACCTAAAGTCCAACTGATATAATCTCATTATCCTTCTAGACATCCATGCCGTAGCTCCAACTCATCTCCGCCCTCCTCCCCACCCCCCCCTTTCCTTTTTTTTTTCTTCTTCGCTCTCTCTTACTCAAACGCCCCACCCAATATAGAAATCCGTCAGAGTAACAAACGCTTCCACGCCCTGGATATCGCCTCATTATCGTTTTAGAGCCGTCCATTCCGCTGCGGCGATTCCTTGCGGCGATTCCCACCCACCCCCCGCCCCCAACGCCTCATCCTTCCCCACCGCCCGCACCATCGCCTAGACCTAGCACCACGCGTTTCTGAGGGACCCTCAGAAACGGGTTTTATAGTTTCCGCGCACAGACTGACTAACATCACCCTGTTGACCCTGATAGCTACACTGTAGTTGCAAGGGGAATCGCCGACTTATATCCTTGATGAGGACACACAACCCGCAATTCGCGCGATCGGAGTATCACACACACAGGTTTTGCTAAGATGAGTTCCGATCAAAATATTCGATCTCACAGCAGCTGGGGTGTATTTCAATTTTATAAAATATGCACCAGTCATTTTGAGATGAACTCCTTCACACTGACCCCTGGTGGTCTGGAAATGGCGTTCCACCCCAGGGGTGAAGCCAAAAGGGGCAATGAGTGCAATGAGACACATGGTATAATATTGCTCATGGCCACGCGCTGGGCGTTCGCAGGAAAACAGTGGATGCAAACACACGAGTCTGCTTGATTCGGTAGAAACGAGTACGATCAACACGGCTTTAAGAAAGTGGTCCGACGTGAGAGCGGTACTTGGCCAGAGGTTTCTAGCAAAATGCCCTGCCAACGCCATCATGCACTTGCGTACTGCTTTGCACGCCTTCGTATCGTATGTTTAGACTTCAACACAATTAACAGCGCGTTTCGCAGGAGCGAACCACAACCTACACCTACGCACAATCTCTCGTTGTTTTCTACAACTCACATCGAGGTTCAGGTGCACCACAGAAAAAATAACCTTTCATTTAACGTCCTCGTCAATTCTGACCTGTGGCTGAGCAGCACACGTCGTCGCTGCATTCATCGTAGTCGCCTTCCTCTTCCAGATGGTCGTCAGACGGAACTCCGGCATCAAAATAGCAGTTTGGAACGGTAAGTGAAATGTACCCCGGAACGCAGGGCCATTGCAAGCAAGAAAAATATTCCCTGCCTGATGCACCTGAACACGGCAGATAGATGCAGCGCACAGGCAAGATAGTTTCATCCGTGGGACGGAACAGTGTCAGGTTCACGTCAGTGAACGGCGGACCTGTGGCGCCCTGCCGTAAACGGTGAAGCCCCTTCCCCGATGTATTGGTTGTTCCAGGGGGGTATGTTCGATGCTGACAGAGAAAGTATGTTTTCCTTGACTCCGAACTGTAGCTGGTAAGATCAATGTCATGACAATCTGTAATAAATGCGAGAGTTTCTACCACCATGCCGATTTGTTCGATGGCGTTACAAACGGCGCGGCGGGGCTGGCGCTTATCCGCAGTATTCTACAAGGGCGCCGATCCTCAAGCGGCTGACACCTCCCGCTACGCTGGCACAAGGGACAACACAACACAAGATTAAGGGGGCAAAAAGAAAAAGCCCATGATCTGTTGTAACCACGAGCGATTTTGGCGATGCCTCAGATACGTGTGCAGAGGTGGTTGCCTTTTGTTGTGCTGTGTGTTCGTTGGCGCTGCTACTGGTGTAGCAACTTGATATGAACATACACAGGACCGAGAGGAAAATGAATGAAGAAACGGAAACGACGAGCACGAAGGAGAACACACGTGCATCCCGGTACATGCACCTATGTAACCTTGAAAGCTGAGTGTGCTTTGCTATTTTGTCCTTGTTCTACATGCTGGACGGCAACACGTTACTACTTCTGTATGTAGCTGAAATAGCTTTGGGTGGGTGGTTTGTTGTGATTCGAGCAGAAGAAACAGGTGCAACATAACGTACTTGTTGCATTAATAGTCGACGGACAATGTGCCATACGATACGCGCCAAACAAACGTGCACGTATATACGTATTCAGACACACCTTGTGTAATATATTTGTGTAGTCTAGAACGGGTAGAATAAACAACATGTATTTTTGAATGTAGTGTGCGAACGGCAATTTTGCTAACTTTTCACTCTGTTTTTTTCTGGCTCGAGTTTTGAAAAAAAACTAAACAAATCACTCTAAAAAGTTTTTGCACTAGGAATGCCGAGTTTAGCGTAGCTACAAACATGTTGAAAGTGGTGAAGGTGTATTGTCCTGTTAACAGAAACAGGGCTAGAGTTTTTGTCTTAAGAGTTGGTTTTGGGACGGCCACGAAGAACGCGGACAAGACGAAGAATGCAGAGAACGCAAAGAAAGACGCCAGGAAGGTTCTTTGATGGGAAGGTTACGGCACGCAGGCCTTTTCCGGGTGGGAGCGCTGAGAGCGAAGCAGGGAATTCTAATCAATATACAAGTAGAGCGAAGACGACAACCCGAGACAACTGCAAGTACGCCTACGTCCGTGACCTTCGACGGGCATTGGAATCGAAATTTAACATACTTTACCCGGACGGCACGTCCGGGCGCATATGCTCCCTAGTTTCGAGCAAGCGTTTGATATCTGAGGTTGTCTGAGGATATCCCTAGTCGCACTCGCTTCCACAGTAGGGGATCAACCGAACGCCCGGAGTAATAAAGCCGTCTTAACGCTTTGAACGGTAAGAATCCATAATATCCGAAGGAACAACAATGACGTACTCATCTTTGCATACGAGGTATGGGGGGGGGGGAGTATTACACGATAAAAATTACGTTTGTGATCGCCGATTGGATATAGAACATAGCAAGAAGGCAGAAACGCGGGTAGGACACCGTCTTACCCGAGACTGTTAGGTGATCCAGAGCCAATACTTTGGCCTTCGAAGACGAACGCAGATATTCAGTTTGACGAGGAAACACTTGAAGGGAGGAAGTTGCGATCTTCACAAATCACCCACATCCAAAAGGCACAAGAAAGGTTTCAATCTGGAGGGTGTTCTGCAACAACAGGTTTGAGCCAGACTTCTGGAATGAACTCCGTGTTGCATATGACATGAATGTGCTGTAGGTAACCAAAGGGAAAAGACACCCTGACGGACCCATGGAACGGGTTATCGTGCATATACTCTATCTTATATATGTATTAAAAAAAAAACAAGGTGAAGTGACGTATGGCTCTCGACACGGCCCTTGACGTAATATTGTCGTTACCAATTTACCCTTCACGGCGAACACGTCGACACTGCCGATCATGCTTTTGAATGGTCACTCCAAAGTTGCACTTGGGCCCGTTTATTTTTTTGCGATGTCTATAACGATGGGGAACAAATGACCCGTGCGGTCCGGTACCCAACTAATAGCATCGAGCATTGGCTAAAAGCTTTTGGCATCGCGCGACCACCCACACATACCGACATAAAACGGTAGCAGGAATGCACGCAAGTTCCCGCCGGTCCGCAGGCATTTTTTTAGGGCTTGGTTCACTATCATGGCAGCTCCGCAATCATTGCTGGTGGCATAGAGTACAGCAGAGGATCGAGTATCTACGCAATAACCGGTTTGTTCACCTGAAGCGCAGTGACAACAGCCCCCTGTCTGTCCAAATTTTCGTTACTACGGCGACATGGGCGGTGAACGGCATATGCCGTCGCGCTAGACCAAAAATATACTTGTTCTACAAGCGCCATGACAGACACCAAATGCCCCAATGCGACGCAAGTCTGATGCTGATCTTGACTCACTGGTGTAGGAATAACTCGAACTCGTCAATAGCTCACGACGCTCCCCGCGAAAGGAACTTGAATTGCTCACTTGCCACCAAGGAAGATCCTGTTGGTCGTGGATCGCACCACCCCACTGGCGCCATAAATGTCAAACGGACGTACGACCAAGTGGAGGAGAAAATGAAACATTTCAGCGTCATTGGATAGGGCAAGTGCGTACGTACAGCCAAAACACGAAGGGCAACCTAGTGCTACCCCAACAGAGGTCCGTTGCTGTCACACGTTTGCTTCGTCATCGAGCTCTATACGAAACGATGGCTGCATCGCTGTCGGCCGTTGGCCTTCGCTGACGTCGTTAGCCCTTTCACCTTACGCGACTATACAAGAGGTTGCTGTTAATAGTACGCGCCACGTAATGCCCGCTTTTCGGGCACCACAACGACCGAAAAGACCTGTACTGAACATGCCTCGAGCTGTGGAAAAGGAAACAACGTCGGTGATATAAATAGCTTACCGCATCTTTGGTCCGCTGCATGTCGTGGTCGTGCTTCAACCCCGCCTTCATTCCCGCACTGTCTGAATTAGCCTCCAGCAGTTCTTGTCCTAAAAACGATAGCGGCACCGTGTCACCTTAGCGTAAACAGCAAGCGTTCCGGGGTTTATATGCGTTAAACGTTTCAGTGGAGCAATACACACAGAAGTATGTAAGCAAACCTCTGCTCTTTCTTCAGTGGGATTCCTTTGCACGCGCGTGGGTGCCTAACTAAAAAACGTCCGTTAAAACTGCTGCACTAAGGCGCTTCGGGCGGTAAGTACCGTGCGCGCGGCCGGCTACAGCTATAAAGCTATGAGGCACCTATCGATACGTGTTAGGTATTGCCGTCACTAACTGCGGCAATACTCCGCGTCCACAAAGCAACAACTTCACCGAAACCCCGAGTGCCAGCAAAACGATAGCGAAGAAGCACGAGGTACTCGTACCGAAAATAAGTACGACATGCACGTACTGCGTGTGTTCTGGGCAGTCTGATATGGGGATTCGCTGAAAACTGACGCGACGGCTGTAGGATGAACCGCAGTAAGATGTGTAAGAACCTCCCAGAGCGGTCAAATCTTTGGGACCGCAAGGTTTTATAGATTCACCACTGAGCCACTCAGCCACCGCCTGATTGAGTGATTCCGTGGTTAATATATTGTAGAACGGACTAAATAATTACCCTTGAGCTCGATTTGGACCCCATCGGATACCATTCTCCGGGGTTGATTATGCTCCTCTTCGACGCCTGGATTTTGCTTCATACGGCCCGTTGTTCGTTGTGATTTGTGGTTTTAAGCGGTTAACTCCCCTTCCGACCCTGTGGTCGAGAGTTACTTTAGAGCGTTTACCTGTCCACACTTGATTTTCACCTTTACCCAGAAAAAAGGAAATATAGACTAACCATGGTAGGGTTGGAACCCCAGATGTTTTTGTTCGATGTACAGAAAAACCAGAAAAGGATAGCACTCGAGGGCGAGCTACTGAAAGGGAAGGAGTGCTCAATGGCCAAGGGCATCTGCAAAGGTGTCGAGCAATCCATGCACATGAGAACAAAGGATGATGGAATCTTTCGGGAGGAAACTGTAAATTGTCGTAGTGCGCGACGATTTTCCTAGGTAGGTAGACGTGGTCGCCACCCTAGAAAAAACTAGAGGAGCATGGGTTATTACCAGGGTAGTCCTCGGTACCGTTTTTTTTACGGTACCAGATCGGACGGTATTGCGAAATGACGGTACTTTTCGAACGGTTGACGGTATTTCGATTTCTCACGGTACCACGTTTGGCGGTACACGGTATCGCCGAATTTGACGGTACTTTTTCGGCGGTATCGAAAAGTGACGGTATTTTCTAGACGGTAGACGGTTTTTCGATATTTGACGGTACTTTTTTGGCGGTACTGCAAAGCAACGGTACCGGTCCCGGTACTGCCAAATTTGACGGTACTTTTTTGAGGGTACTGAAATATGACGGTTCCGCCACTGAGAAATACAGAATTACGAATGACGAAATACTTGACAGTACCTGCCGGGCGGCGATCAAGCATGCCGGCACCACCCCGCTGATGTTCCTGCATACCTACATAGAACGGACGAATAGAGGCTAGACTAATCGTCGAACCGTCAAGCTGACAAACTCACCAGCCTCATGCGAAACAACATTTAGACATTTAGCACCAAAATAAGACAATAAAACAATACTACTACTACTACTGTCAACAATAAAACAATAAAACCTAAAACATGAAAACATTCAATGGAAACCATCACCCTACAATCTTTGACGGTTCTGAATATGACGGTTTTTCTAAACGGGAAACGGTACTTCGCTAATTTGACGGTACTTTTATGGCGGTGCTGCAAAATGACGGTACTTTTTAAACGGTTGACGGTTTTTCGATTTTTGACGGTACCGCCTTCGGCCGTACACGGTTTGCCCAAATATGACGGTATTCCGCCGAGTACCGGGACCGACGTACAGCACGGGAAAATTACCTCGGGAATTTTCCCGAGGACTACCCTGGTTATTACGGCACCACTTGGCATTAATGCTTTTGCTCAAGCTCGTCGATCGCAATGCGGCCGTTGTACGGATTGCAATGGTTAGGAGCAAACATGTGTTGATAGGGGAAGGTTTTGCCCGGTGTCCGGGTTTCCCCCCAGAGGAGTTTTTGCTTGTTGAGTATAAGCCGCATCTTGGCTTGATATCCTTCTGGTCTGGTTCTTGCTGTGAAGAGCCAGGCGGGGTGTTCGTTGCGCCCAACTATCAAACAGCGAATTCGTGTTGTAGTCTATTAATAAATGGTTAGCTTAAATGTCCGGGGCGTTGCTATGTCACCCCTATATTTTGACTTTTTGCACTATAGCCAATTTACATTTGCTGCTACAAACTTCTGGTCTGTTCTTGCTCCCTTCCTCTGTGCCCTAGTGCGACATAAATGAAATATGTTCAGACCACGGGGCAGTCAGGCAACCCGGCGTTGGATTTTACTAACAACCTTACAACGAAGTATCTCGCCGCTGGGCCTGAATTAAAAATAATGCAAACCCAAAACAACACCGCCAAACGTATCGAGCATTTACCGCCTAGAACACTCAACGGGTGTCACCTTTGGACGACGCCAAGGACTATGCAGGTGGACGGCGGTGTATTCACACATTCCCGCCAGCTGTTCGTGTGGTGCGCGACCGTACGCACGCCATTGGCCGTGAAAGCAGGACGCGTTCAGAAAAAATGTATCACTGCTATGCCACATGAATGTCAACTCGGTATAAAGAGTTATTTTTTACCAGTTTAACATACTAGACCCTTTATAGATCAGAACTGCCCACCCTGAAACTTAGAACGCCCCCCTCGACATTTTTTTTTTTTTTTTTTTTTTTTTTTTTTTTGCACACTTTTACTTTCCAGCTTCTGGACAAGCCGTGGTCACAGGTGTCATCCCTTCTCCTCCCCGGTTCTTGCCTTTAATTTTTATCGCGCATAGGGTTCAGCAATCCCACTGCTCGTCGATTGTTCATCGAGTGTTGCTAACTCACGCTCTCGCGCTTTCCGCAAGTCAATTTGTCCACAAGAAAAAGTCCCAACGAATTTATACGAGTATGCACTCGGCGGGGCTCGAACTCACGAAACTGACCTATACCAGGCTCGAGGATAACCTGATACGCCACCGGGGCGACCGACATATCCTACGATAGAGGTGTGCAACGTTATTTTTTATGAATTTTCACTCGTGAGCTTTCTCTGCACTTCACCCTTCACCCATAAATTTTGTTTTCAGCTATCTAAACGTGCGACCCGAGAAACAAAGGCATGGTCTAGGCCATACACATATAGTCCATATATATAGGCATTGTCTGGGCGATACATATATATATGCGGATTTCACTTGATAAACGGATGCATTTCCTTCCACAGCTGTCAGATTTGGTCCCCGTCAGCAACGGGTGTTATAATTTCCGCGCGCAGACTGACTAACATCACCCTGTTGACCCTGGTAGCTACACTGTAGTTGCAAGGGGAGTTGCCGACCTACATCCTTAATGAGGACACACAACCCATAATACGCGCGATCGAAGTATCACACACAGCTTGCAAAGATGAGTTGCGACAAAATCTTCGATCTCACAGCTGGAGTGTATTTTCATTTTTCATGATATATTATAGAAAATGAAAATACACTATATAATAAAAAAAACAATAAAATCCAGCTGTGAGATCGAAGATTTTGTCGAATCTAATCCTTGCAAGCTGTGTGTGATACTCCGATCGCGCGTATTATGGGTTGTGTGTCCTCGCTGAGGGTATAGGTCGGCGACTCTCCTTGCAACTACAGTGTAGCTATTGGGGTCAGCAGGGTGATGTTAGTCAGTCTGTGCGAGGAAACTATAAAACCCGTGTTTGAGAGAGACAAAATCTGGCAGTTGTGGAAGGAATTTTCTTATACATATTGGAAACCAAGCGTGCCCTCTCGACGATTTTGGGGAAAGGAAAAAACCCGTTATTCGGAGACGAAACGGCAAACGTGCTACCCACGCGTCCCCCACAGGCATCACATGGCGTTCAATGGGTTTTCTTGTCGCAAGTGATCTTTAGACTGTGATCTAAAATATGAAATACACTGTAGACGGTAATTCGAGTTTGATCAGTTGCGCGAGCAACTCTGCATTGCGCATCATCATCAGTGGAAGATGTCAACTTTCGATATCTATCATTAATGTGGAACTTGGTTTCAAGAGGAACATGCTATTTTTATTGAATATCATACCAGGTAGTCCACTTCTGGGGGTTACAGACGTCTCGAAAGAGTCGCAGTGCTCTGGACGTTGAGATTTATGACGCGGGCGGCTCCATCCTACTGCAGATAAAACCCTCTCTCATCTCGCTGTTTCGAAGTATATATAGTTCATCAATTGTGTGTGTACTATCTGAACGCAACAGCACATATAACCATACGTTTTTTTTCTTGGCCGAAAAAGTTCCATTTAATCCGAAGTAAAAACATCAATCTTTTTCTGCCACGTTTTACGTTGATCTTGCACACTCCTTCCGGTATCGTAGCTACCTTTTGCCAACGCCGGCCCCTGCGACCACGCCAGGTCGTATCTGCGACCACGCCAGTATCATCATCGTATGAATATGGAGGCACCCCATGATAACAGCACTTGGTGCAGCAGATCCTCAACATTTTTCTGAGCTCCTAACATGAGGAAGTCAATGTGTCATCATCGTCACCAGCAACATGATTTCGAAGGCGTTTGTTCACGTAAGAAACCCGACCATACTTACGGCCCTAGTCCTATATAACACTGATTACTATTTTGTAGTGAACTTACGTGACTAGTCGGTTCCTCACTTGAGGAGCTCAACCGGACAACCCTATTATTAGTTAATCCAACCACGGCAACCGCAAACGCAGGATGGCTCTTAAGGAAACATCAACAAAAATGGTGTAAAGACAAGAACGAGTTAAGAGGGCAGCAGCCCAGCACGACCGAAACGAGAAATCCAAAGCACAACAGCCAGCCAGCCAGCCAGCAATTAACAACACAGCTAGCCCCCGACCGTGGGATAACTCTCAAGGAAACATGAACAAAAGTTGAAAACCAACAACAATCAAAGAGGGAAACAGCCCGGCACGACAAAAATGCGGAATAAAAACCGCAGCAGTCAGCCAGCCACTAGCGACACAGAACCACCTGGTGACGCTGTCCAACCATCACATAGCGCAGGAACCATACTTGGTTTCGAAAAACCTTACCTAAAAGAGTGGGAGATTTTCCGCATGGTCTATCGCCCACAAACTGCTACCATGATATGACATTTTTCTGGTGGCAGGTATGTCGATACCGTCGTCATCGTCTCCGTACCTAACACGAAACCGAAGCGAAATAATCACAAAATAAAACACGCAGCGACAACGCGGATAACATCACCCGGCCTGGGCGATGAGAGTACCCAAACTGAGTCATAATAACAAAAGGTGCACGTACTTGAGCAGTCGGGAGCACTGCCAGGTCTGTCCCTTATGTATACTGCATCTTCTTCCGCGGTGTCCGTAACGACCACCGACGCCATTGCGTTGATATTCCTCAACGGATATCACAAGGCACACAGAAAAGAGAAAAACTAAACATGAGAAACAAAGCCGAAGTAAAGTACGAAAAATGGAAAAAAGAAAGTGATTATTGTAAAATAAGAGCACTAAGTAACTTAAAATGACTATCCCTAACCCTAACCTCAACTCTTCTCTTACGTAGTGTCCTAAACACTGCTTTCCATTAATTTTTTTTAGTCAATAATTTTCGTTGCACACAGCCTGGTGTCTGTGGTGGCTTGCATCCATTTTGCCCATGTGTTCGGTGCAGGTGTTTGCATGGTTAAATCACGCCTTTGCTGTCTTCGCAATGAGAATCTCTGTCTAGGCCACGCAACTCGTCTCTTTCGGAGGTATCGACACGGAGACTGCTTGCCCTGAATATAGGTTGATGTGAAGGTCAATTAAAATAAAAAAAAACACAATACACACGAGGGTAGTTATTGACTGCCTACCAAGGACTCGTACTACTACTGGTGCCATGACGACATGTGGAGGTCTGCTTCACCTTGAACACCCGCTCGTAGCCCCATCTACTGCTGGTGGAGCTGTTTGTGTATTCCTCACAACAAACTCATGTTTCCACTTATCTACATCTAGCGCAATCAGTGACAGCGCTGATGCCTTGCACACAGTGGAGTTTTTCGGTCACAAACCACGAGCGAAAGATAGGCGGGCAAATGCAGCAAGGTGACCTGGCCATGCAATGCCAACCCCAATGAGAGCACGCGGGCAATGAACAAAACGATAAACGCCAGCACACCAGACCATATGATGTGCAGTATTTGACAAAAAACAAGAAAAAAGAGGAAATATGGATGAAGAAAAAACCAAGTTGATAACAAGCAGTTGGAAGAAAGGAGATTAATGGGACGAAACGGTAAAATCGGTCGCCCCGGTGGCGTATCAGGTTATCCTCGAGCCTGATATCTAGGTCACAAGTTTCATGAGTTCGAGCCCCGCCGAGTGAATACTCGTGAAAAATCGTCGGGACTATATCTTGCGAACAAATTGACTTGCGGAAAGCGCGAGAGCGTGAGTCAGCAACACTCGATGAAACATCGACGAGCAGTGGGATTGCTGAACCCTATGCGCGATAAAAAATGAAGGCAAACACCTGGGGTGCGAAGGGACGACACCCATGACCACGGCTCCAGAAGCTGGAAAGTGGAATTGTGAGACAAAGAAGAAAAACTAAAGAAATAGCCATCAACTACAGAGTAGAAGTCAGGCCGTAAAACAAGCGTCCTGCTCGGCGCGCACCACGAGCCGGAATCCGTGGTGTGGCCCCGCACCACGAGACGTGAGCGAGGTTCGTCCCGCGTCAGTGACTCTGGGAGGGCGGCCGGAGGCCGTTTCTTTGTATCGTATATGCGTCAATATACTTAAAACGTGCGTCCAAGACGAAATCAAAGCGCGAAAGTCCTCAAAATGTTTCAGACCGACGGCAAAACTGACACATATTGGTTTGGCTACGTACGGCAAAAGAGGGTGCGGCGTAGCAGTAAAAGCGGGCCGCACTACCATACCTTTGGAACGGGGTGAAGAAAAGGGATTTATACAAAAAATGTGCGCCAGCCAAATTTTCACCACTTTTTTTACGCCAACCCAGCAGATGAAACCGTCCAACCAACCTGAGGGTGATAGCAAACATTTTTTTTTCTGGAAAAATGAAAATACACTCCATCCAGCTGTAGTATCGAATATTTTGTCGAAACGCTTTTTTGCAAGCTGTGTGTGATACTCCGATCGCGCGTATTTCGGGTTGATTTTATATTTTTTATAGCACAATGAAAGACAAAAAGCATCGCCGTATGCTTCATCACCTGCGCGCTCTACCTGACGGTTGTGGCGCCAATACCGTCATTATCGCCCCCGTACTCAGTACAAAAACAAAGCTAAATATAAAGAATGTAGACTACAACACCAAGCAAGAACACAGCAATGAAAAATATTAAACACCACTCAGCCGGCGTCGGGACAGCACTCAAGCTGGGTTCAAAATGCAACTACCACTAATCGTTAGGATTACTGACTGCCTGTTATGTCCTCTACTTACTGACTGCTGTATTTCAACGGCGGCGTCCACACCGACAACGTCGCCTCAAAAGCCCGCAAGGGTACCCAAAAGCAGAGAGGGCCGAACACAACGTGAAACAAAAAATATGTCAAACACTACTACTTACTTGTGAACATAGGGAGGGAGAAATCGACAAGAGGGGTGAACGTAAAACGGGGACAACCGGTTCTGCGAGAACACGAATCCCGGGGGTGGCAGAACGGTCATATCGGCAGAAACCCCAATCCAGAGAAGCATGGAGCAGACAATCCAAGGATTCAAAACAAGGAATCCAAGGTATTAATAGTCGCGCAGTAGTAGCTGTAGGTTGCGCGTAGACAGATTCTGCCTATACTCGCCGGCCTGGTGCCTTGCTACAAAATGTCTGCCGTCTTCTTTATACTTTCTACACCCGCAGTTTCTCTACGCCCCCGCCCTCTCCCTCTATTTTCTTCAGGACGTCGCGTATCCGGGCTTCTTCTCAGCGCTTCGTGCACTTTTGTTTGCCGCTAAACGAAGGATATATTGAAAATTAATTGAAACACAAAACAAAGCTACGTATGCATTATTATTGCTTTTGAGCCCGTGTATTGCGACCGAAAAATTAATGGTTGCGATATTTTCAAGCGTCTACCTGTAGCTTGAGCTCGAAGCAGTACGAGCAAGATCATGCTTCGCGCATCCCTTACGGATCTCTGCACTATTGTCGTTCGGACACCAATTTTATCACCCCCAGCCAGCGGTGGCCGATGCCGTAATCGTCATTTTTTCCCTCTGAAGCCTCAAAGGGGTTCATCTCCCACGACTTATACCAATAGTATAAATTGAGCATGCCTGTATGGCCGCATCAATCAGGGGAACACGTCCGTGAAGCTGGTGTTGGAATTGGAGGTTAAGCATGGAAACGTGAGGTGTCGAAGGAACCACGCGGTAGGGGATGGGACTTTCCTTGTTGCCGCAGCCTGGATTTGGTGAGGCTAAGAGCGTCGTCCCAACGGACTGTATGGGAACCGATTCCCGATGTTTACCGAGGGGTGAAGATGGGATGGGAACGTGGGAACCCATTTAGATGGTGGGATGTGATGGGAGTCAACGAATTCTTGGTGGACCGGAACATGACGGGTTCGGGGAACGGGTCGGCAATCTGTCGGGGACATGGTCGGGGAATTGATGTGGGATATATCATTATGATGCCGTGTTTCATCGGTCACACACATCGAACAACGAACACAGAAAGCAGTACATGTAATATGCAACGTACAATAAAAAGCTCCTGTTCTTGATGCTTCTATCGTTTTTGAGGGAAAATATAAACAAAGGACATTTTTTATTCAATTTTTTTTTTCTATGAATCGACTTGAGTTCGGTTCGACTTGTTTGAAACAACATTTTTTCCTACTCCCGGGAAATCATGTATTTTTTTATTGTTGGGTATTATTGTCAATGCTTTTCTTTTTCCGATCGGGATAATGCAGACCTGGTATTAATACAATCTAACGAAGTCTTGAACTATTCTCTGTGTTTTTGGTGGCTTTGTTTATCTCTTTTGTCGTGGCGCTTGGATTACCGAGCTACTAGTAAAAAAAATTGGGCTTGCTTGCGACCGCCATCATCATGTGTTAGGCGTCGCAGACGGGGTACGCTATAGTGTGATTTGTGTTACAGAAGAACAGAAGTAGAACACGTGTGTGTTATTTCCCACAAGTGCATCAGTGCATGAAGTATACCAATCGCAGTAATTGGACATGCGTTGACACTTGTGTCATTTTTTGACGAGTCGATTTGTTGATTTTTCGCCCCTTTTGAGCCTGGTATTTACCCGGGAAATACCCGTACTCGAAGCTTCTGTGAGTTCTGTACAACTCTAACCGTATCAAGAACGACTGCTGCGTGTTCTGTACGATACTCATACCCGTACCCGCACTTTAATTTTCGTTCTGTCTTTTGGGTACACACAAAAACCATATCCGGGGTATTTACCCGGGGTATTACGCTACAGAGAACTTATGTAACTTCTTCTGTAGGACACTCCTACCCTCCCGTACCGGGAACTTCTAGAAATTCAATACGCCGGTGCCACAAAGACCCGAGGTAGGGGTCCAGCATGTTTATACCTGCCCGGGACCTCTGGACGTTTTGTACGCCCGTGTCACAACACCCAGGAACTCTAGAAGGTTTGTAAGACGTACTCAGAACTTCTGGAAGTCTGTAACACCTTCATAACCGTACCCGGAACTTCTGTGAGCTTGTAAGACCCTGGACGCAATACCCGGGGCACTGGTACATCATGTTTTTTACCGGCCCGGAGCTTCTGTGAGTTCTGTGTGCCTGTTCCGCAAAACCGGGAACTTTTGGAAGTTCTGTAAGACCCTCATACCCCTACCCGGAATCAACGAACCCTACAGGACGACTCAAGCGTGAGTATGTCGCACGTCGTCGTGCATTGATGGAATTATGATAACATGTTAGCATATATATACACATGCGGTGTTGGTATCATATCATGCACACGCTTGGTATCTGGTAATAATGCAGTACGAGAGTAATGCTATGTTTTAGTTGTTTTCCCTTTCCTGTTTTCGGGAATCGTTTAGATCCAGGCCTCTCACTCTGGTTTACTTCTTGCGGGAGGCTGCTTTTTTTCTTTGAAGAATGACGCATGCTACTCTAAAGGTGGCACTTTTCGAGCGATTTGTTCTTGCGAATGACGGGGCTCCTTTACCGTAAATCGTCTGGAAATGGGCTGTTTTCTCGTATGATTCTCGTGCTCGTGTTGTGAACCTATTTATAGGACATGCGACTTTTCGTCCGGTCGTACCAGTTATATTTTCTTCTAAAACACGTTTTGGGAGGGGTCTTAAGCTCCAAAATCCCTGGAACTTCAAACGAAAGTTAAACTTCTATTGTAGCACGCGTCCGCTAGCAGCAATCACGTATACACGGTATGCACAGAAACATTTTAGTGTCTCGGAATGTATCGAGTGCTGAACATTGAGGTTCATGCTTAAGTATCATCATCGGATGGCGAACACAGCAATATTGACACAATCTACAGATAAGAGGAGCGAGATCATCGCAATCTTTTTTACCATGACCTTTTGCTTTTACTTTTTGCATACGTAAAGCACCGCGTTCGTTGTGTCCGGTTACCGTGTACATGGGCTACGGCGATGCTACAGTGGCTGTTGAATACCGACGACGCGTAACGCGTGGTTTCTGATTACCGTACCGCTACTGCCGCGGATTTCGTTCACTGCGGAAGCGTGCCGAGCAAACGACGTAGTTTATTAGTACCGTACCGCTACTGCCGTGGTTATAGTGTACCACGGCAGCGTGCTGTGCAATGGCCCGTGATTTATGATTACTGCTGTAGTACCGCGACTACGTGGTTTTCGTTTACTGCGGAAGCGTGCAGTGCAAAAAAAAAACGTGATGTCTGATTACCGTACCGCGACTGCCATCGTTTTCATTAACTGTGGAAGAGTGCCGCGCGAACAGCGTAATCGCGAGAAACCGTGCCATGACCTACCACATCAGCAATTAATTTCTGCCGCAGACAGCGCTGGAAATTTGATTGATGGATAACCCGCTGCTGCGTAAACAAGATATATATACATTTTGAACTGGATAAAAAATGGCGGGGAAAATATTATTCCTCGTGTATTTACACAAAGCATCTGCAGTGTTCAGCAGCTAGCAGTCGAACAATGTTCATGTCGGTGCATGCAAAGTTTCATGCTACAACATCATCAGTTGCATCCATGATGGCCATATGACGGAAAAATTATATATACGGTGGCAAAATATATTGGGAATTACTTGTCCAGATAAGATGCGGGATTGGAGAAAATGTGTGCGGACGTCGGGATCAGATACAAGTAACAGCTGGCGGGGTAATGGGACGGGTAGTAACAGCGGGGGAGTGAACAGGCAGCTTGATGGTAAACACTCGGGGCAGGAACGGGACACAGTATTGTAGGACTGACTGTAGACTGGGAACCAAAGGGCGGCAACGATCTGGATATCGCGGTCGTAAGAGAAACACCACATGGTTTCCCGTTTCCGTCCCGTCCTGTTGCCGTCCTTGCATTTACTTACCGCGCGAGCCTTGACATGGCGTTCACGAGACGTGGGTATAGTCTTCGGGTCATAATTGAAGCATTACGTTCAATAATTCGACGGTAGACATGACATGTTGACGTGTTCGTATCAACGAGGACAAGAAGACAGACTTCGAAAATGTTTCTTAGTGTTTTGCTAAATTCAATACCAAGAAAAACAACCCTGCCAAGGTAACTAAATAGCAGTTTCCTGAGCCTTTGAAATCGTTCACGGGAAGGTTGCGTTTCGCGGCGCATGTAAACGCGCGCTGGTATTGATATATTATCAAAATTAAAATACGATCTAGCTGTCAGATCGAATATTTTGTCGAAACTCATCGTTGCAAGCTGAGTGTGATACTCCGGTCGCGCGTATTACGGGTTGTGTGTCCTCATTAAGCATATAGGTCGGCGAGGTCGGCGATAATATATGTGTAAAATTTGGGGGGATAAAAGTTTTGGCAGGGTTGTTAGTAACGGCAAGAAGCGAAAAAATCGTGAACGTTTTGTATTCAAGTTTTTTCAAGATGAAAAAAAAATCGGGTAAAAACAGAGTTTTCTGAAAAATGGGAACGGAGCCTAAAATGAGAACGGACGTTTTTTTTTAGAAAGCAAACCAATTGTGTACAATTAAAAAAAAAAAAAATGACAGTCCTGTGGGGCTGTACAGCAGCCTTCGAATAAGCCGTCGCTCAGGCTGGAAGTCCTCGGCATCGCCTCGGTAGCCAGCATCTAGAGAAATCACCATAGAGCCAGCGTATATCGCTTTTTGCGCCTACTCGAAGGCATGACATGGAGCATGACCATTCTGACGAGCTCCTCTCACAGGGCTGGCCAAGGGGTTTCGCAGGATCATTTCGGTTCTCTGATACACCACATGGTTCTGGAGATAACGCTTGGTTCTCATTTAAGGCTCCGTTCCCATTTTTCTGATAACTCTGTTTAAAGCCAGTCGTAATATTTCCAACACTGAACAAGTATAGTATATCTACACCAGCGAAGAAAAAAATATCAATGAATGAATGGAGACCCTTCACGCTGGTATTTTTTATTTTTCTTGAACGGGAGGACATCAGGACAACCACGTCCACTGCTTCCATTCAATATAATAACTCCAAAAAAAAGCCAAATCGCATCCTACCTGGCGGAAGGTAGGTTGCGCTGGAACCAGCTCGTACTGGTTTTCAAACTATGCCCCGACCGTGGTCCCATAACGAGCCTAATCATTGAAGAAGAGAAAACAATCACCAAATAATGTTGGCGAAAAAAAACACACTCAGCCTATGAGACGGATCGACGCTCCCTCACACGGTGAAAATTTACTAAGGAAATCGGGGTGTTGTGATTCACGTTCCAGACCCGGGAATAACGTCTTTTCCACCTATTTTCTACTTATTATGTGTTTTATTAGTTAAACCCGACCTCTTTCCTCTTCATTAAAAAAATGGTATATCGTAATTTGATCAATCGTAGCTTGTTTCTTTATTGCTCCCTTGGGTCGGTGCACGATGCAGTTTGTCTCTGCGTATTCATATTTATCGGCAAGGAGATGCCTCGGCTTATCGTTACTGAAGTATACGCTTACAACCTGAGCACGAATCAAGGAGAAATACACTGCTGCTGTATGAACTTGACGTCCACCAATCATTCCACAAGCACCTGTGTTGGCATGCCTAGGATAAGTGGCCTGCTGCCGAATCTCCGCAGACGCTGCCGAACGAGCCCCATCGTTCTCGTCCAATAAACTCTCCGCGACATGCCATCCAAGTGCAGGGCCTGGCAGCACCCCATAAATCAGCAGAACCGGTAAAATGTAGCGGACACAGCGTTGGCAGGAAGGCGCGAGCATCGTGCCAACGAAAAACGCTTCTTGTCTCGTTTCAGTGCAGGCAGTTCATGAGCGACGGCTGCTGAGAACTGATAGGATGCGAGTCTGGAAGACAGGAAGGAGCAAAAACATTATGAAGGGTTGAGGGGCGCGAAGCAGCTACGAAAACAACGAGACACAACACCGCAATCGCGAGCTCGCGACCGCCTGTCAGTTTGCAAGAAAGACGCTGAGCGCAGGTGACAAAACAACGACGAGTGACGTTTGACCAAACAACCATGCATTGTTTTCAGGGCAGAAGAAACCGAATAGCTGATACTTAAAGTAGTGACACCGACAGAAGGCAGCAGACGGCTGGCACATGTCCCTTATTACCGGAGCATGGTTAGCTTTGATTCAACTTCAAAGCACACACACTTCAGTGTGTCTTTGCACTCTGTGAAGGGTTGAAATGTTGAAACTGCAGAGCGTCGGGTTTGACAAGAAACTACTACGCATTCATATGCATTCGTATGTAATTTTTCAACTGGTTAGAAAGCGATGGTACATACCGTAGTGGGGAGGGGGGAGGAGGACCCGCTGTGTGACCAGTCCCGCATCCGAGGTACTCTTAGAAAGGAGAGCTAGAGAAATGCAAGCTTGTTATTTAATGGGATGAAAACAAAATATCGATGACCGCACATACATGTATACGGGAGGACCGGGGCGGATGCATAGCTGGCCCATCCAGGTTTTCCGTGGGCCTTAATAACTCGTGGAAGGTCAAGTTGCCCAGCATCCAATATTCACGAAACTCACAAATATTTATTGAGTGTTCGAGAGCAGCCTACAGGAGTAACAGGTGTCAGGTACGTGCGGCAAATTAAATGCCGAAGGGGATTGATAGTTCCATAGACTATACATATAATATACTCCAAAAAAGTCAACTCACACTCTATCGTAGTCCAATACTTGTTTGTTTCATGCATACTGCAAACTAATGAATGCCATACTTAGATGTCTGGTTTAAATCTGTCGCGCTCAAAGCGGGGTTATACAGTTTCTGTGCGCAGAACAAGGCTGAACGTGTTAGTCCTGTAGGCACTTTGCAATTTGTAAGGGAGTCACCGACCACATGTATCCTTCACGACGGTATACGCACCATGTAACACGTGCGATCGAACTAGATATCGCAAGCATATTATAGAGCTAGATTTAGGTCAAAAATCGTTTGTTGTCGATCTCACATCTTGTGAAGTGAAATGTTTTTGAATGGTATTCGGAGATATTCATATTAATGGTTGAGACGTTGAATACTCACTCAAAACATGTACGTCGTGTTTGGCAGCAGCCGTGATGTGACCAAGAACGAGCTGCCATGAAGAGGCAAGCATATATATCGACGAAATTCTGATTTGGAAAAGGGAGAGTGGAGATTCATGCATTGTTGCCAGACGATATCACGATGATACGATGCATCTGGACACAAGTGAATAAATGGTAGAAGCGCGACAACGGCTTTATTTCGAGCGAAGCTGCTATCGATCGAAGTTGGAAACGCGAACCAGATGTACGAGATTTGTGTTGCTAACCACATACTACTTTATACGTATGTATCTGTAGTCACAGTTCACAAAACATATTAGGTACTACGTATTCTTAGCCGAAGGACGGGGTACGCTGACTCCACGGGTATCTATTTTTTATCAGCACAGCGGAGTTGAACGAAATAGAAAAGATGGCGACGGTGGTCTTCGTGATGACGTACGAAAAAGAAAACGACCGAGTGCAGCCATGCCCTTCTCCACACAGGCAACAAAGTAAATAACCATTCTGTTGACGCCAAAAAGAGATCACTACGGAGACGCCATCGCGCGTACGTGGTCACATTTGTGTTTGACAATTGGCACAAATATATGTGGTTCTTGACGGAGTCCGGCTACAAGCTATTTCGTATTCGCAGTTTGCAGTAGTAGCACGACTACACTATCTTTTTTGTTAGTTGGTAGTGCCACAAGGAATCGCTCTCCATTGTCGGTCATGAATGTAATTGACCGTTGGAATTGCAGAAGGACATAGGGCTCTCGAACTATTTAAGTCTCGTGGTGTTTACAGCGAGAAGATGCTGATCGAGCATGTATGTTGCCATTGATTGGCCACAAGGGAGACGCCGAAGCCTCCGACAAGTCAATGTGGCAGCAAAGAGTTTTCTAGGTTGCTGTATCCCATGCTGCGAGAATATGTAAATGATATATCATGAGCCGGCAACGTGAAACTCAGCGTCGACGCCGATGTCCTTCCTGTGAGACACAGAGCACCACAACTTAATCGCCAGTAGTAGGTGAATTCTTTAGAGCACGTGTAACGACACAGCAGTGTAGTACCAGGTATTACAAAAAAATCTTCCATCAGATATATCTGTAGAGAGTGCAGGGATCTATCTGGCGTTTCGGGTCCACGCTTTAGTTTGTGATCTCCCTGGTTGTGTATGAGATGGGCGCTCGAAGAGCTTTAGGATCAACTGTGTACCACCGACGCCTGATTGATGCTGAAATCCAGATCTCACTCGTCGGTCTTCATTCTATCAGGACAGGTTTGTGAGTGTGCCTTTGCATTAGATCCAGAGCAGAAGATAGATAACTTCGGAGCAGTAGCGATCGACGTCCACCGCATGTTCCATCATGAATCGACAGCAAAAGAACCAGAGCATCAGGCCCGGGCTGGACCTCCGCTGGCCTCCCACAGATACAGGGAGTACGCAGGAACTTGGGGTACAACCTGGGTAGACCAAGGTAGCCCGCTCAAACAGCCAACTCTCATTATAACACTCGTTGATTCATGCATACCAATACTGAATTCTACAAATATCTGGCTTTGTCCCCATCAATGCGCGTTCCACAGTTTGTTTCCGTGCGCAGAACAAAGCTGAACGTCTTCGTCCTGTTGACCCTGGCATTATTGTAGAAGGGGGGGCACCGACTTGTATCCTTCTCCAGGGTACACACCACGTAACGCGCGCGATCGAAGTATCATACGCAACTTGCAAAGATGAGGTTTGATCAAAGAGCATTTTCGATCGATCTCACAGCTGAATGGAAGTCGGTTTTTCATTTTTTTCTATTGTATTGCTCATGTTAAATTATTAATACGTGAGAACAACATACGAAAACGACACCGACCAAAAGAAGTAGAAGAGCAACCCACTTTGGATTACCAGCTCCACCCCCGTCGGAGGTGCGGAAACGGTTGATACTGCGAGACTGCAGTGAGTGCCGCCACCGGTAGCTGGCTCTCGCAGAGCCGCCACCTTCTTTTTCATCCCTATTCCCCTATCTTTGTACCAATAACAACGTTGATTTTTCTCACAATACGCTTTGCCCTCTTTTTGTCCTTTTGGGTTCCCGAAGAGGCAATTGCAGCGTCCCCACACCTTGTGCAGCAATGTTGTACTTGAGACGCGCGATGGTGCGCTCTCGCGCACATTTTCTCGAAAGAGGTCCGCTTAGACCACCATATGCCGGGGTCGATGTGCCGCGTTAGCCGAGCCCCATATTTCTGTACCAAGTATAGTCTATTGAATTATTAATTACAGAATCCACACATGGATATCGGGATCCATGTACTTTTTGTTGGTGTGTGTTCACTTGGCACGAGTGAAGTACGCATCATAATGTAGATGCGGCGAGTTACGCTATGCGGCGAGATTAAGTTGCTTCCTTCTCGCCGACTTTCTTTTTCCTCACGAGTGATCTTAATTCTGTATAGACACTTCGGTGCCACCTCTGCAACTCTAACCCCAATGACAAAGAGCCTCGACAAGGTCAGTGTAACATTGTAATGCAGCATTTTTCGCCGCAGGTCGAGAACAATGTGCGGCCCGTTCAATGTTTCGACTTAGAAAGCGATCATATATTCGTTCCGTTTCCGCAGTAGTAGACGAAACACGAACCTGTTATTTTGCCATGGGGGAACTTTTTCTTTGTCCGCCGGTTGGCCATCAACAAAATATATTGTAAAAATCTGTAGTCTTTACAATCCTCCAGCTGTGGAATCACAAATTTCGTCAAAACTCATCTATGCAAGCTGCTTGTGGTACTCCGATCGCGCGTACTGTTACGAATCGGAGCCTGATTGGCGGAGTCAGTCTGGGATCAGGGTGGACATGCGAGTATATTCATGGCGAAGAAGACGAAGGTATCTAGCCTACTAGCATCGCAAGGTCCACACACAGGCTGAATAGGTAGCCCGCATCAGGTATTCATAATGACTGACCTCCGTAGGTCCGATACGACCGAGTTCAGAAGGCGCTTGAGCGTTCCTCGGAGAAAGAGGGAGCAAGTCCCTTGTGCAAGTGCTCAGGATGGGAAGTCTCCCGAGAAGGTGGCGTGAAAATGGTAACTTGATTGCTGATCCGAAGGTTTATGAACGTGAACCCAAGGAACTGTAGATTTGTGTAATTAGAACTGGAACCGGAATTGAAATTGAAATTGTGGCAGGGTGGAGAGGCCACACCCGACTAAGGGAGGGGACATAAATAGCGCGTCCCCTACTATAACAAAAACGCCTGTCATAGTAACTCTTGAAACTGTCACTAAACCGTAACATCCCCCCATTAGTACATACTGTACTATATGTACTAATTAACGGTAGCAGGGATAGTGACAACCGCGAGGTGACACACTCCCTTTGGCGAAAACTACCGGTGATATCTTCGAGTAGGTCGAACGGCCAACCGAAAATTACAAGAGGCAATTAGTGGCAAAACTCAAATAAAATCCACAGCTCTTCATAATTCTCACTGCGCGTTGGCTCGCGGCCCGATATCGACTTGAGCGAAGGTAAACCCGGCTTCCGGGACAAACCCTTCGCTCCCCATCCCGAGAGCCCTAGAATTTAGACAACAACCGAAAACACCAAGTGACACTCGGACGTAAAATACTCTAAAAAAAAACCGTCCCTCGCTTGGTGTTTCCACTGTAGTTGCTGCCCGGCTCTCAACCCCTACAGCGCGGGAAAAACCTGGCCATCCAGGAAAAAACCCATTGCGCAACGCCCTACAACACCAAGCTCACACAAACGCCATGGCACACCGCACGGACCCACAAGGGTGCTACCGGGCGCAGGGCCACCCTTCGACTACCAATCAGACCAGAACATCTAATCAGCCCGTCTCCAAACATTCAAACTTTAACTGGCTGTCAACTGGGGGGCACGCTTGAAATCGACAACACCAATATCTTCCCCCCTAGCATAATGCGATGACAAGAGCAATATGCTATAGCAATACTGTGACTGTATAGCCAAGGGTACAAAGCCGCAAAACTTTTTACAGAAATAATGACCTCGAGGATAGGCTAACAAACCGAAACCACAGGGGCCATAAGAGGGAAATGCTCGATAAAAACCCTCCCCCCTGCCTTTTCACTGCGTATTTGATCGCCTGACCACCATTCAATGGCTCAAAGTCCGTATGTGGACGAGTTTGACGTGCATGAAAGCAGCACGAGACTCCACGGAACTGACTCGTCTACTCCTCTTTGAGTCTGCCCACGTACAATACCATTTTCCATCAAAATGCACGACGGGCAAAGAATTATTAATCTTCGGCAAAAGCGGAACTCCGATGCGAGGCATCAAAGCACAAAAATAAGAAGAATCTGACACAAAAAACCTCAAACAAAGTAAACGGCATACAAAATAATCCACGAAAACGCAATGTCGGTACTCAACAATATACCGCAAAAAGAAGAAAAGCATGACGGGCAAAGAGATCCTAAACCTTTGGCAAAAGCAGAACTCCGATGCCAGGTATCAAAGCACAAAAAGGTAGAATGTGACATAAACCGCAAACAAAGTAAACGGCTGAAGGTCGAGGATAAGCACGAAGCCCTCACCAAACAACCACTTGATAGTCTATTTAAATTCAACTCATACCCAAATAGTAAACACGACCCCGTCACTTCTCAAGAGACTATACCAACAGCCTATCCGAATCTTAAAGCAGTGCCGATCCTAGAAACAGGGCATACCCCCCATGAGCTGTGAAATAAAATCGACGCAGATGCCCAGGGGAAACCCATGCAACGAGCAAGAGCCCGATAAAATCCCATTGGTAACTCCGAAACGAAGCCATTACAATCGCAGAAAGATTGTAGCAACACAGACTGTCTGACAGCAGTTGAGCGTCCAAAGTAAGTCAAACAAGGCAAAACGCAAAACGAAACAACACGGCCAACAACAAACACAAAAACAAAACATAGCAGCCAACACGGCTATCGAACATAAAAAACAAAGCAAAACGAAATAACACGGCCAACAGTAACCAACACCAGAAAAACGAAGAATAAAGACTGGCAAACCAAAACCGGCAAGTGGCCTGAAATCGAAGGACTACAACGGCACGTAGTATACAGCCTCCTGGCGAACAACCACCTGTTCGCCTGTCAAAATCAAGCCTTATCCAACCACTTATTACAAACTCGTCACTGTTGAAGAGACTTCATACCAATAGTAGCTCGCACCCTTCATGAAGTAGTGCCAATAAAAAAATAAAAAATGAAAAAATAAAAAGAAAGGAATTCAACTCTAACACTCGCACCCAACCCAAGTACAACAGCGTTCACAACGTCGTCGCACTATGTTAAAATAACACACATCTTGCTGCCCCATACTGTTTTACACCCGGTCGACCGGTGCCCGGGTGATTCCCGTCTTAACCCACAACAAAACGGCATTCCCCCCGACCCCACTTCATCCAAAACGAAAAGCTAGGCCCAACGGACAGCTAACGACAGTCCCGCAGGAGGAAACCTGGCCACCGGGTCAAAACCCCCTGTATGTCTTATATCATCCAAACCATTGTGATTGCAACAATGGCCGCATTCAAACGATTACCATGGCCAGAAACTAAAATGCCAAGTCGCATAACTCAAAACATGGTACGAATAATGCTCACACCCGTTACTCATCACCCAACGGTAGGTTCAACAAAAACTTACGGTGAGATTAAAAGGGGTCGCAGCGAGGGATTTCGTCAAAATATCCGCGTGCTGCTCTTCCGAAGCTACAAATTGAATATCAATTTTCTTCGCACGAAGTAGCACTCGGACGAAATGGAACCGCACATCTATGTGTTTGCTCCGGCGGCCTGACCAATTACTATGACCAAACACGTGAACATACGTCTCGCACACCAGAGTAATTTTCTAGATACAGATACCCACACATAACATTCACCCCGCTATTGCAACAAAGCATCATAATATTTTTTTTTTTTGCCGGAACTACTCTACTCCAAATCGAACAGCTGCCACCAACTGGATGTACCATTCTTCCTCCAAAAACTTATCAACAGGACTCGTGGTCAAAGAGTAACTGAACAACTAATACGAGAAGCAGAACAGGGTAAGAAACTCTACGCATTGTCCGTCGACCTCGTGGTCAAAGTGTAACTGAACAACTAATACGAGAAGCAGAACAGGGTAAGAAACTCTTCGCATTGTCGGTCGACCCAGTTATGGTCGTTCTAGCGCAGTCGACAGCAGCGGTCTCTTTAGTCGTACACCTGCCCTTGCAGTCTGAGACCACCGCCAAAGTCTTTCCAGATGGTGGAACCTATTGGGAACAGGGTCAAGGCTTGACGGCGAGAGAGAGGGGTACGAGGGTTGACTGAGACGGGAACTCAATCGCTCGCAGATTGGGGGTTGTACATATGCCATGGTGCAATAAAGCCATCTAGCTGCAAGGGGGTGAAACATCTCATTCTCAAACAACCAGCTCGACTCTACCCCATCATTCGACCTCCCCTTGTATTCCCACCTATCGACACCGGACGGGGATTTTGTTCGGCGACAACTAACAAGAGAGTCAAAATGCGAAGAGTTCACCGCTTCTGTCGCGATGCCTGCTGCTCTCGGACTCGCGCACCAGCACCAGGCTTCCTTTCTCGAGAGCTACTCCGGCTGATGGCCTTGAAATGGAAGCGTTGGCGCGGGCTCTCGCGGTTACCCTCAATTTGTGCTGCTTCTCGAGCGCGACACGGACTTCTCGGAGGTTGTGTTTGCGTCGCTCCACGAAGTTGTCTACGCCACCGCTGTTCTGTCTCCGCTGACAAGGGTACCAAGGAATCTGACCCAAATTTGTGTCGTCCTGCTGTCGTCGCGCGAGGGTTGCGGGATTGGTCAGAACTCGCACCGCCCGGTGGATGGCCGGTGTCTCCATGACTTGGTGAGCTTCCGACGAGCGAGGGACCTCCCCCCCTGCTGAAAGCACCTCCCCAAGATCGACGCTGAGATCGCTACTGCTGGTGTGGGAAGGAGGCACGGGCAAGGGCTCGGATCGAAGGGAAGGCGTAACAGCGCACGGGCAAGGGTTCGGATCAGAGGAACGGCGGAACAGCGCACGGGCCAGACTTCAGAGGGAGCGATCGGTGCACGGGCAAGGCTTTGGAACGAAGGAGCATCGCGCAGGCAAAGCTTCGGGCCGAGGGAACCGTCGTTTGGTATCGGGTAATTCCGTGCCGTGGCAGGCTTCTGACGACGGCAGCACCTCCCCCCCTTCACGAATTTAAATTTCATGAAAAGAATGGAACAGAGGGACCATTGCAACAATTGTGGGTACGGACGTTTACAGGACGGCGGTAAGTAATGAAGCTACGCAGCCGAAACGAAAGGCAAAAAAAAAAAAAAAAAAAAAAAAAAAAAACAAGCGCACGTCGCACAGCAAGGCAGCAACCGCGGCAAAAAGCAACAGCAGAACAGCAGCGTCGCACAGCAAGGCAGCAACCGCGGCAAAAAGCAACAGCAGAACAGCAGCGGAAAGCAACACAAGGAATGAGTGAACGAGCTAACTGAGGAATATGGCGCAGTATGCGAGTCTTTGTACAACGGAGCGCAAAAGTATGTGCACAATCATGCAATTCTGGGAAGGACATGTGAACCAAAACCACCAGCTGTAGAGACAGGCGGAGGCGGTCAGACAACAACAATGGCAGAAAACAGCTGCCTAGCAGCAGAATACATTGCTTGAGAGATGAGTGCAAACGGGAGGGAGTTGACAAATACAGCGGAGCATGCGAGCCTTTCAATATATACGAAGAAACGAAACTATGCGTGCGCGCACATGACATCCGGTTCAATAAAAAAAGAACAAGATAAATCATCAAGAGGCTCTAGTATCCGTGTCGTTGCCTCATCTTAAAGAGAGCCAACTATGTGGTTACTGCTTGCTGTGTCTGACGACAGCGATGTCCACACCGCAATCATCGCCTGCATCCAAAACAGAGCACAAAGTAATGGGGCAAAGGAAACAAGGAAGGGATGGAAAAACAGGAGGGCGGTTCAGCAACTACTGCATCACACGACGATGTCGCGGTAGCCACAACCGCAACAACAACCCGACGACACAGCAGTAACAGCAGTGGAACCCTTCCCGGCAAAATGAAATGACAGATGAAGATAGGCATGCATAGCGTACGTAACAAATTTACAAAGATTGATCGACAGCGTTAATCTCCAGTTTGATCACGAGCAAACGTGGAGTTGGGTTTGATCACAGGCAAACGTGCGTGATCATGGGTTAACGTGTTTGCTCGGGTCAAACATCACCGGTTTGATCACGAACGAAGTAGATGCAAAAACAGGGAAACATCAACATTAGTGGGAGAGCAAGTGAAAACATCACCAGAAAACCGTGATCGGCATCCAGTCATCTGGTCATGTGTACCCGGTACACTATTAATGATGAATTCGCAAGCGATAGCAGAGAGCATATCGAGCAAAACAACAATGACACAAACTGCAGCAAGCTCAGCGTACCACAGCGCCAACAATTGAAATGAATTAAATGAAATTAAATTTAATTGTACGCGTATGAAAATACGTGGAAGTGTGGTGAGCTAAAGCTTCATTTTTCCTCATCGGCCGGAGAAAATAAAATAAAATATAAGAAATAATCAATTGAGTGACAGCTCCTGAAGTGGAAAGACGAGTAGCATGTTAGCAATACAGCAGTGGTAATATAACAGGGAACATTGGGAAGACGAGTAGCATGTTAGTAATACAGCAGTGGTAATATATCAGGTAACGAGTGTAAACCCGAGTTCGATTCTCGGATTGGACACCATGTTACGAATCGGAGCCTGATTGGCGGAGTCAGTCTGGGATCAGGGTGGACATGCGAGTATATTCATGGCGAAGAAGACGAAGGTATCTAGCCTACTAGCATCGCAAGGTCCACACACAGGCTGAATAGGTAGCCCGCATCAGGTATTCATAATGACTGACCTCCGTAGGTCCGATACGACCGAGTTCAGAAGGCGCTTGAGCGTTCCTCGGAGAAAGAGGGAGCAAGTCCCTTGTGCAAGTGCTCAGGATGGGAAGTCTCCCGAGAAGGTGGCGTGAAAATGGTAACTTGATTGCTGATCCGAAGGTTTATGAACGTGAACCCAAGGAACTGTAGATTTGTGTAATTAGAACTGGAACCGGAATTGAAATTGAAATTGTGGCAGGGTGGAGAGGCCACACCCGACTAAGGGAGGGGACATAAATAGCGCGTCCCCTACTATAACAAAAACGCCTGTCATAGTAACTCTTGAAACTGTCACTAAACCGTAACAGTACTACGGGTTGTGTGTCCTCATTAATCTAGACTAAGGATATAGGTCGGCGACTCCCCTTGGAACAACAGTGAATGTAGCTTGTACCACGGTCAACAGGGTGATGCTAATCAATCTGTACGCGCAAACGATAAACCTCGTTTAAGTTTCTGAGGGGGACAAAATATTACAGCTGTGGAAGGAACTGCATCAGCTTGTCAAGTGTATAGACTACCAGGTAGGTGTAGACTAGTCTAGACTAAATATATATATGTATGTCCTGTACGTCATACAACCGGTGCGCTGAGAGCCGAGAATTTTTCGAGGCGTGAGGGCCGGCGGCGCGAGGGGCCGGGGTAGTAGAGGGCGGGGGCACCACAGTCTGCGCAGCATCTAAAAAATATTGAAGGGGACAAATCTAACGGTTGTGGGAGGAACGCATCTGTTTATCATGATGTAAATCCTGTAAATCGTACCACCGGTGAAGCGAGGGACCAGGTATTCGAAAGGGGGGGGAGGGTGGCAGGGAGAAGCAACACAGTCTGCGCAGCATCTAAAAAATCTTAAAGGGGACAAATCTAACGGTTGTGGGAGGAACGCATCTGTTTATCATGATGATGTAAATCCTGTAAATCGTACCACCGGTGAAGCGAGGGGCCAGGTATTCGAAAGGGGTGGGAGGGAGGGCAGGAAGAATGAGGAGTTTTGACCGCTTTAGACCTCATAAATGTATATCCCGTAGGAACTTTCTATAGGCGCCGTGCTAGCTCTAGGCGATGGCGCGGATGGCGAGGAAGGAGGGGGCGTGGGGGGGGAGATAGATGGGGGGCTTGTTGGAGCGACGGGTTGGATGGCAAGAAGGTAATGAGATGATATCGCTTGTCCGGTAGTATATACCTGGTAGTCTATTACTTTATCTCGCATATTTGATTTACGGTTGGGCGGGTGGAGAAGCGGGGAGGAGGGGTTGTGTGCGTGTGTGTGACAGGCGGTGTGTGTGGCGGTGGTGGCGGGGAACGGAGGTGTGTAATAGAAGATATGTTATACACCTGTTGTACGTCTAACGGGATATACATGATATACTGATGCATTCCTTCCACAGCCGTCAGGTTTGTCCACATAAAGAATTTATAGTTTCCGCGCACAGATTGAGTTGCCTCGCCCTCACTCGCCCTCCCCCGTTCCCTCGAGATTATACGCCGGCCCGCACGCCTTCAAAATCTCCGCCCTCCCCTTACCTGTTATACGACTTACAGGATATACTCGACAAACGGATGCATTTCCTTCCGCAGCTATCAGATTTGGTCCCCCTCCTAAACGGGTTGTATGGTTTCCGCGCACAGCTTAATTAACACCCTGTTGAACCAGGTACAAGCTATAACACTGCTGTATCCAAGGGGAGTCGCACATCTGTCTATATTTATATTTTACAAAATGAAAATACACTCCAGCTGTGAGATCGAAGATTTCGTCGAAAATCATCTTTGCAAGCTGTGTGTGATACTCCGATCGAGCGCGTATTACGAGTTGTTTGTCCATAGTTCGGCTCCCCATATGAGGACACACACAACCCGTAATACGCTCGATCGGAGTAATACACACAGCTTGCAAAGATGAGTTTTGACGAAATCCTCGATCTCACAGCTGGAGCGTATTTTCAGTTTTATGATCAAATTAAATATACAGCCGTAGAAGGCATCGACAGGACACTGCTCGCGCTTAATATAGACTAGTGGTGAAAATATTGCATTGTCAAGGACACATACGACCCGTTGAATGAAAATAAAAATGAAACAACATCTCTCCCATGGCTATCTTTTTTGACACCAGTACTATATGATCAATTTAACAATAATATATGGATATTGTCGAAGCAGCATTATTCGGAGGAGGTGATTTACTCTCGCTGAGTACGAGACAACAAGGGGATTTTCACCCTCAACATTGGTTGGTTTTGTTTCATTGAGTTTGAGTTCAAGGTTCACACGAATATTTGAGAATATAATTTAGCATGCCAACCATTTGTTTTGAAGGAGCTGTATGGTTGTTGTTGTTGTTGTTGTTGTTGTTGTTGTTGTTGTTGTTGTTGTTGTTGTTGTTGTTGTTGTTGTTGTTGTTGTTGTTGTTGCTGTTGGCGTGCTCTTGGTTAACATCTACCAGTTAGTCTATCACTACTAGACTCCGTGGTCACACAAAGAACTGGAGCCCTATGGAATATCCGAAAAACCAAATGAAATAAAAATTCGTCCGGGGAATACGACGCGATACGAATGAGGCGCACAACTGAACGGATCGAATGTGCGAACTGAACTCACATGGCCGCGGGGATCCACTCGACTACATCATAGAGTTCACCTTTTCCCACAACTGACCAACTCGCGGCTGCAAACTACAGCTATTGGCCTGCCTGCACCGTACGAACCGCACGGTAATCGTGAACGCAGGCGAACACGCCTGCTGTCTGGAGCAGTCTGAAGAGCTGTCAGAGGTACCCTCCCCCAGGACGTAAACTGGTTGTGTTAGACGTTGATTGGTGGAAATTTCAGGCTAAACGTAGCCACCCTGATACGGCCAAGCGCCTACGCTCGGATGATATATTGCACTACTCGAATAGCTCGTTCAGGGGTTCGAAAAACACCTCGGTAGGACTTTATAATATATTTAAAAAAAAAAACTATTAAAGAAACCGAGAGCGCCTACGTAGCAGCGTGGGTAGGCGCAATTCAGGGCAAAACGACGAGAGAACACAGAGCGAAAATGTTCTGTCCATGAAAACGAACGCGCGTACCGTAATGGGGAGGTGGAGGAAGTGCGTCCTTAGTCATCCGCGGTTGTGAGATACATCCAGCGAGAGCGGAGGTTTGAATACTTAGTGCCAAGAAAAAATATATAAAAGGATGTGAGCTATAATGAAAAAATGAGGAGAAACGCTCACGTACATTTATAGCAAAACCGTGTTGTCAGGACCAACCATAATGTTGAGATATCTGTCAGGGGCTTCGACCAGACCACCTGCCCGGAGTTGAGCTCAGTCTTTCGACACTCCGTGAAACCCGGTGACCGATCCCGTATAGGTTCTCTGAGCATTTCTGTGGTACGATTCGTGACGACTTCCATTGCGCACTGCCATGCACTGCTATACTTCAATCGGCGATTCAGCGATTTTATTTATTGTGCCTACGTATCTGTTTTGTGCGGTGAGGTGTGTTGGCACCACCTTCTCCGTGCTATCGCGCTTTGAAGGCATCCATAAACCCAACGCTGTTTTTCCCCGGCGGTAGCGCCTGCTAGCGCAAGATGTTGAGGTGTCATAACCGTCGACGACACTTGAACGTAGTCCGGTGAGCGTGTATATTGAGATTCGCCGATGAAATGCGAAAGTCACGAACTAATACGTGAAATAATGATCGAAAACAGGCGAGCTGGTTTCATATCAAGCTGTTAAATTTTTATTTGTCACTGACTGGCTTGCTGCTGTGCTTCGTCGGTTGGGGGTTTTGCAGACTGGCTGCTGTGTATTTTATATGTTCGTCCTGCCGTGCTCTTTCCTCACCGTATCAATTATTTTCATAGTTGTTTTTCATTGTATCGTTCGAGTTTCCGTTTCGTTTATTCATTTCCCCTTTCTGTCGGAAATTATTCCGGAGCATTTTTTTTCCCCACTTTTCGTTTTTTCGAAGTTTGCTAATATTTTCCGGTGTGCTGGCGTAATTTTTTCGGCAACCACCTTTCTGTAGAGGCATTGAGCATATCTGCCGCATTGTTGGTAACCACAGGGATCCCGTTGCTAGGAGGCATCCGCACGGACGCCGGCCGTGCTGAATGTAGACGAAGGGAAAGGTTCGTGTGATGTGAAGAACGCGCACACCGGTGACGCCCGCCATGGACACCGCACCATTACGTAAAGTTGTAAGAGAAGTGTCGTTATCAACAATACCAGTTCAGGTTTTGATGAAATTTTGGTATTTTTTCCGTAATCAACAAGGGTTGAATCTTCACTCGAGTACGAGCCCGGCTGGCTCGCAAATCAATCGGCCACCCAGCACAGAACTGTCACTACGGCAGCAACGCCCGCGGAAGCCCCACGCGTGGTCGTCCCAGTGGAGTCGGGCGTACTGTAGGCAGGTGTCGGCGCCATGTACGCAGGTGTCGAGGCCTTGGGGGGTAAAGTACTTCACCAACTCGATTCGCTCATTGCCATCATATCCCAACATTACAATAGTCCCGACTACTGCCCTCAGCGAGCTCGCTCAGTCGGATGCCTCGGTGGGGTCACTTTGTGAACTCGACGACGCGAGCTCAGAGACACTCACTGGGCCTTTGTCGATCAACCATAACATAGCCAATGACCTTCGAAACTACCCTGCTCAGTCTCGTGCGCCCGCGGGTGGTGGCCCAGTTCTAGCGGTGCGGCTGCCCGATTCTCTACACCCTTGTAGAAGGACCTATTTTTCAGTTTTTTTCCTCAAAAACAACTGAAAAACTCAGCGGGAGCCTTTCTTAAATCTTGATAGTAAATCCTTGGGCGGTTGTCGGCCGTGCGGCCTTACGTCGACCGCCCGAGCTGTGAGATCGAACATTTTGAAAATACACTCCAGCAGCTGTGAGATCGGAAATTTTGTCGAAAGTCATCTTTGCAAGCAGTGTGTGATACTGCGATCGCGCGTATTACGGGTTGTGTGTCCTCTCAAGGATATAAGTCGGCGACTCCCCTTGCAACTACAGTGTAGCTATCAGGGTCAACAGGGTGATGTTAGTCAGTTCGTGCGCTGAAACTATAAAACCTGTTTCTGAAAGGGACAAATCTGACAGCTGTGGAAGGAAATGCATCCGTTTATCAAGTCAATCATGTAAGTCGAATAACCGGTGAAGGGAGGGCGGAGTGTTGAAGGACTTGAGGGCCTGGTTTTGGTCAAATGGGAGCGGGGTAGATTGAAGTATGTATTTAAACAAATAGGACCCCTCCCGATATAAACCTCACCCGTATAGTATATTACAAGTACCAACAACGCAGCTTGCAAAATACTAGTATTGACCCAGAATTCGTCGATTCACGGCTGACGTCCCTAAGAGTTTTTTATATCAAGTATATATAGTCTACTCCTCCATCTGTGAGATCGAACATTTCGTCGAAAACTAGTCGAAACTCAGCCGTGCAAGCTGTGTGTGATACTCCTACTACCATCGTAAGTAATAATTTCCATATTAAGGTAGGTCAGCCACTCCCCTTAGGACCACAAAGTTTGTAACATGTTCGACAGGGTGTGATGCTAACCAATCTGTGTGCGGAAACCATAAAACCCGTTTTGGACAGGACATGATATGACGTCTGTGGAATGCACCAGTATATTGTTGGGTACTTAGTCGTATGATATGACCCCGGTGATGGGAGGGGAACGGATAGGTCGCCAAAATGAATAGGAACTTACTCCACGCGTAATATCATTACTGCTGTACGTTTTAGCGTAGTAGGTGATGCTCGCGGCGGCCGGGAACTGCGCGGTTAGGGGGGAGGGGGGGGGGGGGGGGGGGGGTACTCAGCTCTTGTGCGTGGCCGTAGTCGTATTATCATATATTAATGTGAACGGAAAAGCTATTCGTTTCGTCCCTAGTACCGTTGCTGCAAGGTACCTTATCGCGCTTTTTCGAGAAAACGTTTGACGTCCACTCCAAATGTTGTGTACCCTAACCCTAACCCTTGTTCCCGTTAACAGTGTGCGTCAAACGTGGCCTCCGAAACGTGGTATCTGGAATGCTCTTGTGTCCTAAGGAGGACGAGCTATTATGTGGCCACAACCTACGAGATGAGAGATACGCATTGCACACATTGTCAAGCGAGGTGATTTGGATAGCCAACACCAACCGCAACAAACACGCTGGCAAAACAAATGTTCACGTTGGTTAGTGCAACATGTTCTCCTCCCTGTGCCATTGACGACGCACTTGATACCCTCCACGAGCCCAATGCCGTCTTTAGTTGGTTTCTAGAGTCTGCTAGTATGAGTGCTATTCCCTTGTCCTTTCCTTGCTTCTTCTTCTTGCCTTGTCTTTGCTTGCCTATGATTTTCTTTCCTTTCCTTTTTCGGATTATTTTTCTCTTCTTTCCCTTTTTTTTTCTATTATTTTCTTTCACTTGCTTAGTTTCTTTGCTTAGTTTGACGTGCGCATGCGTAGTGATGGGTAGTATCAATAAGTGAAATATATACGTGTATTCTTCCCTGGGTGGCAAGTGGTATATATAGCCGTTTGTTTCAGGTTTGAGTAGTGAGACGTATGCACCAGTCAGTATTATAGTCAGTATGGAGCTGGCGCATCGCAGGCTGACTCACGATTTCAGTATTATATGTTTCTGGCAGAGGGATGAATTGCGTCAGCTGCGATGCATGCGATCCCTCTTGTTCAAACGTTCCACCTAAAATCAAAATCTACCAGAACAGTAAACACTACCAGCCAGCTGATATTACCTCATTATCTTTCGAGCCATCCATGCCGTAGCTCGAACTCGTTTCCGCCCTTCTCGACCCCCCCCCTCCCCCCGCCCCCCCTTTTTCTTTTTCCTGCCCAATTTGTTCAAAGAAGGGCCCTTCTTACAATCGAGATCGGCCAGAGTAATAAACACTTCTACTCAAATGATACCACGTCATTTTATTTCTAGCCATCCATGACGTAGCTTACATTAATACCCCCCCGCCTGCCTCCCCCGCCTCCAACGCCCCCTCCTTCCCCACCACCCGCACGATCGCCTAGACCTAGCACCACGCGTGTACCTCCTACATATCTGATTAATATGCGCGATTGGAGTATCACACACAATCTTGCAACAACTATGAGTTTCAAGTAAATCTTTGATCTCACAGCTGGAGTGTATTTCTATATTATATGTGACCTAAACTTCTTGAAAACCGTTTCCCAGACCCCCCCCCACTCTTTTCATTTTTTTGCCCGCTCTCTCTTGCTCAAACGCTCCTCCATAGATCGAAATCCGCCAGACAGAGTAATAAGCACTTCCACGGACTGGCTATCACCTCATTATCTTTCTAGAGCCTTCCATGCCACTGCTGCAGTCCCCCCCTTCCTCCGCCCTCAACGTCCCTTCCTTCCCTACCACCCGCACTATGGCCTATACTTAACACTGTAGTTGCAACGGGAGTCGCAAAGCTAATCTTGAATGAGGACAAACAACCCTTATCACGCGCGATCGGAGTGTCACACACAGCTTGTAAAGATAAGTATCGACGAAATCTTCGACCTCACAGCTGGAATGTATATATTTTTTAATAATATGCGTGTACCACCAGTGAAACGTTTTTAATTTTCTCACTATCCGGGGTATTCACCGGCTCCAGAATAACTGGAGCAGACTTGATCGGGATTGATCATACGAGATTACGTGAGAACGACATCAACAACAACAGCAGCAACAACAAAACCAAGAACAACAGCAACATTGACAACAACAACCACAACAACCACAACAACAACAACAGCAACAAAATCAACAACAACAGCAACAACACCAACAACAACAACAACAGCAACAACAACAACATGAACAACAACAGCAGCAACAACAAAACCAACAACAACACCAACATTGACAACAACAACAACCACGACAACACCAACATCGACAACAACAACCACAACAACCACAACAACAACAACAGCAACAACATCAACAACAACACCAACAACACCAACAACAACAACAACAGCAACAACAACTACATCAACAACAACAACAGCAACAACAACCACAGCAACAACAACAACAACAACAACAACAACAACAACAACAACACAACAACAACAACAACAACAACACAACAACAACAACAACAACACAACAACAACAACAACAACAACAACAACAACAACAACAACAACAACAACAACAACAACAACAACAACAACAACAACAACAACAACAACAACAACAACAACAACAACAACAACAACAACAACAACAACAACAACAACAACAACAACAACAACAACAACAACAACAACAACAACAACAACAACAACAACAACAACAACAACAACAACAACAACAACATCATACCGTCTGCGACAAAAAAAGAAGGAGGAAAAAAAAAAAAAAAACGAGGAAACAGGACGGCGTCGTAAAAATCACCCATAACAAAACACGACAGGATGCCAGCAACTCATCTCCAGCAGCTATTAATAGCAACACAGCAGATGACACCGTCCAACTAATCAAGGCCAGCAACCATTTACGCAGTTCATATTTACCGTCCATTTGTTCCTGACCACAGAGGCTTTGTGCCAATACCTTCATTATCTCTACAGGGGAGCCAATACAGAAAAAGCGAACTCAAATAAAAAGCACGTAATAAGGCCGATGGGTATGGCAGGAAATGCGAATGCGAATGATGACTTGCATTTTGTTTCGCCGCCTGGCATTATTTTTCCGAAGAAGGATTTGCTGGACGATGGTATAATACACCCAAAGTGGACAAATTGCTTTTGGTTCTTTTAAAACTACGAAGGCTTGTGTACGAGGGGTCAGCATACAGTCTAAAAACTCCACCAAGCACCAACTGAGCACTTACTCGCGACCGTCAAACAACTCCAAAGATGGCGAGCAGGACTGCAAATACGTCCCAGGTTCCCGTGCTCCCGGTGGAGCTCTCAGGGGACTTCATATGTGCGCTCACACGAGTGAGCAAAAGGTTTGGTGGCAGACTGATGTCTCAAGAAGCGCTGAAGGTGTACCAGGCACTCCCCTTGGCGTGGGCAGCGTTGAGCTGCAAAGAGATCGGCGCCTAAAAAGTAAAGAGTACAAGCAGCAGACGCGAGCGCGACAAAAATTACTATACCAGGTATAGAGTACAAGCAGCAGACGCGAGCGCGAAAAAAACTATTATACTAGGTATAGAGTGCAAGCAGCAGACGAGAGCCCAAAAAAAATCATTATACCAGGTATAGAGTACAAGCATCAGTCACGACCCTATTTTTTTTCAATATTCCAGGTATAGAGTACAAACAGCAGACGAGAGCCCGACAAAAGTTATTTTACCAGGTGTAGAGTACAAACAGCAGCGACGAGCCCAAACTCGTTTTTATACCAGGTATAGAGTACAAGCAGCAGCCAAGAGCCCAAAAACCATCATTATACCAGGTATAGAGTGCAAGCAGCAGTCAAAATATGCAAGAGGGTCCAAAATTATTCCAAAATTCGACCGTGGGGCTGCTACTGCTTCAAGCTGCCCGATGACACACAAGAAACACACGGAGTTGTCAACGGGACCCAGCTACAGAGGCAACCGTACCTTTAGTGTGAAGGGAACGCAGTCCCGATGTGCGGCGTCGCGTGCACCAATAGGGAGCTCGCTCTCCGAACCTAGCTCCCATCATCATCCGCGCCCGAACCACCCGACCCGGCTCTTCAGCAAACGTTGCAGCCATACCCTCCCTCATCGTCTGCAAGCTGGCCAAGGTGGCTGCTGCAGCGGACGGGACAGCTGCCATCGTTTAGCTATCGTCATGGGACATACTCGACTGTCACCCACGCAGCGGCTGAGGTTCTCGATGCCCCTTGCCGGTGCTGGTGGTTTGTGAAGGCGGGGTAACTTCTTGGGGATTTTGATGGGCGTTTTGGCAATCGAATGCACCCTTGGGATTCGAACGAAAAGCGTATTATTATCGAGGCACGAAAAAATAAGGGTTTTGCATGTACGGAAGAAGTTTGGGGTTACTGCACGTTGACCAATGAGATCAACGCGGCTGGTTACTTGTACTTCTCCTGGTGTAGCAAAGGGAACCTTGGATCAGTTTGTCTTGTTGCTGACTAGCAAGCGAAGCACGCAGAGAAGAGAGAAGCATCGTCAGCAAGACAAGGTCAAGGTGTGATAGACTGGCTGATTTGACTGGCTGATTTCAGGTGTGATAGACTGGCTGATTTGCTTTGCTGCGACTGCTGCTACTGTGAGACTTCGCTGGGACTGCCGTGGTGACTGCCGTGGTAATAATGCGTTGTGACTACTGCTGTGGCGAGTGCTGCGGGCCGTCTCTTTGACGATGGGTGATTCGCCGGGTGCCGCGGCCCCTGCTGCCGCCAGCGCTAAAGCGAAGATACTTTGGGTGCCCGGGCCGCCGCAGCTCTCGCGAGCTCGGGGTCCTCCGGGGCGCAACCGGTTGGTGCGGCCTTGCCTTCGGATGACTGGGTCACTTGGGTCCGAAGCCGAATTCGCACGGGTCCATAAGCGCCCCGACGACAATTATGCCGAGTTATCGGCAATCGCCTTTTCCTCCCGCGAAGCAGCGGATGCATGTACTGATCAGGTCGCTGATCTAGACATCATGGTTCGACAGTTCATGGAGAACAACTCCGGTCGGGTAGCCTTCCGAGACGACGGCGACGCTTCGGAACGGCAGCGCCAAAAAGCATAACTCGCCACTGAACTGACCACGTGGAACAAGGTAAAGACGGCCAGGAAGCTGTGGATTATTCGCGGGCGTATCCCCCCGAACCTCGGGGACTCTCCCGCTGACCTGTAGTCGTTTGTGGGGGAGATCATCCACGTGACCGCCAACGTAGCGTCCCAGCTACGGTCTTTCAGTTCCTTTGACGTCGAGGCTTATGGGCCCCGTGTGGACGGGCCCATCGGGCATTCCCTCATGGTCGCTGACCGTCTCCACCTCTTGAGATTGGCTGTCGTTGCGATTATTTCTGTGGGTCTTTCGCCTGGGGTCGCCGACGATCTCCCCTGTCTGGCGCGGGTCAACGCCCTCGGCGACGCGTTTACGGTGGCGGTCATGGGCTTGCGTGCGCACACCTTCAACAACTACAGCATGCTGTCCGTCCCAGAAGCGCATGCAGTGTTATGTGACATGGTTAACCGCGACATCGCTTTGTGGGTGAGTGAGCTCATGCGTGCTGCGCAGCGGTCTTCCCCTGCCATTGTCCCTCCCCCAGCTGGCACGGCGTTCGACCCCCCACCCATGCCCGCCTTCGTACGCACTATCCAAATTTGCCGCGGCGGGGGGGAGGTTCTTCGGCTCGTACTCAGCAGCATCGGTTCCGGCGCAGACAAACCCACCAAGCGGAAGGCAACCGCTCCCCCTGCTGGGTCGCCCGGGTCCAAGGAAAAGGCCAACTCAAGTCTCCCCCAGGTGTGCCGGGTGTTCGCGCGCACCGCTAAATGCAACTGGTCTCCGTGTAAGTTCCTGCACGAAGCCCCCGCGGCCTCGGCATCATCGCCATCTCCACCCGCTCGCAGGGAGGAAGGCGGTGGAAGCGTGGCGGCGGGCGGAGGGTCGCGGGCGTTGTCGTTGCGGCCGGTCCTCCCCGCGGGGGGCAACAGGAGGGGGCAAGGAGGGTAGAGGCGCTGGTTCTGGTTCGGTACGAAAACACGGGCCCTGCCGCCAGGTGGGGGCAACCTTTGCGGGCGCAGCTGCGGCGCCGGCGGTGGAGGTAGCGGCTGCGTCAACAATTGAGAGTGGCGGCCGCGTGTTGGGTCCAGCCTCGGGTGGCGTGGCGGCGACGTTCGCGGTTGATGGGGGCGTTGCGTCGACGGTCGGCGTTGACGGAACGCCGACCGTACCCGCAGTCCGCGGAGTCCCCGGCGGGTTGCGGGGGCGGGCGTTGGAGGCGCTGGCGAGCGAAGGCGGCGTTGGGCGAGAGCGTGTACCCGTTGCTCCGGGATCCGTCATTTTCGGGAATAGAGGTGACCACGGAGAGCGCGCGCGTGCGTGTACGGCAGTTTCGGCGAGCATTGTAGGAAGGGGCTTGTCGGTCGCTCGCGGAGACACAGTTAGCCATAGCGAACGTGTGCGACGTCCGCATTGTGGCTGGAGGTGTGGACACGGCTCGACCGACGACGAGCGCGCGCGCGCGCAGTTGGATTCGGCGGTTGAGGCGTGGCGCGTCGCGCAGGATAGCGTAATGCGGTCGGTATCGTCAACAGGTTCCGCGAATCTCGACGTGGTTGCCAGTGTGGGGTCGTCTCGTTTGCATGCTTGTGCCGGCAGTGTTAAATTGTTTTACGTCCGCTGTCGGATCCGATCGCATTGCCCCCCATATTCATCCTCACATCGTTCGTCATTGGTTTGGTACCGTCAAGAACTTCCCTCGTGTTGACCAGTTGCTCCGCGTTTTGGCACCGGGCTCCCCGGTGTGTGTTGCGCGGGGGGGTAATCTGGCTGCTGAGCTTGCATAAGGTAACCAACCGAGCGTCGCCCCCCATGCCGTTGCTGTTCACCAAAAGATATGTGTTGACGTTGGGCACGGTCGGGCTTTGGTGTTCAAGTTGAGTTACGCCTCCGATATTCCGGGTTTACGTGTTTCGCCACTGGAAGTTTCGCATCATCCACGATATCACGTTTGCGCGCGCGGGCGGCCACTCCAGCGTTAACGACGATACCGATTTTTCCTCCGCCCCCTCCTGCGAGCTCGGTCATGTATTTCGGGATGTGTTGTTACGGGTGTTGTTTTCGCGGTAGTTGCACGGTCCCACAGCTAGAATCGTCCACTGCCGCGTTGACGTGAAAGACGCCTATCGTCAAGTCTTAGTTGACCCGGTAGGGGCGACGGTGTTTGGGTACGCGGTGGGCGGATACGTCGTTGTGGATCTTCGCTTGCATTTCGGGTGGCGTAATAGTCCCGGGATCTGGGGGCTGATGGCTTCTGCGCTGGAACATTCCCACACCTACTCTACGTTTAAAAATGCGGCTGTTTCCCCACAAGGGGCGGCTGCCGTCGAACATGTGCGTCTTGCCCCGCCGCGGTGGGGTTCAGTGACGTCCCTCCCTTGCGGTTGTCGAACCGTGCCCGGTAGCGGCGGCTACGCCGGGAGTCGTTTTTTCGTGCGGTACTACGTAGACGATGGCATTCTTGTCGAGGTTCAGTGGTGGCCGGACGATCGTCGCTGTATGCGGGCTGTGCAGTCATTGGCGTCGGACCACATTCGCTTGTTGGGCGTACGTGGCGCGTCCGACCTTCCTCTGTTGTCCGCCAGCAAAATCACTACCTGGGACACGCGTCTCGAAGTGCTGGGCTGGTTGGTGGATACAGAGGCGCTTACAGTGACGGCACCGCCACACAAGCGCCTCAAGCTGCGATTGCTTTTAGCAGAGTGGCCCTCGACTCGCACCCATACTTCAGCGAAGCAGGTGTCGCAGTTGGCGGGCTTCCTCATGCACATCTCGTTTGCCGTGCGTCCCGGGTCTTTCTTCGTGCGGTTGTTGGCTTCGGTTGGGATGCCGCGCATCGCTGCCGGTGATCACTTCGCTGGCCGAATGGCCAATCCGGGGCGGCGTGTTGCCCTTGGGCCCGAGTTCCATGCGGATCTCGAGTTCTGGCGGTGGTTTGTGGACAAAGGTGTTGACGCGCGCGGCGGGGTGCTGTCGGCGCCGATATATCATTTGTTGGAGCGCCCGGCACAACGTACGTTGTTGTCGGACGCGTCCAAAACCGCCGTCGGGGGATATTGTCTCGAAACCGGTGTTTACTGGAGCTATGATCTCACAGCCCAGGAACAGTCACGGTTTTGCGGCTCGAGTAAGTCCGTCCGCGGGGTGGACGACTTATCTATCATCGTGCTTGAAGTTTTGGGCATGGTTGTGTCGGCCTTTTTATTAGTGTCTTCGTGTGCCGATCGACCGTCAGCGACGGGAGATTGTGCTTTGTAGCGGGGAGACAACGAGTATGCCGTGCATTGGGTGCGACGGTGTCGGGGGGGGCTGGAACCGCGTTCCGGTGCCCTAATGCGTCTCCTCGACGTTCTCGAAGTTTCATCCTGATAGCATTTCGAGGCCACGCATGTGCGCGTGGTATCCACAACGATGCCGCCGACGGTATCTCTCGCTGGGATCGCGGCTCCGTTCTTGATAATTTGCGCGCCGTTCGTCCCAACATCCCGTGGCAGGTTCGGGAACTGGGGACCATCGGTATTTCTCTATGTACTTCGGTGTTGACCTCGGACTCGTGCAGCACGCCGTTGCGGCCTCGTCTGAACGACCTTATTTGGGGCATTTTGGAGCATGGGTAGACTTTCGGGTACGTGCTGGTGTTCCCGTCTTTCTTGATTGCGGCAATGACGATATGGCCAACGTGTGGCATTTGTTCGAATACGTAGGATACGCGTTCGCTACGAAGAAATTGCGGTCGGCGACTATCGAAAGCCATTTGTCGGCCATCAAGTTTTTTCATCGCATTTCACACGGTTTCGAGCTCGACACAACTCACCCCGTCATCGCGAGCGCCCTCAAAGGTGCGGCGCGCTCGCGTGCCGAAGTGGGTAATCAGGCGACCGTGCGTCGGCCAGTGTCGTTGGCTATGTTGCTTGCTGGCGAATCTTTAATCCCTGCTTGGCGTAACGGGGGACGCGTGTTGTGGCTTGCGTTGTGTGAGTCGTTTTGTTTTTCAACCCCGCGCGTCCGAAATGTTCGCGAAAACCCGGTCGAGCATCCACGAAACGTATTGTGTACGGCGGGCAGACGTGGCTTTCTTTCGCGGTCAGGTACAGCTGGGGGTGGCGCAATGGTCAACAGCCGACTGCGTCGAGGTTCCACTTCGTGGGTCTAAGGGCGACCAGTTGCGCAAAGGAGCGGTTATTTCACGCGTTCGGGCGGGTTCACCAAGGCCCGTGGGGGCCGGTGGCGGTGCTGTCGATCTTATGCTCGAGTTGATGTCTCGTTTTTTGTTTTTGCCCTCATCGGCTCCCCTCGTGGCGTGCGGCAGTGGTGATGGTAGATGGTCTATGTGGACGAAACAACAAGCGGCGGTAGCCCAGCGAGAAGTGGTTGCGTTGGCGGGCATGCGGGCGGATGAGCTCGCCTTGCACTCCCTCAGGATTGGTAGCGCAACGCACTTATCAGCAGGGGGTGCCTCCCCAGAGACGTTGCAACGGGAGGGCCGGTGGCCGTCTGATGCCTACAAGGCGTACGTTCGTAGCCACTGGAAGGATGCCAGCCAAATAGCAAATTTAATGGCCCAGGGGATGGGTAACGGGATCCAGCCGGGGCAGGGTACGGATTGGGGGCTAGTTAACCCCATTCCACAGCTGGAGGAATAGAAGTCGACGTAACTACTTCAGCTGATACGCAGCCTCATCATTGTGCGAAGCGGATAGAAAGCAGTTGGATTTTGACGTGCGCATTCTAGGGGTACAGCAAAGGGGGTAGGGGAGGGACGCAATGCGTCTGTAAGCTGAGCCAAATATCATTAGTGGAGGCTGGCGTCGAAAGCGCGACATTGCCAGTTGGGATGGAACTTGACTCAGGGTTACGGACAATAGCGTGGGGCTGCTGTTGCAGCAACCCCGGGGGCCTGCCCCTCTCTCCTCCCCCCCGTGCTCCGAGCGGGGGGTGCGCAATAATATGATACAACTTGGAAAGCAAAATACAAAGCGTATTATTGTCGAGGCGCGAGAAAATACGGGTTTTGTATGTACGGAAGAAGTTTGGGGTTACTGCACGTTGACCAATGAGATCAACGCGGGTGGTTACTTGTACTTGTCCTGGTATAGCAAAGGGAACCTTGGATCAGTTTGCCTTGTTGCTGACTAGCAAGCGAAACACGCAGAGAAGAGAGAAGCATCGTCAGCAAGACAAGGTCAAGGTGTGATAGACTGGCTGATTTCCCACCCACCCGCCCGTGCTTTTGAGGGCGTCAGTGGAAGGGGACTGAGACGGTCGCAGCAACGCGGGAGAGTGTTCGTTGCTGTTAGCTACACGTACCTAGGGGGCGGTATGCAGCCGCCCGGGTGTCGTAGATTGCGCATTCAATTTCAATTTACGTGTGGTGCTCAGGGTTCCTCTTTGTGTCATCAGAGTAGCGCGCGCACGTCTCCAAGCTGGAGGTGCGCCCTTTTTTTTATCTCCTTCGGGGAGCTGCATGGTGCAATGCAGGCGTTGGTGCGATGTCGGTTTGCTACCGTGCTTCGCGAACATACACGCATGTTTCCACGCTGGAGGTGCGCCCATTCTTCCTTGTATGGAATTGCACTATGCTGTGCAGATGTTGTGTGATGACGGATGCTAATGAGCAGGCGCAGTGGTTTGGTCCCACACTTAGCTCGGTACTAGCGCAATCTGAAACTGCAGGAGAGAGAGTTGTCCGTAATAGTGCGGCTTGGCCGTGAAGTACATATGTATACTGGCGTCATGTATATATTATGATACTCCTCTAGTACATGATATTGGCGTTAGATGTGTCGTTTGTGCTTGTGCTGAGTGCCATGTTTATTTTCTGTGAGTCTTTCAGGTGGAGGCTGGCTGGCGTCGAAAGCTCGACATTGCCAGTTGGGATGAAACTTGACTCAGGGTTACGGACGATAGCGTGGAGCTGCTGTTGGAGCAGCCCCAGGGGCCTGCCCCTCTCTCCGCCCCCCTGTGATCCGAGCGGGGGGTCCGCAATAATATGATACAACTTCAAAAGCAAAATACAAAGGCAGCATTTCGACCATTTCAGAATGCTGGTCGGCATTTTTTGCCTCATTTCCTCTTATACCACTGTGCATTGGATATTATAGCTAAATCCATTCTTGGATTCGCATTTTATGACTGCATTGTTCAACCATACCCATCGGTCTAACACAGTAACGAAGCAGATGACACCAACCCATCGGCGTCCGGACATCGCGGAAAACTGGGTCGCAAAATGCAAGTACGACGACTAACTAACATAGGGGGGGTAGGAGCGTTTCTGCCTGGTCTGTCATCTACTTCAAGAACCTTTGACGGTGCACCGCATACATTACACGACACCACCGCTCACCAAGTGTCATTGTTGTTTGTTTATCTGGTTCGCAAATTTTTAGCCACCTCTCTTGTTACATTTTTCGATTTTGCAGCCCAACACGTGTAAAAAAAGGTTTTATTCACCCTCAGCGACCTTCTCCAATAAAAGCCGTGGTCGCACAGGTTTCTCCTCTATGCTCCCTCAGTGTGTGTTGTGTTGTCTTCACATCAAACCTTTTTCCCCAATGGTACGCGGGGTAACGATGGCACTGGTTGGTACCGGACGGAAATCGTTAAGCCCGCCGCGGGCGGAAATATTTTGGGAAGACCTATTCCAAGACACGTAGTGTTTCTTCAAGGGGTTTGGGCTGTTGGGTGACGGTGTTGGTTCTATATTATGTTGGGTCTGAGATATGATTGAACAAACAATTGGGGCAGGTTCCCAGTACACATGATAAGGAGCCGATTGCATGCATAGAAGAGATCGCAAGGGTAAGGACAGGAAGAGTGGAAGAGGCCGGTGCCAGTTTTCCCAACTAGGTGTGGAGGAGTGTGTGCGCAGTGTCGTGTTGGGACAGAAACTTCAGCAGTGTGTCATGTTGTGCCATGCCTGTAGCCAGTAAATACTGGCCGTGCCATGTGCCATGTGCCATGCCAGTAGTCCGTACATACTGGCGTATTTATTGCTGTCTGAGAATCGAGCCTGTAAAAGCCCTTACATTCGAGAACGGGGGACTGCCCGCCACCTCAACCTGCTGCGTATCAACGTTGGCTCTGCGGACGCCTCTGCTGTCATTGAATCTGCGAATTCTAACGCACGAATTAGAACAGCACACGGTCAGAATACAAGCTGCCAGTGTATGTACCAGCCGTATGTAGCTGGTATCTGACAGGCGTGCCTGTAGAAACCTCAGCTTGTTTAAGGGGTTAGGGTGGAGGGTGGGACCACCACCAAGATGAAATAACCTAACGTAGCGTTATATCACGGCCGCCCCACCGACGCTTGTCTGTGCTGTTTTGGTTTCTTCTTCTGCTGAGTCTAACGCACCAAATATAATATAAATATGCCAATATATACCGCTGGCAAATACTGGCCGTGTATATCTGTTGTCTGGAGAAACGTCCTGTTGAACCTCAGCAGTGCATTGGAGTATTACCATATGGAGAGGGACCACCACAGACGAACCTAGGTTAGCCTGCTGTTGCGGGATATCCGGACATCCATGCTGTTGTTGCTTGTGCTGAGCCTGATAAAAACACACCATGAATCAAACGAAACTGTCAATGTAATCTGACGATATGTGCTGGCCGTATAGACTACATGTTGCCGTAAGAGGGACACGCCCGTGGAAGAGTACCATCGTTCAATGTGGAAGAAAAGACCGCCACCACGCCGGACGAACGCGGTCAACCCACCCTTTCCTGTTTGTTGGCCACAAAACATGTCGTTAACTGCCCGTCGCCACATCGTGATTTTGTCAACCTTGCGATTTTATCAAGTCGCTCACGGCAAGCTTGCGGCGACACGCGAATCGTCAATGGCGCCGGTTTATAAATCGGCTCGCAACAGTCGCGTAGATGTATGTCCACCTATTTATAAGGGCAAGACGAACACGTTGACCCTACCCTTTCTTGTTTGTTCGCCACAAACTTGTCGTTGAGGGCCCGTCGGCATATCGTCAATTTTTTTTTTTACGGTTCTTTCACGTCGCCCATGGCATGCTTGCAGCGCAACGCCACTTGTCACAATAGCGGCGGTATATAAATGGGTGTACAACCGTCGCGAAATTAGCTGTCCACTGATCGACATGGGGGCGACGAACGCATTGAATCCACCCTTTCTTGTTTGGTCGCCATGAAACATGTCATTGACGGCCCGTTGCCACACCGTGATTCTTCTCAACGTCATGATATTTTCATGTCGCCCGCGGAATGCTGGCAGCGCAACGTTACTTGTCAATGGAGCCCGTATATGAATTGGCGTCCAACCGTTCTGTATTTGTTACTCATCGATGGGGGGGCGACGAACGCATTGAACTCCCCTTTTCTTGTCTGTATACCGCGAGAGATGTTGCCGACCACCCGTCGCGACATCGTCATTCTTTAACTTTACGATTTTCTTACGACGCCTATAGCTAACTTGCAGCGCAACGCGACTCGTCAATGACGCCGCTATGTAAATGAGCGCCCAATACTGCTGAGTGCACAGGGGCGGTGAACGATTTGAACTCACTATTTATTGTCTGTACGCCGCGAGAAACGCCGTTAGCTGCTCGTCGCAACATCGTTATTTTTTCTAAACGTGCTTAAACCAACTTGAATGTGAGACGTTGGTGTTCCACTAAGATACAGAATGTGGTAGACACTGCCGTACTGGTACAGACCATCCAGGAGCATCTAGCAGCCCCCCCCCTCCTAAACGAAACAAAAGCTTACTAAATAACAGTCGCACACATACACGTATTTACTGCGCAGGAGTACAACAGGCAACTATACGCACATCACATTTACCCAAACGAAAGAAGCACCGACAACACCCTTCACCGGATTTAAAATTAACGCCACGCCCGTCCAATTTCCACAATACCTACCAGCATGCTCCGCCCTCGCACAACCCAACCCAAACTCGGTGGCAGGCGTGCTCGGCAGGTGACCTGTACGACACATGAGACAAAACGAATCTCAAACGTACCCTGCCGAACTGATCGAATCGCCGGAGCAACAGGTTTTTACACCAGCAGCGGCTGCAGAAGCGAGGTCTGTCTGGCGAACATTCAAAGCGCCAAGTGGGTGTTTGTCTTCGTCGATACCGTCGACCATGATGTCTAACGAACGGCGGTTCATGACTTCGTTCTCGGTCTCGTTGGTGAGCGTTACCACGAACGAGAAGCGGTCGAAACCCACGTTATTGTCCATCGCCGGATGCGCCTCTTATTCGCATGGTTCTGTTCGCGGGAGTTGAGGTTTACTCCCGACAGCTGAGGACAGGAACGGGTATTTCCGTACTTCAGGCGCGACAGGCTTCTCAGTGGTTGGAGTCGTGTAGATGATCGGGGGTGGAGTAAGGGCCAGTGGTATCTCGGTGGTACGGGTGTGGAACGCGTGCTGTCGCCGCAGGGATGTCGTTTTGGCGGGGTGGTATTGAAACAAATGCCAGACAAGTCGAGCTTACTTGAGGCCGCGCTTTCTCCGGGATTTCTGTTTGCGATCCAAATCTGAAGGAACTTCGTGCAGTGGACCGCCGGTTTACACGCTCTCCTTGAGAGCAGAGTTTGAAGTGAGGAACATAAAACAGGTAAAGGAGGAAGGGGAGGGGGAGGGAGGGGGCGTAGTCTTGTTTTGCTGGCCTCAGTCATTCGGCCACTGACCACGCATCCCTTTCGAGACGGGGCACCGTATGAAGATATATGAAGGATACCCCGCAGTAATCCAGTGTACTGAAAATACCATGATTCCCTCTTCAGGCAGGCAGCGAAGACTAAGTTTCCCGACACCACGCTCTACTGTTTTGTTTGTCCAGCAACATGATGTACGGGGGGGAAGGGGCGTAGGATAGATTCTAATTATACATCAATTTGGCAGGCAGGAAGGTATGCGGCCATGCTAGTCCTATACTTCGAAGTATTAACCAAGTAGGGGTTACGAGGGCGCACAATTTCCAAAAAACAATTGTACATCACATCCTAACCGGATAGGGGGTACGACGGGGTACTATATCCTGTGCACCATGTATTATTGAACACTACCCACTACATGCACCAGGCAGGGAATACAGCGTGATCTTAATTCCTACAAATATATTTTTTTAATCGTCCTGCCCGATAACATGTATCAGGTAGCCAATATAAAAACCAGAGCAGGAGATGTTCGGACAGCAGCCCCTGCATTCTCAAATGGTAGACGCGGCGTTCCGGAGGATGAGCCAACACGCAGGTTTCTGCTTTGCTGCTTGGGGGTAAAATAGGAACAAAGCACACGAGGAGCACTCCTGAGAGCATGAGCGCGAGGAATCGGGCACAGTTCTGGTGTGTTCGTGTACAAACCCTAGTTTTCATCGGAACGTCGTCTGTATTGTGGCACTATGCGGTGCGATACCACAGCGACTATCGCTTCGCGGCAGCAGTACGTTCGCATGTGTCGATTGAGTCTGCTCAATATTTCGAATTATGCCACGACGCCTCACAATATCCAATTCAAACTTCAATCTGCGCGCACACGACTCAAAAGGCTGATCGTGGCGAGCTACACACTGTGCGTAGCTACTCAGGGGCCCCGATGGACTATGTATTGTATTCAGGATCTAATCTAGTCTGTATCACCTCATTACCTATCTGGGGAATATGTCCCACAGTAGTCTACCAATGGTAGGAAAATATTTTTCCATGTAGTTTCTACCTCAAAACGAAAGTGCGGGCGTGGGTGCGGACGTGGGTTGGTTGGGGATTTGGTAGCAAGAGTCAAAACACGAAACAAGACACATACACGGATACCCACCCACCTCAGAATACAATCAAATGACCGCGTCCAAAGCTATACCCTGCAGCGCCACTGGTTCGAGTTGAGGCATAATTCTGCCCCGACCCCCAGCACCTTTGAAGGCAGCCACCGCCCACCCCGCTGGTTCAACCTTCCGTCTGGCTAGAGCTAACGTTTTCTCCTCCAGTTCTCTTGCTTTCATACACCCGCCCTCCACTTGGAAGGAGATGGGAATGTATCCACTGTTTGATGATCGGCGACGGGTAGGAAGGATGAACAACCTTAGGTCAACACCGTCAAATATATCGGTTTAGTGGTAAACGTCCCTGTAATGGCCCACACTCGTTCAAAAGAATGCCAATAAGGGCCACTCTCGAGAACAACGTTTTGTTGTTATTACTGCATTGACAGCAAAGTGGTTCAAGATAAACGGTGGAAATTTTTCTCCCTCACAAATGCCGCTTGCCATATCTTGTCAAACAAGGTGTCACACTGATCCACATGTCCTGCGGAAGAGGGTGACATGGCCGGGGGGGGGTTACAACAACATCGGGCTGGCTCTACAGTTAACCTTTAGCTCGTATCGACCAATGATAGGCCTTCAATGTTTTCAAAAGCATTCAGCCTTTTTCCAACGAAGGGCGAAAAGACGAATTGCGCCGCATTTTGCACCAACCGGTTGGAGGCACTCCAAGACATGTCTGTAGATGTTTTGGCGCAAAAATAAAAGTAAATGTTTTGGCACAAAATTCAAAGATCCGACCTGCGCGTGTGTTCAATATAATGCAGAATATACCTACAAAACTAGATATTACAATAAAACCAAGAGTTAAAGGAAAAAACGCAAGATAGTCATTTTTGCGCACAAACGTCCAATTGCCAACGCGCGCGGCGTTTTTGAGAGACGTATATTGACGTTTTGCACACGTGTTCTACATGCCCATCCCGGGGCCGGACTTTTCGGGGCGGGGGGCTGTATTTTTTCTGTCGAAAATGTTCGGTCCAAGGTGGCCCAAACATTTCAAAAATCTAAACCGACGACAACTCAGGAAAAAGAACAGATATAAAAACGAAGACAGGTCAGGTATTTGCAACGACACATGGAAGACGTGCAATTTCTTTAATCAATATATATAGTATACAAATAAAGAAATCCGCCACATAAATAAACACTTCACGCACAGGATATCACTTCATTATCTTTCCAGAGCCATCCATGCCGCTGTGTCCCCCCCCCCCCCCACGCCTCGAACGCCCCCTTCTTCCCCATCACCCGCACCATCGCCTAGACCTAGCACCACACGTATAACAAACTCCTCACCTAAAGCCCTTCCTCCCCCCCCCCCCCCCCCCCCTAACGCCCCCTCTTTTCCGACCACCTGCACGATCGCCTAGACCTAGCACCACGCGTATAACAAGCTGCTACATATCTTTGATCTCACAGCCGAAGTGTATTTGAATATTATTTGTGACCTAAACCTCGTACAAAATCTCCCCCCCCCCCCCCCCTCTCCCTCTTGCTCTCCCTTACTCAAACGCCCCACCAAATATCGAAATCCGCCACATTAATAAACACTTCACGCACAGGATATCACCTCATTATCTTTCGAGAGCCATCCATGCCGCTGTGTTCCCCCCCCCCCCCCCGCCTCGAACGCCCCCTTCTTCCCCATCACCCGCACCATCGCCTAGACCTAGCACCACACGTATAACAAACCCCTCACCTAAAGCCCCCCCCCACCCCCCTCCCCCCCCCCCCCCGCCCCCCACCCGCCCCCCCCCCCCCCACCTCCCCCCCAACCCATCCCAACCCCAACCCCTCGAACACTCCACCCTCTTATTACTCACTGATTGTACGACTTACCCCAGGATATACATGATAAGCTGATGTATTATTTCCAAAACCGTCACATTTATCCCCTCAAAATAATGTATAGTTTCCAGGCCCATATTGAGCTGCCCCCCCCGCCCCCCCCCCCCCCCCGCCCCCCCCCCCCCCCCCGCCCCCAATAATATACTGGTGCCAAAACCGTCAGATTTATCCCCTCGAAAGGATTTACAGCTTACATGCACAAATTTCCCCCTTCCCCCCCCCCCCCCCCCCCTCCTCCAGACCCGCTCGCTTTTGATCAAAACCAGGCCCCCACGTCCTTCAAAACTCCGCCCCACCCCCCTCACCGGTTATTTGACTCACAAGATTCACTTGATAAAAGGATACATTTCCCTTTACAGCTGTCAGATTTTGTCCCCCTCAGAAACGGGTTTTATAGTTTCCGCGCACAGACTGACCAAAATCATCCTGTTGACCCTGATAGCTACACTGTAGTTGTAAGGGGAGTCGCCGACCTATATCCTTAATGAGGACACACAACTCGTAATGCGCGCGATCGGAGTATCACACACAGCTTGCAAAGATGAGTTTCGACGAAATCTTCGATCTCACAGCTGGAGTGTATTTTCATTTTTTATAATATATATCGGTTATATAAACGAATGTACGTCGGGCAGGTACACAGTTGCCCTCGGGTCATTGCGGGATAATGATACCCATAGGATAGTTAGTGGATAGTTCTTTAAAAAGGAGTATTGCGGGAAACTGGATTTAAGAATGCTCGAGTTGCGGTGCAGGAAGGTACTGTGGATTATGGCTCGACTGTAGACGAGATGCGGTGGTAGTACGTGCCCACCTCATGGTCAATCGTTCACTCTCGCCATCTCTCCACAACCTCCCTCCCTCTTTCCCTTCCGTCTTCATCTGGATACTTAACAATATAGATATAACACAGCAGCTTCTTCTTTCTGGGACATACTGCAAAGAAAGGGCAGTTTTTTTTTTGGACATCCTCACTATGCTCCGGGCGGTTTTGTTGCCGCTCCGTCTTCTGTTAAACTCTGTCGTTTGAAAAAAATCACGATCTTAATCGAGCAAAACGGCGTGGGCATTAGCCGGGGATTAAATTCCCGTCATTAATCTTGAACCAACCTGTACGTCCTCATCCATTAAGCCATCTGGCGCCTGAATTTGCACCAGCACTCAGAACTGTCAACATGCTATAGTAGGCGACCATTATCGTATTTGTGGAAATATAATTATGGATGTTGGGACAGCATTGCTGAGGAACAGACTATATTGAAGGTGGATGGAAAACCCCGGCAAGAAAACGGATCAGTTAAAGTCAATTCACTGGGGGCTTAGTAAAGCATACATGTTCGCGGTCATATATCGGAAGTTTTTGAATGTGTTCCATGCAGTCTTTTCAAAAGTTTGTTTTCCTTGTTTTGGCGTGCCTTTCATACGTATTTCGTGGAAAATATCTGATCAGGAATATGAATCTTAGTCGAATTCGCATACAGCAGAAATGTTTTTTTACGCCAATCAAATGTGGTGGAACATGTACAGCGAGCAATATATTAAGTCGTAGGCCCGAAGGTACCAAGCGCCCAACGTTGGACGACCCGCTATATCAGGCCGAAAACAAAGGGGGATACCAAGGTTACGGTCCCATCGCGAGCAACTATGTTTTTCATCGCATGAGGTTCATCGTGCTAGAATGTCCATGTCCACCATAAGTTTTTCATGACACCCTCTGGAAACGCATTTCGTTGCCGTAAAACAGTTTTACTGTAATACGTTCGGATTAACTCACAAAAAGTTCCATAAATACTCCATTCAACAGATTCCAAACTTCACCGGTAAGTACAGGGATGACATTCGGGTATACCGCGGTTACTCACCCCATTGGCCTGCATCGAGGGAGGAGCGACAACGGCCATTCCAGTAGAATACAATCCCCGACCTCTCCATCCTTGATCTCTCCGCCCACACCAAGTCCTTCTCCGCCGTCCTCCTTCCCTGATTCATCTCCCTCTCCTTAGTCATCTTCCTTTCCTGCTACTGCTCACCCCCCCCGCTCCTATCCAGCCGCTGCCGCGTCATCTCTTATACCTCGAGCAAGTCAAACTTTCCTCGTCCAGTACTTCTTCCGTGTTGTATCCCCCCGACCCCTCGTTCTCCTGTTTTGCCACCGCGAAGCAACAGAATATACGATGACTTCCCGGCTGTGCGGGCACCACCAAAGCTGCCGCAACATGAAAATGGGAAGCTACGCCCATCGATATCGTCGCCGCCATCACTGCAAGCGGCACCATCCCCTTTTCGTCCGTCATAGTAGGAGTCATTGCGGCTACCTCTGCGGCGTAGGCTCCGTCGTCATCGTGCCAACGCGATCAACATGGCCAAAAAATAAGAACAGATCACTCAAGTGTACCGCGCACGAGGAATCTTTTGTGATCGTGTGACATGAATACCATGCTCTATTTTTCGAATGAGCAAGATTCGACCGTCCACGCAAGGAAAGAACGCCCCAATGTCCCTACGCGGTTCCATCATTGCTCCAGTTCTCGACTGAACATCTAGAAAGAAGGGTACTACTGTACGTATACTCAGCATTTACGACATCACCTTCGCGCCCTCTTCGTGGTTCGAGCCGTTTTAAGCATTAGGCGGCCCTCCCTGTGTTGCTGCGGTGGCACCAGAATGACCCCGATACATTGTGGGAATAATGCGAAGCAGCATGCCGCCTAGGCGTTAAAGGTATATTGGTTGAGGATGCCGCCCTCGACGTCAATGAATCATCGGGCAAATTCCAACCAGGTCGTCTCCCGGTACTGCAACAAGATCGCACCTTCTCGTCGTTGGCCCCGTGAATCCGTCGGGGGCGTCCCACCGTTATCCGCTCCCCATCGTCCATTTAATCGAAGTCTTACGACGTACGCCAGATGTTCATCAATGCACTCTGTTCCCCTGAAATATCGTGCTCGGTGAACAAAACACAGTGTGATCAACAGTACAATTAGGCGGGGCCGCACATCATAGTGGCGGCCACACGGTGACACAATTTGACTGGATGGGACGGGGAGAGGTCGCAAATCCCCTACTCGAGCAGGTGGTGTGCACATCACTCAGCTGCAAGTAGTTTGTTTGTATTTTGGAGGTCCGGTACTGCTGTAGGTACTGCGAACATGAACGCACATCCACGACTTACAAGCTCCGACAAAATACTGAGCCGCAACAATATGGCCACAAGCACGAAACGTTGCTAGTAGTTGCGAGAGGTTTCTAGCCGACGTACAGATGACATATGTATATATGAGCCAGGGCTTGTCATTGGACGATTTGTCGGGTCTGGTTCGGGTCGGGCCGAGTCTTTTGATTATGTGATTGGCCGCACCGGGCCGAGGCCAAGAATTTTGAATAATTGGTTGGCCGAGCCGAGCCGGGCCATGATCATTTCAAACAGGATAGGTCGGGCCGGGAAGAAGCCCAGCATCCAATGAACTTGATGGTCCGGGTCAGACCGCGGCCAATCGTCTCAAAACTGGATGGGCCGGGCTGGGCTGCGGCCCGTAAGATGTGGGCGCCAGCATGGGCCGCTCTCTCCAGCCCATGACGGGCCCACGTGCTTCCACGAGTCGGCCTGGGCGGCGGTCCGGGAAATGCGCCGTTCTACTGCTACTATTGATGGTAGTATACGGCATCCACACTGAGGCGGCCAACGTGTTTTCACGTGCTGGTCAGGGCCGCCGCCTACGATATGTACAAAGTGGGACACAACCAGACGTAACCAACCGACATGCAGCCCGAGCGCCGCCTTCCCTTGGAGTAAACATTATTTATGCGGTACTACCTCATGGACAACCTTGGCGATAGTTACAACAGTGCATCTATACGAGCGACGTTGCATGCTGACTCTTCGCCTGTTCTGATTTGCTGCTAGCGGCAACAACCAACGCACACCGCTGTGCTTGGGGACTTGCGCAAACGTCCGGTCAAAACCTTGGTGATGTTGTGGGTAAGCATTGATATATTCTTGGCATCTCCGTGAACCAGGCAGCACTTTGTTTAGCTTTTGCCATGGCTTGTTACCGACCGAACCGCCGGTGAAACCTTCACAGCAGGGGGAACCTTCCGACCGAGCGTTGCAGCGACGGTCACCTTGGGTGTGTCGTGGTAGAACCGGGAGCGTGCGAGGATTGCTGCTGTAGCATGGGAAGCCCAGCGTGAAGGCCGCTGGCGTAAAATTTGATCTCTTGGGGTGACAGATAGATTGCAAGGAGGTAAGGTATCGCAATAAACAGTGTTTTGCAACAGCTGTTAGTTGTTGTTCGAGCAGCAGCTAGTAGGTGATTGCTGTTGCTGTTGTTTTTATGTTGTTTTCTTGCTGCTGTTTCTGCTGCTGACTGCGAGCGCCACAGCAGCAGGAGGAGGGGATGGTACACCATTCGCGACAAAAGCCATCGGAAAGGCCGTTTAGTGGAGCACCGTGTGAGTACGAGCAGTTTGTACCCATCATGGGCCGGATGCAGCTGGCTCACGGAATCCGGAAAAGGGCAATATATCGAACGATAACAAAAATGTAAGAAAACAACAGGTCAGCATGGAGCTTTTAGTACGTAAAAACACATGGACCGGCCGGCCCCACCAGATCCACGGGCCGGCCCAAAATAATGGTGGGCCGGCCAAGAAAGAGCCCGGGTCTCCTCGGTCTCGTCACCAAGGCTGCGGGGCGGGCCTGGCTGGGCTGAGGCAATAAGGGAATTGATGTGTCGGACCCGGCTCGGCCGTGAAATGTATAAAATGTGATGGGCGGGGAAGGGAGGGGGTCTGCCCTCTATACATTTGGCGGGCCGCGTCGCGGCACATCATATGAGAATTCGATGGGCCGGACCCGGCCGTGGCCGATGAAATTAGACTTTGATGAGCCGGGCCGAGACGAGATCCACCATACCAGGTATGTCAAATTGATGGGCCGGACCGGTCCGCGGTTGATGGGAAATCGACAGATATAATAATAACGATAATGCATGAGATTTATTATGTGTTTCGTGTTTACTAACAGCTCGGTACAGTCGCAGTGCCGCATTGGTGCGATGCCGGGCCAGATGACAATTACACATCACACGTGGGACCCCGCCCTGTCCTCGGACGATGCGGCACTCAATATAACGAGGTCGCTACCATCAATAGTAAGCGACTCAAACCACGATAAAATGGGATCCCAAACTAAAGAGTACCGCCCTAACCCATTTGCTCACCGCGGTCAGCCACGCCGAAACTGTTTGCTGCATCCCACGGCGTCCCACTGGGACAGCGGGGGATGCCGTATGAGTGTCGATGTATTTCGCACGAAACTTCTTATGGTGTCTCACGGAAAGGGCGGAATGCCCATTGTTTCACTGTCAATCTCGGTAATTGTACTCGATGTTCGGTGAAATAGACAAGAAGATATGACGGCTATACGTTGCACGGCCTGTCACGATGTTCCGCGAAACTAACGGCGAAACGTTCATGACGTTTTTGCTCGCCGCCAAAATTTCACGACCTTTGCACGACGTTTCGCGACGTGCCGCGAACGTTTCACGGCGTGCTGTGACAGTTGTGCGAAAAAAATCTTGACATTCCGCGAACGTTTCACTAAGTGACGCAAACGTTTCACGACGTGTGCGAACGTTCCACGACGTGCCGCGAACGTTTCATGACCTTTTACGACGTTTTGCGACTTGCCGTCAAACTTTCACCGCGTGTCTGCCTTATCCCTCGGTTGGCCGTACATCTCTCGCCACTAAAAAAATGGCAGCTTTGGAGTGGTTCTCGTTTCTGCCTATTTGTTCGAGAGGTTCAAGACATACATCTTAATGAACATCTACGTATGGTACACGTTTTTTGACATTAAAAACAACTTCACACCACCCAGGAATGTCCGCATCGGGCACTTAGACCGGCCGTTCGTATGGTATTTTGTATGGGTTAGGGTTAGAGTTATGGTTTAACGAACAGGAGAGAACTGAAAGCATCACTTAAAGCGCAACTTACTATCTAGCTTATGGTGTATATTGTAGTCAGCGATAATATCAATTGTCAAGAGCAGGCGTTTTCAAACACATTCTTCCAGGACATATGGTGAAGGTACATGAAAACCACCAAAAGCTTGTTTTCTAGTAGGTCGGCGTTACGTTGAGAAACATTATATTCCATTTATTGTTTATATTTCGAATTGCGTTGTCACTATCGTTTTTAGGGCCATAAGAGAGATTCCTCCCCCTGGCCAGATACACCAAGCACAGCCTCCTGCAGTCTCCTACGTTTCTCGTCTACGTCTGTATCATCTCTCTCCCAAAATGATACCCGCTGGGTTCCCAACTATTTCGGCCTGCAGTCGTCTCGGGTAACCAAGCATCCGAACAGTACCCTGCCATTGGACTCCCAAAACTCCGAGGTAGTCTGAGTCTGAGAATGCTGATGCCGTACGCTTGTAATAATATTCGTTTACCCCGGCTGTACGTTAACCCAGTTGTTCGTCGTTCCCTAGACTTGCCACGACTAGCTTATGTGATAATCTCATGGCACATTTTACGAAAGGTACGTATACGCCGTGTTCGCATTTGGCTTCCAGACCCTTCGCTCAGAATCACTGGATTTGATATGCTACCTCGGGCTGCAGGCGGTGTCGCTCCCCTGTTTCGCAACAAGAGCACGGTGCCCTTATCGCGATTACGACCTAAACTCGCTACCAGCTCCAAAATTGCTCCAAGAGCACGACCGTACCCCACCGCTCTTGCATGTTTTCTATAACACACGAGGAGAGGGGAGCGTGGTCGGGAAGACCAGAGAAGCATGACACCAGTTCCACCATACGGGCGACAGTACCACCTTCATCCATAACGGACAACCTCGAACCGCCAAGCTGGTTCCGTATCCGCACGCGTACGCTCTCCACCTGGGCCTGGTCGCCCTTGTGGCACTCTGAACGGGCGTCCTGTATGTGGGCCCGTTGCCGTGGATTGGTTCTGCCCTGTGTACTGTTCGTGAAAAACAAGCGCGATCCCGCTCCGCATGATGTAATCCACTGGGTGCACCACCCCTGAGTCGGCAGCAAACTTCACGTCCGAAGTTGCTATCATGCCATAACTAATAAATAAACCCATCCACCACACCTTAGTTTGCAGATCCCATTGGGGGTGGACATTTTCCCCCTAATCAAAAGCATAACAACACGACCGTCAAATGAAGCCGGGTGAAGCTACCGCCGTCTCTTGGGACCGTACACACGCATACCCTCACATCCACACAACCCCCCCCCCCCCCTCCAACACATGCTACGGTAGGCATGCGCTATTGATTGTTTTTTTTCCAAAACTGCTCAAATGAGTAGCTCTGTGAACACAGTTGCTGTATGGAGGTCCTATCTTCTATGCGAAGAGATGAAGAGGTGGCATCGACCTTTGTGTTCTCAAGTTATGAGCCTCGGCCTTCGATATAAACATCGATCGGCACCGAGCGACATCTTATCGCAGTTTGTCGTATCTACCGGGACGTTTGAGAGGAAATCTTCACTAAGCCGACTACAGCATCAGCATCAGCATCGGCATTTTTTCAACCAAAAGATTAGGCACTTCTTTCTACTTCCCACCTTTTTCATTAATGAGTTCCAGCAATTACTACGCGAATAGCACCCCCATCAACACTCGAGGACAGGCGCTGCTGGAAGCTCAACGCCCTCGGTCCATTGCAATATTGCAGCTAAATTATGACAGGCCAATCGTTTTGTCGGCACATTGCCTATTTGGTTGTGCAAAACGCGCTTCCCCGTCCTCGGTGAATCGCGGTTTGTCGGCGATTGAAAACTCCAATCGCACATTGTAGAATACCACTTATTAAACGCCGGAATCTTGTATCAGACTACTCAAGGCAGTTGTATGAGGTTGGATTCCGACACTATTTGCGAGGCAGATGGATACTTGGAATATAGGGAGAGCCATTCAGAGTGCGTGGGAACCAGCTCTCACACGAGGGTTATTCAACCCTCATGTGCGGTAAGAACGATAGACATACGGAGTAAGCCTGTAACCCGAGAAGACCTGATAGGCGGAGCAGAGCAATACAGATACTGTATTGTGCAAGAGTAGATGTAATACAGAGCTGTCTTTGAGTGAAAGTACATCGGAGAGGTATGCAGTTCATAATATTTCGTTCGATAGGTAGGTGGTGGCCTCAGAGAGCGTTTGAGCACAGCAGAGTAGTGCGTTGCTGGTGGTTGTGGCCCGGAATACGTCTGCTATTGTGCCTCTTGCGGTCTAGAAAATCGGCAGTCGTGCTTTTTTTCTGTTGGCGTACGTACGTAGGCACACATGCGGCAGCCGTCACGGCCCCCCTCTCATCAGTTCTCGTTTTCGACCACTTTTATCCGCACTTAACAATATTGACAATTGTTTTCTACATCTTCTCCTCTCTTGACCCGGGACACTGCCTTGCCCTTCCGAACCAACTAAACACTGAAGGCCTCCCCTTCAATCTATCAGCTAGCGGTGTTTCCGTTTACCTGACGGTGGCGATGGCGGCAAGACAGAGCTCAGCTTACGCCCGACCGGATGGGGTATCGAAGAACGTCGGCGTCAAAAAGAAAATTGATAAACCACGACGGTGGTGGTAGCAAAAAGGTGCCCCTTTGGGCCCAGGGCACGCGGTGGATCACCCGTTCCGTTGTTAGCGCCGCTAGCGTTGCGCGACCGAGAGCCGCAACCGAGCGTGGATGAGTGCCTAGCCTCCTCCTGAACTGCGCCCAGGGGGAGCACCCTGCGTTCACCGCGGGGGTCCCCCTGACCCCGCTGTGGGGGCGGGCGATCAGTCTCTTGCTTCCTGTCACGGAAGAGCCTCAGAAACTGAAACCTAGGCTCACAGTCGATGGGGGTGGTCGCGTGCTCAATGTAGAGATAGAGGACGGTTCCGCACCCCTAGCTGCACACAATTCCGCCTACCTTTCCGACCCCGATTCAACACCCACCGACCGCGTCGCCGGCGGGAACCCGCCCCATCGGTCACCCCTGAATGGAGGGAGACCCGTCACACGCTCGTCTCACCTCGATGCTTGGGGTACCCTGAGCCACGATCTTAATATCTATGCTTGTCGACCCTTGAGCCACGAGTCGGCCGAAAACCCGGCGCAGGTTTTTCCGAACAAGTCAGAATCGAGTGCGGACCGCGCGCACCCTATGCTGGATCCACTTTCCCGCCCTTCTCGCTGTCTCTCCGCTTCGATTCCGCCGTTCCCACCTATGCTGCAGTAGTCAAGCAGGAGACTTGCTCTTCGGCCTCTCCTGTCCCTGCCAAGGGGAACAGGAGGACGAAGGGGAAGGTCGAAGGGGTGGCAACAGAGGACACCGGCTCTGAGGGTGGCTCGAACTCCAGCACCATCCGCTCAGAGGCTGGGGTGCGATCGGAAGAGGTTCCCCGGAAGGTACCCCTGCCTATTCTCTCCTTCGAGAACGACATGGCGGAGGCCCATCAGGTATACGAGGACATGCCGTTCACTATGCGCTCTGTCTTGGAAGGGTCGTCTTTCCAGGAGAAGTGCGGGTTGCTAGGGGTGGCACCGCGCGAGTCGGGGCTTTGCGTACAAACCGCCGCAGGGCCTGGGGGCGCTAGAGGCCCCGTGCGCGTAGAATCCCCGTCCGACCTGTCCTTCGCACACCCCGCAAACGCCCTTTACAACGGCAGGAAAACGATCTCGCGGCCCACGAGGCAAACGTACTTCGCAGAGACGCAGAACTGACCACATCACTCACCCCAAGTGCTGGGGTGCAGACCCCACCGTCCCCCGCCCCTCATAGAAAGCGCCCTGCCGCGACGTCAAAAGCGGCAGTTCTGACCACGACCTCGCCCGCTCACATGTATCGCTCTGGAACGTGTGGCGTAACCGCTTCGCTGTCCTTGATCCTTTCCCCCCGCCGTCCAACCCCTTGAAAGAAGCGACGCCGGCCCCGGCCACCCCGGGGCAGGGGAAGGTGTCGTGGGCGACGGCAGCTGGACCAGCCCTCGCACTGCTTCAAGGGAACCTAGCACACGCCGGACCTGTCGCCACCACCGTTCCCGCACCCGCCTCCCGTACGTCCGCCGCCCGCGAGTACACGGAAGCAGACCGGGTGATCGGTCGGGTGAAGCGGGAGCTACACCAGGCCGAGGGGGCAAAGGTGGTGAACCACACAGCTCTGGAGATGGAGCGTGCAACCATGGGCCGCCGGGCGGAGTCCCAGGCACAGCGCCGGACGGACCTGGCTGCGGTCGGGGGGAAAGTCGCGGCGAGCAACCGCGCTGTTCGGAATGCCGAGGGTGCCCTGTCGGGCGCCACGGAAACCTACGGCCAAGATCACCACGCGTTCGTCACGAAGAGGGGTCGCGAAATCAACCTCAACCGCTTTATTCCGCACATGCGCACGGTGCGGGAGGCCGCCCGGGCTACCATGATAGCCGAGAACGCCCGCTTACTCCCCTCACGGGACCCTCCTCCGGCGTTCGACCCGGCGAACCCGTGGTGCGGGCGGGCCGCGCCCCTCCCACCGCTCTGCGCACGGAACCAACGATCACGGACGGAAGAGGGAGGGTGGTTTACGACCTGGCGTACCCCGGCCTCCAGGACGGACATGCGGGACCTGCCGCAGTTCCCTCTCCTGAGGCTGTTGCTGCGGTACTTCATCCTGCCGCTCCGTTGCTTCCTCCATCCACTCCGGCATTTCCTCCTGCGGCTCCGTGCTTCTGGCCGCCGCGCCGGTGCTCCCTCTTGCGGCTCCGGTGCTTCCCCCTTCTTCTCCGGCGCTCCGTCGTGCCCCGGCGCCACAGGCGGCCATCTTTCCACGTTCCTTGCCATGCCGTCTTCATGGCCTTCCAGGCGGCCGAGTACCAGGCCGCGGGGCAGGGCGGCCCTTCCAGGGGTGGACCGGGGAGCGGCGGATACACTTGCGGGAGCGACTCCCCCTACGGTCCAGGCGGGGGAGACGGGCGGCCGTATACTCAGCATCAATCACAGCATCAACAGCAGAAACCATGGCCGGCTAACGTGGGGGACGGCTACTCTGGTGGGTGGGCAGGCGGTAGAGGCTCCTATCACCGCAGATATGGGACGCGACTCACTATCGCGCAGGGGAAGGGGTAGTCCCGATCACACGTAACGATTTACCTCACCCCGCTAGCCAGCATAATGTCCCGCCGTATACTCATAACACGACCCACTAAGTAACCGCAGCACCCCGCCCTGATAGAGGAGACGTAGACAGATAAGTTGAGGAGCTCAGCAGATCACCCGATAGACAAGTAATTCGCTCGTTTGCGAGACGAAAAAACTAGCGTACTCACTGCGGTTCCGCCCTGGAATTTCGCTTGAGACCACCACGTTCCTGACCTTGTTCACCAAACCTCTGCGTTGCACAGGTCGGTCGATTATGCGCGCGTGGCTTGTGACGATACGCATACCGTCGACTGGATGCGAGGTTGGGAGAAAGTGCTGGAGCGCCATGTCCTCCGTTCCGTGAACGCGCGTCCCTTTAGGCGGAAGCACCATAGTTGTGGACATCTTTGCCCAAGAGGGGAAGCTCCTGGGCGCCGGGCAGAGCTGGTAGACTGCGTTCGACCACATCCGGCGGGCCGTCTGTCGCGAACTGAGTAAAGCGTCACCAGCAACGGCGATGCAGCTTCATCGAAATTTTGTGGTACCGGCGGGGATGTTGGTTTCGGCGTTCATGGGGGAGATGAGATTATTAGTGTTAGTGTCAAACGGGCGTTGCGTCAGTGGGGTAGCGCCGGAAGACGGCACCATACAGTTGGCCACCAACGCAAGCATTGAGAACCAATACGCGGCCCTCAACGTGCAAAGCTTTGCGGTCCGTAACATGCGACCTATACTATTTGAAAGTGCGGATGACTTGCTCGAGGATTTGGATGATTTGTGGCTCAACCAGACGACGACGTGCGCGTAGTCTCGACTGAATGGTGGGGGTGGGGCGCACTTGACGGGCAGTAAGACGTACGCGAAAGCCTTTCGTAGCCAATAGGTTGGAGGGGTCATGGCAGTCGACCAGAAGGAGGCTGACCTTCGAGAGGAGAAGCTGGAATTCCAGACAACCTACGCGGTCATGGAGGGCTGTCATGGGGTTTGGTAGGAATAATCAAGAACCAGCTATATATGTATATGTTACAAAACCGGGAAGACAAAGAAGTTGCCCGCAGAGCCTTTGGTCTCCGTTGCCTCAACTAAGCAGACGACAACCACTTTGCCCGCGAATGCCTCTTCCTGTACCTGAACCGTTCGGGAATCATACACCCGGAAGTCGGAAAAGGTACGGCCGACAAGGTCGCGACGCTCTGGTACTGGTGGCAACGGCGGTTGTGCCAGTGGCACGCAAGCCGTCGGGAGGCCCGAGCACGCCAGAACAACTGAGGCTGCGACGGTAAGACGGCTGACGTGCCGGTAACATCGACGCCCGCGTTGATCCGCTCTCCGTCCGCTTTGTATTTTCCTGACGACGCGCGCACAGGTGGGGGATTGCACAAGGGCAGCGCGTACGGAGACGGAGTGGGGGGCCTCCTAGCGTCTGAGGATATCGGAAAAATACCGACTGGAGCTATGGTGCACAATGTGGTTCCGAGACAAGAGGCGGGATACAATATGCCTGTGATCGGCAGAGCAGCTGGTAGCAATTTTTCCGTGTTACGTGGAAGTATTACCCCGGTTGGCCGGTCGCGAGCTTCCGTAAAGAAGCACACGATTTGCACTAGCTCTCATGATGCTAGCCGTAGTGTGGCGTGTAAGCTCGGCCGTCCGAACTGTGCGGACTTGCGGTCTAAGCTACCGGGAGCAACGCGAGTTTGAAGCAACTATAGACCATTGAGTGCGTTGGTAGGGAGTCATACCAAATATGAGTCACTGTCTGATTCCAACAGGGCCTTAATCGAGCCCGCTTCATCTGACCACTTGAAGTTAGAGTCACCCCCCACGAATAGTTCCCGGGGCTGTAGAGATAGGGGAGCGACGTCTTTCCTACCTAGCAACGCCCGCGAGTTTTCCCCGCCGCAGCCCAACAGCCACTAACCGGTAGTAATAGAGCGGCTAGCACCGCTGCAAGAGTGCAACGATCACGAGCAAGCGCATGAAACCCAGAATGGCAGATGCCGACCACGTTTGAGCACGATCCGACACGAAAGCCGCCTGCGCGCGGTGATGTATCCACCGCAGCCTCGAACGCAAAGCGCACAGAACGTACAAGTGGTAGTAGTAGTAATATCGCTGAAAAACGGGGCGATTTTTCGTGCACGGCGGGCACGCCTGATCACATTCACGCCCTCGACTCCGCCGCTCACGCCCCCGACAACGGTGTCCACCTCGCCGCCTACCTTTCCGGCCGGCCGTCTATCTGCAACGGGAGAACGCGCGAACTACCTGCCGTGGTTCACACTCGCCGTGGAAGGGGCAGTAACGCTAGATCGGAGGCGACACACGACACGAGCGTCTATCTTCGGGGGTTCAAAAGCCATGAAGATTCACGCTTCCACCGGGCCGCTGGACACCGGACGCCCCGCGACCTTCGTCACAATACAGGTATGGGAGCGTACGATTTCGTGTGCGGGGGCGTCGATTGACGGGTTATCGAAAACACCCGAACGGAAATTGGGGGCTTTCATAGTATTCCCCTGATCACCACGGGCAGAGTACGAACAAATTTACAGATGGGGGGCGCGGGGGGCTTAGCGGCCGGTTCCACGCGCGCGCAGCCGGTGTGTCTAGCGGTACACGCCCATGTCGTGCCGGACGAGGCAATGGCGCATGCAGTTATTCGGGCGTGGCAGCCGGGCGGATTTTCTTGTTCGACACTCCGAAGACATCAACCCTTCCGAAACCGTTGTCATTTTATTCCGCACGAGAAAGTGGGGGAAAACAGAACCCCAGACGTGTTTCTGGCTGGATAACCAACGCGGTTGGTATCGTAGAGCCAGGCTGTGGTCAGTGGGTGATTGTCCGTTTCTGGAAGACGCGGTGCCGCCTCCCGAATGCAATGTCAATGGTTGCAGTGAATATAACCAGGAAGGGCGGCACAGCGGCGGCCGAGAGGGTAGTTATTATATTCGGTTTGGGGCTGGGTGGTTGACCAGAGAGGCGATTGTGAGTGCCGGCGAGTTCGAGGTCCCACTCAGACGCGCAGGAAACAACGCATATTTACAGCAACCAAAGACGAAATTAGGTGTAGGAGGGGCGACCCCCGTAAAGAGCGACCTGGACAATGCACAGATGACGACGACACCCCCAGAAATGATTCAAGCGGTAGCGGCAAAGACGACACCAGCTAACCAAACCCGCCCGCCCCCATAGACAGTTTTAGCAAGTCTGGACCCTGACCAGCAAGCAGCATTTAAGCGATTACGGCAACGGGTACCATTGCACTCGCGTGAAATCAACTTCCACTTTGAAAAAAGCGCTGTGGACGGCCGGTGATATCGACGCTCTAGGGGACTTGCTGTGAAAATGTTAAAATCGATTTGCACACCACAGAATTGAAGCGGGACACGTCACCGTTCGGCCGGTCCGCATTATACAAACAACAACCGCACAGACACTCCCAAGTGCTTGAAGCGAATGTTCGAACTAGTATTGATAAGCTTGTTTTAGAAGGAATTTTACGACGGTCTTTTACCAATTGCTCAAGCCCAATCGTTGTGATTGCGGAGGAAGACGGTCGCATCGTATTAACGTATAACTATAGACGGGTCAACAGGCAATCTGTTTTACACGTGATGCCACTTATTTCCATCGATGACCCATTGTTCAATCTAGGAGGTGCGCACATCTTCACCACGATGGACCAGGTTAGCGTGTTCTTTCAGTGCTCTATCCACCAAGCCTATATCCCGTTGACTGCAGTCTGCACGTAATCAGGGCTTCGGGAGAGGACAATCATGCGCATGGGACTCGCGGCGAGCCCCGTCTGGTTCGTGTCGATCATGCTACGTGTATGCGAGAGATTAGAAAAAGTGCGATATTTTATTGACAATATGGTGTCTTTTCGAAGAACGGATGTGAACACGTCAGCGACCGACATCATTTTTCCAACCGACTCACCACATTCAACCTGCAACTAGCACCTACGTAAGCGCATCTAGGAGTCAGAGTGATCACTTGTTTTGCGTCACAGAGTGACGCCCGAAAGCATCGCGCCGGATTCGGGGAATGTAGAAGCGGTCATGAAGTTGCCGATGCCTACAAACGTTAGCCAGTTACGCTCAGTCTTGGGGGAGCTGAATAGTTACAAGAAGATCCTAAAAGCAATGGCCGCAGCTAACATATCCCTGAACTCGCTTCTCAAAAAGGGCGTGAAATTTATGTTCACACCCGAGCACACAAAAATAGGGCAGGCCCTTTTGGAGCAGTTCGCGAGCCCTGAGGGCTTGGAGTTCCCGGATTTTTTCGCCGCCATTGCAGGTGATCGGAAGTTCCAGCTAATCGCAGATGCGTCCGTGGATGGGCTAGGAGCTGTTGTGGAGTAAGAGCAGGACGATGGTATGACGCGTCCAATTTCTTTTTTGAATCGTTCCACGCTCTCGATTGAGAGATTTGGAGCGCCACCGAAGTGGAATGCGCCGCGGTAGTTTGGGCGGTGAAAAAATCACGTCAGTTCTTTCATGGCATACTTTTTGTTGTGGTAAGCGACCGCCAACCACCGAAAAATCTTGAGAGCCTAGCATCGAAGTTTAGACGAGTGCAACGGTGGTTTGCTTTCCTGAGCTTTTAAAACCCAAAATTTGGTGTACCGACCAGGACGACTGAACGGAAACGCCGGCCTCATGTTCCGGCTGCCGTTGCCTGCCACTGATGAAGCAACTGATGCAGATCTCCGGCTGACCGACCCAACGGACGTTGACGTTTATCTTATAGGCGCCAACAGAGTGCAACCACGGCTGAATAAAAACTGGTGGGCTCAATCTTGGGTTGGCTACAGCAGACGCCCGAGGAGATGTTGGCGGTGGAGGAGGAAGAGATAACCCGGCGGAGAAACCTACAGATTAACAAGCGACGATGTTATGGCAGGTGGTGCAAAATGACCGAAACCTCGAACGTAGTCAGAGGGTTAGACATGAGACCCCGATCGTGCACGCGATACGCGACGACAGCCCGCTGCTATACCCAGGGACAAGCTCGGTGGTTAACGGCCAGCTATAAAATTGAATATGTTGCATATTTGTGCGATGACGGAAGAAGGGAAAACATTATTGGATTCAAGGTTTGCGCAGAAGGTGGCTGTAATATATCAGGACGGAGGTGGCAGTAGCGAGGCGGGTACGCCAGACGCTTGTTCTACCAACAACGGAGGCGAACCTTCAGACCTGTACGCAGAGCTTAATCGTGACGAAGATTAGGAGTTCGGATAAATAATGTGCCAGAAAACGGCCGCGGATTGGGCAGCAGCCCAGCTCAAAGATACGACGGCTAATTGTGTGATTGAGTATATCCTACAGGAAAAAACTAGCAGCGAAATAAATTAGAAAGGTTCAGATCCAAGAGTAGACGTACTGGACGTGAAGCGGTTGGTGTTGCAGGGCAAAATAATGGAGCTCCACAACGCGGAAAAACTGCTGATCCAACGTCTCTTACGTGCCCCGACCGACCGTTCCGAATGAAATCCAGGACGTTACGAGAGGTTGCTCGGCGTTGAGCCGGCGACGACGCATGTACCGCTGCTGCTGATGCCGTGGGGGATGGACTGCGCGCAAGAATGTTCATAAACCTGGGAGAGAAGGTGACGCTGGGGTTGATACGGAGATTTTCTTGATTAATTGGCGTGACTGAAAGTTTTATATTGCTATACCTGCCAGGCCCGCGAAAGCACTAGAAAAACCGTACCTTGGACTCTGATACCATTGCCTTTACCCAGCAGACCCGGACAGATGGTATCGTCTGACCTTCTGGGACCTTTACCTGCAACGGCCAGAGGAAACGCGTTTGTCTTCCAGGTAGTAGATCTATTAGTCGCCATGCTGAGTCGTACAGCATTACGGCAAGGGCGAAACGAACACAGACGGTTGCGCTGCGACGTTGGTCAACGATTATATTCCGAGATGGGTATGCGCCCGCACCTCGTTTTACTCACCGAGGAGCTGAATTCATATCGAAGGTTTGCCGAGGTTTTTGAAGATGTTTAGCTCAGTGAATATATATGTATATTGAGCGCGTACCACCCACAGACGAACGGCATGGCAGAGAGACCAAATCGCACCCTGTGTCAAATGCTATCGTTCCTCAACGCGGACGACTTAAATAACTGGGATGAGACTCTACTACACGATATTTCCGACCATAACAACAACGTGAGTAAGGGCACGGGATTAGCTCCCAATAAGATTCACATCGGCCGATACCCGAGGCTGCCAATGACTATAATACTGGAAGGTAGCGGTGCAAAAGGATATCAAAGCGAGGCGCGGGATCAGCTCGATTTCCTCTAACTCTTGCGAGACCGAAACATACAAGCTTACAACTTGGTACAAGAGGAAGATCGATTACTGAAAGCAAAGCGTGAAACTGCCGAAATGAAGAAATTGAGGAAGCCATGAACGTTAACACGAAATACGAAGTAGGAGACGGGGCGTGGGTATACGATGATCACAGCACTGTCACGGAAGGCGGGAGACATGTTCTCAAACAGTACGAGGGTAGCTAGACCCAGAAATCCTTTTCACTGGTTAGCGAACTGGCAAACTGTTGGACAGACCCATAAAAAGTGTTATTTTTGGGTCCCAGGAAAATGGTCGAAAGGTAGAGAGATGAGACCGAAATAAGTTTAGTTGGAGATGTGAGCAGACGTGCCCGGTCGAAGAAATCAATGCACGGTCGTCGGTGCACAGATGAAAGAGGTGCTTTAATCTCCACAACGGAGCAACCCCACCGAGATTTTTGCCATGGGCCCTGGGCAAATATATTTTTAACAAGCACTCAGAACTATCCCCACCGTTCCACCTAACAGCTGAAGATGTGACCACAGAGCTAACCATCTATCGAGTGACGCCGTGCAAAATTGCCCAACACCGGACGACGAGGGGGCTAGGCGAAACGATTGCAGTGCAATATCTCACCTAACGGGAGAATCTGAGTAGTACCCTCTCGTGGGAACACGAAGAAGACTTACACCAATATGGTAACCACGCCGTCGGATACTGGGCGAAGCGCAAAATACCGTAGGTACCGCGTCCAAGTGGCCCAAAGAGCCATCGCCCGCAAAAAAGGCGAGAGACACGTACTGAATGGATGTGAAATTTTGCTGCGATGGCCGAGGAAGAAGAAGAGGAAGACCGGCATTCTTTTCACCTGACATTATCGGCTCGTATATTGATTATAACACGACGAACACCGGGCGGTAGCTGGCAAGGGTGGTAGGGTTTGTGGAAGATGCGGAGAGTAGGATCCTGCCGCACACGATCCAAATGCTGGACCTTGGGAAACAGTACAACGTGCGCCTGTTCAAGGAAACGCTGACAACGGTCGGAGACCAGCGAGGAGCATGGTGCTGCGCCGTGCACGAGCGGATGAAGAGCGTGAAAGCACTACGCACCATCCTTGCAGTAGTGGGGAATTGGGCAGGAGGGGGGGTTACCTTGCGGGGAGACACGCCTGCGAGTCAAACAATATCATTGCAACATTTTTTTCCCTAAACGAAAAATGTTCTACCTCCACGGTAGAACCCCCCCCCCCCCACAGTGACATCCATGTTGAGTGCACACCGGACCAAGGGCCATGAACAGTAGCTCCACTTTAACATTCAGATGGATATACTGTATGGCAGCGAATTTCTGAAGTGCACACTAATAAATCTTAGGGTAACCCGGCGAGAGATATCTAGCGGCAAAATTCGACAATGCCCAAGCCCTGCGACATTCTGAATCGCCCAACTTCAACACGCCCGGCAACCCCAACCCTGCCAAATTTGCTCCAAGATTGGCGGATAGTTTCGTACAGGCGCCTAGTCGATCTCTCCACCGAATTGTCGGGGTCTCTCCTTCTGCCTACGCCGCTCTTGGGCAAGCTCGACAACTCGCAGCAAGTCCACCGCCGTCTCCACGCGCGGATTCTGCACCCTTTCTCTCTCACTGTCGCATTGCCCCCACGACCGGTCGTCGTCCTCGGACCCCGCCACGACGTTCTGCCCTGTTATTCATTGTGGCCGATGGCATCTTGCGCACGAATGGATGCGTGTCGGAATGAATCAGACTGGGGACGGGGGGCGGGGCGTGTTCCAAGGGTGAAAGAGGGGTCCCTTTCCTCCCGCGGCCCCGTAACGGTGATGGTGACGTGTTCTCCACGTACGCAAAAAAAATGCCGAAATTATGGAAGACACCAACAAAGAGCGAGACCGGATGAAGCGACGTAGAAGCGTCGTGCCTCCACTCGTACAACCAACTCTTGTGCAACTTTGATTATTGCCACGGGACCGGTACGGCCATGGCCCAAACGTGCTTATCAGACGGGCCGAACGAGCCCACGAGATCGTGTGTGCCGGAGCAAGGGAATTACCCTGCCCCCACACAACACTGATTCAAGAAACAGGGGATGTAGTGGGATAGATTCATCACTAGACACGACATGAGATGTGCTTGGCTTCGCTATACTGTGTCAATATGACGCGCATACTTGCTTGCTTGTTTGGTGTTCTCTATCTCTCTATTTGGATTAATTCCTGCCGCTCACTTATGGGGACAGATCGATCATCGCACGCCTACACGAGGCTACTGTCTCTCTTGAATACTATGCAGAAGGGGGCACCCCAGGGAACACGGGTCATTTGCCATATTAGAGAATCGGTATGACAGTAGCTTGAGCAGTTCAACGGCTCGAGAGAGTATATCCCTTCCTGCACCAGTGACCCTATAGTGTAGCAGAAACAAATAGCGTCGGACGGCCCACACGATGACGAACAGTAGCAGCAGCAGATCTCGCACCACTCTTGCGTACGTGTTATTCCAATAACAACAGCAGGAGCAGCAGTGCGGCAGTTCAACAACAGCGAGTAACGTCTCTATTAATAGTACATGCATAAACAGCAAGACATGTTAAGTTTGCTCTTCGCCGGCACAAAACGAGAAAGAAAAAAAAGGCGGGGAAAGGAAAGGGGCAAATTGCATCAGATATTGAACCCAAAGGGAAGAAAACAAAGAACTCAAGATTTTTACAGAAATCAACGAGATTCAAATTCATGGCTATCGAAAGACAGTCGTTTGGGGCTACTCCTCAAGCTACTTTCCTATACGATTGCTACTGGGACAATATATTGTGATGTTATACGACCTTTGACTTCGCGCTTGTTTTTTCGCAACATACGTTCGGCAAAAACACAATTTTGCAAGGTTGTAGAGTACGGAAAAAACACGGGTATTACCCTGCATAGAACTTCCGTAAGTCTGTAGGGTATTCATACCCCTACCCGGAACTTCTGTCATCTCTGTAAGCCAGCGCCACAAATACCCGGGGTACGGGTGCAACATTTTTATACCTGCCCCCAGAACTTCTTGAAGTAATATACGCCCGCGCCACGAGTTCTGGATGTTCTATCAGACTTTCATACGCGCACCCGGAATTTTTGTGAGTTCTGTGGGATATTCGCACCGATACCTGGAACTTCTGTGAAGTCTGTCAGCTCCGTGGCACAATACCCGGGCCACGGGTATACCTTTGTAAAACCACGTGGGGAGCCCTGCATGCATTCAGGGTTAACACAACAAATGTAGTATTATGCAGCATGATGATGTCATGTCGCGTCAACAAATTGCGCGCACCGAATACCTAACTGCAGTACAAATTTTATTTTTTATAATATACATACTTCGAAGTAATACATAATGATTCTATCACCCTGTTGACCCCGATAGCTACACTGTAGTTGCAAGGGGAGTCGCCGACCTATATCCTTAATGAGGACACACAACCCGTAATACGCGCGATCGAAGTATCACACACAGCTTGCAAAGATGAGTTTCGACAAAATATTTGACCACACAGCTGGAGTGTATTTTTATTTTTATATTAATGATTTTGTCGTTTCTATACTTGTTTAAGGGAAAATAACAAGGAAGGACACTTTTTAATCGAAAATATAATCTACAAAAAATAAAAACACAAATCATTTGTGAGATCGAACATTTTGTCGAAACTCATCTTTGCAAGCTGTGTGTGATACTCCGATCGCGCGTATTGCGGGTTGTGTGCCCGCATTGAGGATATAGGTCGGCGACTCCCCTTGCAACTACAGTGTGGCTATCAGGGTCAACAGGGTGATGTTAGTCAGTCTGTGCGCGGAAAATATAAAACCCGTTTCTGAGGGGGACCAAATGTGCCAGCTGTGGAAGGAAATGCATCCGTTTATCAAGTGAATCCTGTAAGTCGAATAACCGGTAAAGGGAGTGCGGAGTTTTGAAGGACGTGGGGGGCTGGTTTTGATCAAAAAGGAGCGGGGTTCGATGGGGGGGGAAGCGGGGGGGGGTGGGGGGACTAGGGGGGGGGGGGGGGGGGGGGACGCGCGGGCAATTTGTGCGTGGAAGCTATAAATTCTCTAAGGGGATAAATGTGACGGTTTACGTACGTACATACATATGAATTCGATTCGACTTGGTGGAAACATACCAGCTTGCCCCCTATCGAGAAACCACGTACTACTGTCTGTGTACTGTGAATGCCATTTTATTCAGATCGGAATGTCGCAGATCTAGTGTTCAAGCCAACTGACAACCATAATTGATTGTAGATGAGACAGAACCGGAAATGGTCGCGCGCGCGACGCCGGATACCTCTGTGTTGTTTAGCGGCGCAGACTAGGATGCCATCACTCTCGCCCTCACACGGGTGGGGCGGAGGAAGCCCTACAACGACACGAACAGAACGGCGACGGCAATGCAGCTATCATCGAAGTCTTCAACTATCCTATGTGTTTTCGATAGCTCCGCCTTTTTTCCATGGCACTTGGCTTATCGACCTAGTGGCATAATTGGCCTTGCGGCCGCCATTATTTCACATGTTTTCGAGGCGTCACAGCCGGGGCACGCTATTGTATGATCTGTTTCAGAACAGTAGCCGTGAGCGCGGCGATTGCGCCGGTCGCCACTCGTTGGACTTTACGAATTGTCGCCTTGGTGGTGGATATCGATAATGCCCTCACAGCGACGGACTGCCTCGGGGACATTGGCCCAATAAGAACATGCCATGCAATTTCGATGAAATCCCCACTTCAAACCGAACTCGGCTACCAGGGGGTGCATTTCCCCGGAATTACCCGTACCCGGAATATTGTAAGTTTGGTAAGAGGTCCATATCCGTACCTGGAACTCCTGTACGATTTTTATTACTTTAATACCCGTGCCTGGAACTTCTGTAAGTTCTGTACGCCAGCACCACAAATACCCGGGATACGGGCACAGCGTTTTTGTACCTGCCCGGAACTTCTGGAGGTTCTGTAAGACTTCCATACCCGTACCCGGAGCTTCTGTGAGTTCCGTACGTTATTCATACTTGTATCCTGGATTTCTGAACGTTCTCTACCCCCCCGCGCCACAATACCCGGGGTACATCAGCTCTTTTTATACCAGCTCGGAACTTCTCTGAGTTCTGGACGTAACTGCCACCATACCCGGAACTTCTGGGGACTGTAAGACTCCCACACCCTTACCCGAAATCCACCAACCCTACAGAACATAACCATGCCATTTTGCAGAGGCTTTAACGACACGAAGCGAAAACGACTCCGACCGCCCGCGCTAGAGTCGGGAGCGGAGGGCATGGTGGGGCACGAACCGGAAACGGCGCGCCGAAGAGGGGATCTCGGCTGAAGTTATCTCGAGGACGGCTAAAAGCCTGGTGTGAAACGGGCCGCTCGATCGTTGAGACGACGGGGCTGGTAAAATATTACATTCATTCATAGCCACTACGTATTCATCCACGTAGACTATACCATGACGAGGTCGACCATAAGGGACCATCGAAAAAGCATCATCGATAGATATCCAACCATCGTTCCACCATTTTTCATCCGAAACAACACGTGCAAGCTGATATCTATTTTATTAAAATAGAAGATACACTCCAGCAGCTGTGAGATCGAAGATTTTGTCGAAACTCATCTTTGCAAGCTGTGTGTGATACTCCGATCGCGCGTATTACGGGTTGTGTGTCCTCGTTAAGGATATAGGTCGGCGACTCCCCTTGCAACTACAGTGTGGCTATCAGGGTCAACAGGGTGATGTAAGTCAGTCTGTGCGCGGAAACTATAAAACCTGTTTCTGAGGGGGACAACATCTGACAGCTATGGAAGGAAATGCATCCGTTTATCAAGTGAATCCTGTAAGTCGAATAACCGGTGAGGGGAGGGCGGAGTATTCAAGGACGTGGGGCCTGGTTTTGATCATAAAGGAGCGGGGTTGGAGGGTGGGGGGGGGGGGGGGGTGCGGACGGGCGGGCGGGCATTTGGTGCGTGGAAGCTATTAATCCTTCAAGGAGATAAATCTGACGGTTTTGGAAAAGAAAAAGAAACAATGCACCAGTTCATCATGGGGGGAGGGAGGGGGTAAGGGCGGGGGTGGGGCGAGTGGGGCAGCTCATTCTGTGCGTGGAAACTATTCATTCTTTTAAGGGGATAAATGTGAAGGTTTTGGAAAGAATGCATCAGTCTCTCATGTGTATCCTCGGGTAAGTCGTACAATCCGTGAGTAGAGGGCGGAGTGTTCGAGATGGTGGGGGTGGGGAGGTGGGGGGTTGGGGCGGGGGGGGGGTGGAGGGCTTTAGATGTAGGGGTTCGTGATACTCGTGGTTTAAGGTCTAGGCGATGGTGCGGGTTGTGGGGAAGGAGGGGGCGTTCGGGGCGGGCGGGGGGGGGGGGGGGGAACAGGTGAGCTAAAGCTTATTATTCCCCATCCGCCGGAGGATAAAAAAAAAAAAAGAGGCGTCATGGATGGCTCTAGAAAGATAATGAGGCAACATCCAGTGCGTGAAGTGGGGCGTTTGAGCAAGGGAGAGCGAAAAGAGGGGGGGGAAGGGTTTTGTTAGGAGGTTTAGGTCACATATAATATTCAAATACACTCCGGCTGTGAGATCAAAGATAGGTAGGGCTTGCTATACGCGTGGTGCTAGGTCTAGGCGATCATGCGGGTGGTGGGAAAATATAGTTATGAATGGTAACAGCCCAAATGCCGATCCCAAGTAAACGAGCTAAGAAAAAAGTAGTCCTCTAGCTTTTAGCACTTGTTTCCCGTCCAAGTACGTACGGCAGTGACAGAAAACATACAATGTTTAGCAAGATTCATCAGCGACATACCAGCATATGCTTCATGAAAACACTTCAACATGAAACCAATACGTACAGATCCCCGCGAACCATGTAGTAAAAGATTCATCCTTTTTCAGCTCGATTATGTTATCTCGAAGATGGCTCAAAGCCTGGTGTAAACCACGCCGCTCGATTGCTGAGAAGACAGAGCCGACATAACATTCATGTATAACATCTATATATATACAGCTTCTACGTATACATCCAGGTAAAGCACACGATATGACATATATTGACGTCAGAAAATAATGGTAAATACATTGTTGTATAGACTATTATTTCCTGCGATCCATGTACAACAACAAATTGTGAAGATTTAACACGCCCTTTACCACACCTAGACATTGTGTTACATACCACATCTAACATCAAACCTTTTAGAATAAATAACAATACCAGGCAGGTGATATAAAGGGATGTTTTCTTGCTACAACCGTCAGGTTTGTCCCCTTTGAGGATTTATAGTTTCCGCGCACATATTGAAGTGCCCCCCTCCCCCCCCCCCCCCCCCCCCCCCCCGATCCCTCTTGTTCAAACACCCCACCTAAAATCAAAATATGTCTAAGCGCAGTAAACACTACCAGCCAGCTGATATCACCTCCCCCGCCCTTTCGTTCAAACGCCCCACCTACAATCGAAATCGGCCAGAGTAATAAACACTTCCACGCAATTGATATCACATCATTATCTTTCTAGCCATCGATGACATAACTCCAGTGCATTCCCCTCCCCTCATCGCCCCCTCCTTCCCAACCACCCGCACGATCGCCTAGCATCACGCGTATGACAAACCCCTGCATATATGCGTAATACGCGCGATCAGAGTGTCACACACAAGCTTGCAAAGATGAGTTTCGACCAAATCTTCGATCTCACAGCTAGAGTGTATGTTTATATTTTATGTGACCTAAACCTCTTCAAAACTCTCCCCCCCCCCGCGTTTCCTTTTTTCCCGGTCCCTCTTGCTCAAACGCCCTACATAACATCGAAATCCTCCACAGTGATAAATACTTTCACGCATTTGATATCACCTCATTATATTTCTAGAGCCATCCATGTCCCTGCTGCAATTCACCCCCCCTCCAAACGCCCCCTCTTTCCCCACCACCCGCACCATCGCCTAGACCTAGCACCACGCGTACAGCAAACCCCTACATCTATGCGACCTAAAGATGTTTAAAACCCTTTCGCCCCCCCCCCCCCAACCCCCCTCCCACCCCCACCCCCCCTCGAACGCTCCGCCCTCTGCTCACTGGTTGTACGACTTACAGGATAGGATTTATAGTTTCCACGCACAGGTTGAGGTGTCCCGCCCGCTCACCCACCCCACCCCTCTTGATCAAACCCAGGCCCCCACGTATTTAAATACTCCGCCCTCCACCTCACCGGTTATTCGACTTACAGGATACAGTTGATAAGCTGGCGCATTTCCTCCCACAGCTGTCAGATTTTGTCCCCGTCAAAAACAGGTTTTATAGTTTCCGCGCATAGACTGACTACCATCACCTGGTAGCTACACTGTAGTTGCACGGGGAGTCGCCGACCTATATCCTTAATCAGGACACGCAACCCGTAATACGCGCGATCGGAGTATCACACACAGCTAGCAGATATGACTTTCGGCAAAATCTTCGATCAAACAGCTGGAGTATATTTTTATTTTGTCAATATCGACCAAAATGGGCCATCGGTAAAGAATAATCGACATCTCTATACAACTATCTTTCTACGAATTTCATGTTCAAATACATGTGCAATCTGATATACATGTTTGGATGATAATAACCCGACCTACCGTAGTATAACGCCCGCCGACAAAACGAACCACAGAAAAGTCTGAGATCTCTACTTTTTCGCGTTTGTTCCCTCTTGGACTAGGACAGTGACTACATATAACGTGCACAGAAAAATGTATCAGTACTCGTATAATACCAGTCAGTGTATGGCATGTAAATATATAAACACCTTCAAATTGTAGCCACAACATATCCACGTGAACTATATCACATAACATATAGTCCGGTACACTTTAAACGGGTGTTCTACGAATTGCATTGCAACCGGATTGGGCAAAGCCTTAAAACAGGCGAATTTCGAATGCGTACACATGTTTGATGCTGTAGTTTCCCTAACTTTGTTTCGGCTGCGACAAAATCAGTAATATAGAGTAACGTATATCGCAAACACGTCCATGTAAAAGGCAGAGTAAACTGGAGTAAATTCGTCACAAGCTTTATTGTACCCATTATAAGTTGACGTGGACTGTATGAAATACAGCCATATCGTCCATACATAATCGACCGTCCATCGAGCATCGTTGACGGCCTTCCAACGCATTTTTTCCAAACTATATTCTAAAAAACGTTCCACCATGTTAACGCTGCCAGACCAATGGAGCCACCAACGTCACGAGTTGCTAGTCCTATCATGCTACTTACTTGAGTTCGCCTCCGGACACAGCGGGAAGGTACACCTATGTAACGACTGCACAAAAGACACACAACAAAAAAAAACAGGGTTTAGACTAGTAGCCGGCGATGGCCTTTACCATTTATCATAAGACCTCAAGTCGATAAACTATTGCCGACGCGTTCATCACGGGCGATTTACACGGCCCCGCGAGAAGCAATGAAAAGCCATGTTGCAGAATTCCGGCTCACGGGACAGATGCCACAACTACTGGGGTGTTGACGGTGCCCAGCTCAATCGGTCGGCGGGGACGCACGGTGCCGTCGGAAGAGCTTCCCAAGGTAGGGTAAGGCCCCGTCGCTGCGGCAGCTAAGCGACCCGAAGCCTTACTCGTAGGAGCAGGAGGAGTACCGCTGGTATTTCGGGGTCGGCGAACACCTTCAGTGGTATCCTCTAGGCACGAAAATAGGTTCGTGCGGAGCATCTGGCACCAGGTACCCCCCCAAGCCCTGAAGATGTAGCGGCGGACAAATCTCCGTGTCTCCTGTTTTGGGGCGATGTTCGTGGGTGTGATATAGCGAGAGTAAGATAGCGGTGTATTCAGACGCAATTGAATGGCCTGATCAAAGTTTAAAGTTCCCACAATCGAAATCAACTCTTCTTGCGGAAGGTTGCTTCATATTGGCAGTGTTAGTTCTGGCTTTTAGCATGTTTGTCGTCCGGTGGATTGGGAAAAACACACTGGAACTACCATCGATTCCATCAGAAACTGGTCATGTGCCGTTTAAGCTGAAACACAACTAGTATAGTTACCAAGGCATCTTTGCCATTGTGCCATGATCCTTATGTCAGGGATCGTCGGCTCACCAAAACTTTACAATAAACAGGCCAAAACAAACAATGATCGACATCATGACTGGTCGGCCGCGTTGAAGCCACGAGGATGTGTTGTTCGAAACAAAAGTCGTTGATGAGCTCAACATCCACGCACTACAGATCGGTATGGGCCTATGCTACATACAGTATACTTCGTAAAGACGTTTGACTCACCTCGTCGTTGTCGTCTACTGTTTCTGACATGGCTTTCTTGTTCATGCGTTTCGTTACGGCCGCGATCAGGAACGCGGAGACATCGACGTACATCGGCAAGATTAGCGCTGCGAGTTCAAACCAAAACAGGGGGGACGAGGGCCGGGGCCTAGTTTGAGATATCTCAGAGTTACACGGACGACAAGATCGTAGTTGGCATCCACGCCACTTTTCTTGTTGTAGTGCTTGCTTCGTGGACGCTCGAAGATGTCGAAGATAGAAACCACTCAAGCTCCTTCTCGAACAAACAGAGCATCCAAATAAATATGTATAGACTACATTGTTAGCTACCCATTCGCGCTATCGATCTTTCAAAATCCGATCGTCGTCATAATCGGGTGTATGGGACGTTTGCCTCGACAGTCTCCAGTATCTCACCGCCTACGGTCGAATTCGCCTAGTAGACGGTTTGCTTTATCAATCTCTACAGGACGCAACCATTATCAATGACCGAGTTATTAGCCACGGTCTTACCGACAAGAACCATCAGCTGAATGATGACAACCGCCTTGTCGGCTCTCTTAGCTTTGTCAGTCCCTTTCCATTCCATGGAGGCGATTGTCAAAACCACCATGCAAACCGCATCAGCGCCCGAGACACAGACAGCTATGGTGTTGATAAACCTGTGAAACGAGCATCGGAAAGGGTTGTCTTCGTTCAGCGCTTGCACTTGGACCAGTGAGGGGGAATTCACGTTGTTTGTAGTGCATAGGAGGACACCAACCCATACTTGATGTAGACACTTCCCACTGCGGCGAATTTACCGTGTTGAAGAAGCAGTAGCTTGTTGCGCATAACGGTGTACAGGTAGCTGCACGTCTGCGGAGGCACAAGCAAATGTGACGATGACATTCGGTGGGAATGTTCTGTATTGCAGCAACGTAGACAATTATATCTGATGTTTCAGCATGCGCATCGCAATTTGCATCAACACGGACCAACCTCGTTCCCCCACGCGCTTTAGTAGAACACGGGGTGAGACTGATGTTGTAATCTAGTAATGCACACGGACAAAATGTAGGCAATACGGACTCCTGGTCAGACCACGAATGGTTGTTCAATTTTCAGATGGGCAGCCCGTTCCGCTTGAGTTTCGCAAAAAACAAGCCTGCCCTCCCCCACCTTTGACTTAGGAACACTGATTATCTCGGAATCGGACCCTCTTTATGGACAACCTATAGATCATTGAGCCAACACGAATAATTGGAGTAAATAAATTCACCTCACCTATTTGCGAAAGGTTTGAATCGCACGAGCACTAGGCATGAAACCAAGAGCTGTCCACCGAACAGCCAGAGTTGCCGCAGGCTCTCGTCGACCAGTACCCCAATGGACGCAAAAATAACTGACTGTGAGAAAAGGGACAAGAATTACGTTGCAGTGGTTAGTTATTGCAGAGAGTACCACGTGCGCCCGGCCGGATAAAAACAGTTTGTCTTTATGGACATATATGGCAGCAACTCCGCCAGATGGTATGGTGGGAGACGAAGGCATATGAGGGCGAATTGGGCAAACTCCGTACCATTAGACGTGCGAAAATAGTGTAATCGCATGCACCTGGACAAGGGAGTACACCATAAACCAAGATCCAGCTTTGGTGAAGTCCACGAACAGCGGCTCGAACCCGATCCGGAAACGGTCTCCATCCCGCCGAGCGTCCACATAGACGCTGATTTGGAACCAGTCGTCGTCGGGCCGAGATTCCGTGTATGGCCTCTCCACTGTCACCCACTGTCCTGCGTCTGCCCAAGAAATTAAGCTGTGGCTTCCTTTCCAACTGGCTACAACTCTGGAGAAGAAGCTTTCCTTGTCCTTCGTGCCGTCGGTTGGATTGTTGGGGTCAGTGGTTTGCTCGAACACGATGAGGTCATCAGGACGCACTCGTAGAATGAGTGTCCGGCACACCATGGCGAACATAAGGGTGGGGTAAAGAAGCTGAGGGTAAAACACGTATCCGTACGATAATCGAACGATGAAGGGGTCACGGGGTTAGGTCAGAAGCAGATCACGTAAACGTCAATTGATCCACGCCCACAAGTAGTGCCCTTTTCCCTTCGAGTACAACATACACCATACCCTGTATTTGCAAGGTTTGTGTTTCGTGGCTGGAACCGTTCAGCCAAATCGTGGAAGGAGTGTGGGCACTATAAACGACACACTACTGTCACCGATTAAACAAAGTGTAGTAACACGCGAAACTATGCGATTGGCCTCTGGAGACACACAGACAAAATCGAAAAAAATAAACACGACAAACATGGTGTAGCACGCATGGTGCTCACAGCATCGGTCCGGCTCACTCACCAAAGATGCTGCCGCTACGACAATCACCCATGGGCATCTGCTTTCGCGCAGGGCTGCCACTCCTGCTGCGACGGCCCCCTCGAACGCGAACAGCAGGAACATAAGCTCTATATGCGGAAAATACAGCCATGCCGACGTTGAACGGTCTCTACATGCCGACAGCATGCTCGCGTGTCTCTCGCTGCGAGATACACCGTGGCCACCCTGTTCGTCGTCACTCTTCATATTCCGCTTGTATCCCTTGCGCCCCCGCCTCTTCGTATCAGCGGAAAACTCAGAATCGTTGTCAACTCGGCCAATCCGACCCCTCTCTTGATTCCGCGGCCTGGTGCTGAGCTCCCCGACGGGTGTGCCATGCAGCTGAGCCATCTCTACCTCCTCTTTGGCGTGTTCCTTCCGTTTTGATCGATAGCGCCGACAAATAGAGGGTGTGTTTCATCGGTGATTGAGCTTATAGTACCTAAACAATTATAGACATTTACTCGCGGTTGAATGGGGAGTCATTCACCCTGCACCAAAAGCTGTTTCCGGAGTTGTTACCCTAATCTGAACAAGCTACTACAGCACGCCAAGTCAGCCAGAGAACGCCGCATGTAGTAACTGTGCGATGCATTGACTACTTTACCTTCGTCAGCCAATATGCCTCCACACCGGAGGCCAGCAGTACATGCAAAATAAATATTATCAGCAGAATGCTGATGAAAAGCACGAGGTTCCCGATGAAGACGACGGCACCGATGTCGCTTGACCCAGCCGCCGTGAGTTGGCACCGATCTGAACTATCTTCTTCCTGGAGACGTCGGGGTGTCTTCAATGGCGTGAATTTCCTCACGACATTCGGGGAAGGCCAGAGGTTTGCCCACCTGACAGACGCAGCAAGGCATGGGCTGTTATCAAGATACGGAAGCATATCATACGGTGCATTAGTGTAAGGTTGCTACTTGGATAAATTATTTTTGCACGTGCAAACACAAAGTATCGGACAAAGCAACAGTTCACGCTTGCGTTCTGCAGGGTTTGTGGGTTCCGGGTAAGGGTATGGGGGTCTTCATAAACTTCCAGATGTTTCGGATACGGGTATGGAGGTGTTACAGAACTTGCAAAAGTTCCGGGCATTGTGGCACGCGTCTTATAAAACCCACAGAAGTTCTGGGTACGGGTATAAAATTCTTGCTGAACTTCCAGAATTTCCCGGTACGGTATGAAAGTCTTACAAACCGTCCACAAGTCCGGGTTTTGTGGCTCGGATATACAGAACTCCCAGAAGTTCCGGGAAGGTATAATCATGCTGTACCCGTACGCCGGGTCGTTGTGACACCGAGGTACAGAACTCCCAGAAATTCCGCGGGTATGTCCTACACAAGTTGCAGAAGCTCTTTGCAGAGTAATACCCCTGGTATGGTTTGTGTGTACCCTACAGAGAGAACAAAGATAGAAAGGCCGGGGACGGGTATGAACGCCGTACAGAACTCACAAACGTTCCGGGCACGGGTAGAGTTGTACAGAACTCACAGACGTCCCGGGTACGGGTAATTCCCGGGTAAATACCGCCACAAAAGGGCGAAAAAGCAATAAACTGACTGGTCGAAAGAAAGTTGTCAACGCATTTCCAGTTACTGCGACTGGCATACACCATACAGTGGTGCACTCATAGAAAATTACACATACATCTCCTACTATTTTTCTCCTGTAACAGATCTCGTACCATGGCGTACCCGGCTGTGGCGCCTGGAAAACGGGTAATGACGGTCGCAAGCCCAATTTTTCAACTAGCTCTCGAGAAGCCAAGTGCCACACCAAAGAAGACTCAAAGCCACCGCAAATACAGAGAATGGTTCAAGACTTCGGTGATATGATAGCGAGATCTGCATCATTCCGATCGGAAAAAAAAACATTGACAATACGCAATACGTGGTTTGCCGATTGGAGGGAAAAAATCGATATTTCAAACAAATCGAATCGAATTCAATTAGATTCATAAAAAAAATAATTTTGATTCAAAAGTGTCCTTCGTTAATACGTGCCCTTAGAAACAAAACACACATCAACAACAGACAGTAGGTGATCTTATCGCATGATACATACTGCTCGCCGTGTTCGGTGTTCGGTTTGTGTGACTGACAAAACAAACGTCATCCTAATTAATGCATAACTACACTTTGCGGATTAAACCTGAATGAAGAAAGAGCTCCCGGGTATTGCAACGAAGGTATACCCGTACCCCGGGTATTGTGCCACAGTCTTACAGGAATCACAGAGTTTCTCGGTACGGGTATGGGAATCTTACAGAACTTACAGAGGTTCCGGGTACGGGTACATATGTCTTAATGAGCTTCCGGAAGTTCCGGGTATTGTAGCACAGGCGTACGGAACTCATAATAAAAGTTTCGATCGGGTACAAAACATTATGTACCCGTACCCCGGGTATCGCGGCCACAGGCGTATAGAACTTCCAGAAGTTGCGGCTACACGTATGAATGTCGTACTGAACTTCCAGAAGTTTCGGGTACGGGTAAGAATGCCCTACAGAACTAACATAAGTTCTTTGTAGGGTGATACCCGGGGTATTTACCCCGGGTACGGTTTGTACGTACCCCGCAGAACACATCCTTTCAATATCGGTCTCGAGGTGAGAAAAGATTCATGTGTATGCCGGACCCTGAGTAAGAGTAAATTGTAGAATGGAACCAACACGGGATCATGTCCCGTGGAACTCGTCGAGTGCAGTATTGCAAACGCACGCCAAACACATGCAAGACGAGACTATTGCCGATAACACGAGACGACGTGAAATTGCTACTGGATTGATCAGTCAAGCCAGCAATTTGAGTCGTTGTTTTTGCTATTCCCTCTGACCGGAGTCGGGCGTGTGCTCGTGATCAGCCCCGAGGCAAGAGGGCCCCGTGTTCGGTTGCTGTACATCGGTGTCGTTTACTCCGGGATGCGCTTTTGACGTTTTTCATGGGAACCCCATGGGAGTCTCATGGGGGCCATATGGGAGCCCCGTGGAAGCCCTATGAAAGACCATGGGAGACCCATAGGAGACCGATGAGAGATATATTGTTGCCCCATGGGAAACCACTGGGCCGCCTATCGTTGACCCTCAAGAGACCCGAGGGGCTCCGATGCCGCAACCACGGGACTCAACCAGTATTTTGCTGACCCCATGGGACCCCATGACATCATGGGGTACTTTTTCTACCGATGGGATTGCCATGAGTCGTCTTATGGGCTGGTGCGGGTCCGCTATAGCTCTTCCATGGGGTTCGATGGGGTCCGACGAGAGGATCATTGGAGGCCCACGGGAGCGCACGGGAGCCCCATATAGCTACGCTGATTGAATACGGCAAAATGTAGGATTTCGCGTGTTACCTTGTTGCTATTTCGAAATGTCAATCAATTTCTATGATGACGTGAGCTAGCCATTGGAGACCCATGGAACCCCGTAGGAGACACCAGAGCTCTCATGAGAGACCAATGGAGACCTATGCCAAACCCGTCGGACCCCACGGCATCCCCATGGAATCCCATGGTGTCCGATTACTACGGCATGGGGTCCCATAATTGGTCTCTCGTAAGCTCCCATGTGGTCTCAATGGAGGGCCATGGGCTCACGGTGGTGGGCTAGTGATTGTCGCCCATGGGGTCCCGTGGGGTTAAATCAGTACGCCAAGGGATCCCATAGGGTTTCCACGCGGCCCCGTTGGGTCTCAGATGGGGTAGGACAAATACACAAAAGGTCACCAGGCGTCGACGAGTACCCCAAGGGTCCCCATGGCGTCCGACGGGGTAAAAAAACTACGGCATGGGTTGCCATGGGGTCTCCACCTGTTCGCAAAAGCATGCCATGGGCTCCCATGGGGTCTCGTGGTAGGCGCATTGGCTGGTATGAGTCTGCAATGGGAGGTCTCAAATGGGTCCAATTACGTAGACCGCGTATCCCAAGGGGTACTATGGTTTCTCCATAGGGCTCCATGGGGTTGGATAAATACCCCCTGGGGGCTTCCACTGGGTCGGATAGATACCCCGTGGCGCCCGATGGGGTCTCCCGTGAGCTCACGATGAGTTCCCATGGGTTCCTATGCAGTGTCTTCAGTACCACAGGGCGCCATTAGGTCCCATGGGGTCGGAGAAGTACCCCAGGGGGGTTTCCCGTGGAGATCGTATGGGGTCCCATGGGATCGGGTGATTACTTCATGTGGTCTCCATGGGGCTGGATATTTACCCTCGGAATGCCGTGTTCCATGGACTCTTACATGAAAACCATGTGCTCATGGGGTCTCGCGGGGCCCGATGGAGTGCTAAAGCACACCAATGACATGGGGCCCCATGGAATCTCCCATGGAGTCGTATAAGTACGGCATGGAGCCCCATGCGGTCTCCCGTGTGCTCCCATCGGGTGTCCTATGTGGTCCCATGCGGTCGGATAAGTACCCCATAGCCTAGAGTTTAATGGGATTACATGTCGCCTCATGGGGACCTATGTGTTTCTCATGGTCCCTCATCGGGTCTCACGTGGGCTCCATTGGGGTCGGATCGGTCTCCCATGGGATGTCCCATGGGGTCTCCTGGGGCTCCCGTGGGGTCTACCAACGCGTCGTATGGGACTTCATGAAGTCTCCCATGGGGCCGTGGGTTACGAAACTGCTTGCTACAAGCAATGTCAAAAAACAATGAAGATCGTTGCCGTGTTCGACAAATCTGGATCTCATTAGACCGGATTACATCGGCGACCCGGAATTCCGGCGACGGGACAATCTGGCTGGATCTACGACGCAATGTGTACATTTGGGCGGGTGGGTCACGGTTAGAAATGGCAGAGAAGCTGCAAAAAATATTGATCACGACGCGTGCTCCGCTGGATGTGCAGAGTCATCTCACGGTAGGGGTTGCAGTTGGTGGATTATTTAATAATGTACCTGTCCGATTGAGCTCCTCAAGTTAGGAACCACCGCTTAGTCATTGATCAAGTAATTTCATGATTACATGTGTGTTTAGGGCTAAGCCATAGAAGCTTGGTCGGGTTGTGCGAACGAATGCCTCCGAAATATTTTTTCGGGTGATATTTTGAGCTCCTCATGTCAGGAGATCAGGGACTGATGCCGAATGCACAGGTACCCTACCGTGGGATGGCTTTGCAGCCATTCCTTCTGCGGTACCTTCTCTTAGGAGCTTAATAATGAAAAAACTTTGCAGCCATTTCTTCTGCGGGACCTCCCTGTAGGAGCTTAATATAACAAAAGACCTCCACCGAAAAACGATTTTGGAGAAAAATATAACTTCTGTCGGATGAAACAGCCCATGGCCTAAACTAGCTACATACCACGAGAATTTTGCCAAAACAAAAATCCAAAGTTGCAGACGATTTTGTGTTCGGGAGCACCCCGTCTCTCGGAAGCATTTTGTTACCACAAAAATCGCTACCTCCTGTGCTTAACACGCGTTTCATGTGGGTGGGGCGGCTAAAAAGAGACAAACTTGTCGTCTTCAGTCCCTCCCCAGTAAAGGATGCCTTTTTCGTCTCATGTTCGTCAGATGTAAGTTTTATGGTTTGAGTGGTCGACGAAATGCATTTTGTCTCATTGTCGAATGATATCAATAGTACGATATTCTCTCTACACTATCAACAACATGCAACTGTCAGGATTATACTGTTGATGGCCATGGTGTTCTACTACAATGTTAAGGCGCAGGTGTGAGGTCGCGCTGCTGCTGTTATATACCATGGCATCATGTATTTGAGGTGTTGTGGTTTGGGCCTGTTCTGGCGTGTTCAGAGAGGATCAGAACATCAGCAACTTCGACCGGTTCTGTGGACCTTACTCGGCTTCCTAAGCTGGGTGATGCGTAAGACGCACGCGTTCTATACCTTGTGAACACTATTTTCCCCCTGCGAACATGTCACTGGTTGCCAGCACAAGCACGGCAGCTCTGATCGGTACGGCTGTAAGACATGCTGGTACGATATGTCGTGGTTGGAACCTCTCCTGAGTTGGTTACAGTGATGATGAGAATATCACCAACTGGTCCAAGAAGAGCTGACCACTGCTGCGAGTGTGACCGAGGACTGTACAAGCGTGTGTTATTCGAGACAAGTTATGATGCTAGGAAGTACGGAACAGAGATGCTCAAACTACTATAGAGGGGCACTCGTCAAAGCATATGTTCCGTCGGAAGGGTTGTATTCGTGCCCGTTTATGAACGTGTATACCACACCCCCCGCGAAAACACTTTGGTCTCCAAAGCTATCGCCTGGCGTAAAACGCAACTCGAACGTTCGACATTTAAAAAGCATAGCATTCTCTGCATTTGTGGATCGTGCGGAGATGCTAATTATACAGCGCCCTACCGTCGTTCGTCGTGCCAGAGTATAAGTCAATGCTCTCCATGCGTGGCTAGGCGTCCTCTGACCTGAGGTGTTTCGCAAAATCCAAGATCCATGACGTCACAGCTTCCTCAGAATGCTCAGATCCTTCAGAATCCACCAATGACAATGCCGCAAGAAATTGAATCTGACCGACGAGCACAAGAGCCAGCGTCGCTGAAGGCGAACGGGTTCTGGAGGATTTTTCCACCGAGGAAGTCACGGATCGCACCTGAACATAAGCGCCATTGAAGGGTTCTTTACGCAAGGTAGACAAGAGAGACGAATCCTAAAAGCCTCATCTTACCGAACTCCAACATACCATACTGCACGATACGTCTCCAGTATCATCGTCAACAAAACAATAATCACCAAGCACATCTCTTCCTGCACACGGTGGTTCTTGGTACGTCAGGAAGCGTCGAGACTATTGGATGGTGATAATCCTTTGTGCTTGTGGGGAGGGCGGGGGGGGGGGGCAACTGGCACAATGCATCGCAGTTGGCACCAACGCGAGAACATTGGACTAACCACGTTTTCAGAGTGTGTGGCCGCTGATGCACCACCAGTGCTGGCGAGCAGGCTGCACGCGGTAGCAGCAACCACACCACCCATAGCGAAGACGGACGTCGCTCTTGCAGCTTTGGAAGAAGGTATCTTGGGGAAGCGGCGGTGTTCGTACGAAAGCCGAAACAAGGGGGAATATACGCGGAGGTTTGAACAAAGCACAGAAGACACTTCGTCAGCCAATTTATCCGCCAGGGCTCGTGTGGTATTTTAGATGGACACGAGTATGGTTATCGCACGTGACAATACTTGGGGTGTATCAACGCATTACCCAACACCCAGCAACCCTTTATTCGGGTTTGGGTTGGTCGATCAATGAATCGAAAGCACGGAGCTATCTAGTGGGAAAATGGTTGAATACCAAACGTACAATGCGTACTAGCTTCTTTATATAGGAATACCCGCAAAAACAATCTGCATTTGTTTGCACAATTTAACTCCGACGAAGGAACTGGGCAGGTGCCTGCATTTGTCGAGTTTCCTTACTTTTCGTAAACAACTACTTCGTACAGATGCTAGAAAACAACCGAACACACTCTCGAACGCCTCATTGGTGTCGATGAATTTCGCGGAAACTGCGATACGAGTGAGAAGTATGCGTTGATAAGTCATTAGTCACGGCCCACCGGCATATTGTGTAGCACATTATGAAGCTTCTGAATGTTTACTTGTACCCGGTAATCACTGGTGGAATTTGTGTTCCAGAAAGATTTGGTTGGTTCAGTTTGATCGGCGCTCAGGGTGGGGTTTGGCTGATAGCCAGGTGAAAATCTTTGGGTTCTTCTGGAGAGTAGAAACCCCGGTCGTTCTAGAGGGTCAGCTGTCGAACCCATCAGCCTCATATATGTGTCGCACCTTGTGTTAAGATGTACCAAACACTTTAACCGAACACAAAGAAGTCTTACTGTACTACGTGGAGTGTACTCGAAACAGATTATGCGCGTTCATCGTTTGCAAGATCGCAAACCGCAACAGCGTGGGGTCACGTTGACGTGCTACGTAACGGAAACATCACAGGGTGTTCTGATTACCTCTTGTGTGGCTACGGATGACGCGGTAGCCGGCGAGGCTGATCCAGACGAAGGCGACCCTGCCAAAGAAACCACAGGATCGACCACGGGCAGACGCGGCCGGGTTTGACGTTGTGGGTGCTGAGGGGGGTTCTTGAGCATGATGCTACTGGGACCTACATGGCCACAAACCGTCGTCGTGAAATTAATATGACAAAGGCTACGGTATGAGAGATGCCCCTTCCTTCACTACCGTGCTAGAGTCAAAACCCCAGGTGGCCATTGACCCCACTGATAATGGATTTTGGGCCGTGTGTTTGGCTCAGTGTAGCTACCCATTCGGTTGCGGGGTCATACAGCACAAACCGAAGTAAATGGTTAGACGTTATCCCCGCAAAGGGGGGGGCAATCGCGCGGGAGTGGTCCCGAGCTCTGTCGAGAAGAGGTCCGAAAAGTGACCCTCCAACCGTGTATCCTTGGTCACATGCACACTGGACAGCACCGACAACGTACTTTAACATTCCAAACAGATTTTACTTCTATCATACACGCGCTCTCACACGTGACGGCAGCCTCCGAGGATGGAGCCACAGAAACTACTACAGGCATCGTGGTTTCGACAGTTGCTGATGTTGAGGCCATTGACGATGATTGAATTGGCGGAGCAGACGTGCCCGTTGTCGGCGGCAGTCCAGAGACTGGCGCAGGAACAGGGGGCTCCAAAGGTTTCACTGACTCCGGCGTGGTCGTCGCAACGCCTAGCACTGTAGGTGCCGGAGTACCAGCCACTGGCGTGACTAAAGGAGAAGGCGTTGCCACTGACGCAGTCGGGTTCGGAGATGAACGAACTACCGTTGACGACGGCGTGGGCGCTGGAGATGAACGAAATACCGTTGGCGACGGCGTTGGCGCTGGGGATGAACGAACTACAGTTGGCGACGGCGTTGTCGCTGGAGATGAACGAACTACCGTTGGCGACGGCGTGGGCGCTGGCAAATATATATGGCAAGGGCGTGGGGTGAAGGCGGAACTTGAGATATGTGCACATCGAGACGTGAGGCTGCATTTTACAAAATCGCACAGTGTGGATTGAGCGACGCGCCAGATTCGCGGTACGCTTTGCGACCTAGCTTGGATGAGCGCGATACGTTGCAACAAGAGATAGAGTCGAAGTTGTTCTTACATCCACAGCAGGTGCCCATGCCGCAAATAGGATACCCTTCCGCTGTTCCAAAGGTGCACGCGATAGGCAAAGCGTCGTACCCGTCCGGGCAGTCCCCAGGATATCCTGAGCAACTGTACAGGTCCGTGGCTGTGGAAACCAGCACGAACGAAACGGCGCAACAAAAATGTGTTAACGGAAACTCTCGTGGATGCGTCCCAGGGAGGTTTGTACCTGACGAACATCTTCTGTTTAGCCTCTACCCGGGAGGATCGTATTTGACGAGCATCTTCGGTTTGAATTTGATAAGGAAACATAATAGAGCACATTCTGCTCAAGCAATTGGTGGATCCTGCGGTCGCTCACTCAATCTTTGGGGAGTGAAAGAGCAGAGACATCAACCATTCCTGGCCCGTACCTAGGTCGGGTCAGTGACAATGTTCAGTGAAAGGCGCGCAAGGTTTGGAAACGTCACACTGACAAATTATGGAGAAAATTTAGAGTGTGTTCGCTGAGATCAATAAGCTGCGGTACAAATCGCGTGGATATTGGCGCGGTCCCCATATAACCCGTTCTACTTTTGAAGGATACTGTTTGTGCCTAGAGGGGCTGATATGTTATGCGCGGGAAGTATTGCCAAAGAGCTTAATTCTGAAACAATCCCGGGCAGCCAGGTGCATGTATGTGCAATTTCGCAAAACCGCAACTCGTGCAGTATTGGTAAGGTGTAAACTATGTATGCTCCTCATGAAACATTGCGCGTATTCTTGTTGAATTCTAGGCTTTCAAGGTCGCGACACGCTGAAAATCCCTGTTGTTTCATATCGGAGTAGTGAGGCGTGGTTACTTCAAACTCGGGTAAGTTGCCTGACGGTATACTATTCTTGTTTTCTGACTCTTCAGAAGTTCAACCGCCATGAGGTTGCCCCACAATTGACACCCGAACATACAGTCTCCAGGAATCAAGCAACCTACTACGTCATGCTGCGGAGGTCAAATCTATCCTGAAATATGCCCACCACCAGAAACGTGAATGATTGCTGTTTCAGGAAACCCATTTCGCCGTCACATCTAGTAGTGCAATAGTACTACGTTCAGAACAGCTTGTACAACAGCACTGACCTTCCGTTGAACAGCACAAGTCGTCGCTGCACTTTTCATAGTCACCGGGTTCGGCTCGATACTCATCAGACCCGGGGGACGAATAGTGATAACAATTCGGCGACGATAGCAAATAATGGCCGACTGGGCAGACCCATTGAATGCAGGAGTAGTATTGCCTGCCGTCTGTAGCATATCCCCCATCTGCGGCTGAGCGCGGCGGGATAGGGGCAAGGCGATAGGGAGGCGGGGAGATACGGTGCAAACCTAGCAGATTTGGCGTGGCCGGCTGATGTGAACCGATCTCCTGACTCAGTATTTAATGGCTTTTGTTGGTGTTAGTGGTCCACATCCACGACAGGTATTCAAGAAGGTGGCAACAGTCTCAGATGCACCAGGCTAAACGCATCACGTCACACGCTCATATTCATTTTTTATCATAAATCAAAGACAAGAATCAATCACGGCAGGCGGGGCATGTGGCAACCATTGCACACCTTGATCGCTGCAATCGTGGTATCCTTCGAAAGGGCATCGGAGGCGACTAAAAGCCATCGTTGGTTCTTTTGTTTAAGCGTCGGAACTATCTTGGTAGTGCGTCTGAAACCTGAAACAAATTTCGGCTGAAAGATACTAATTTATGATCTTGCCTGCAACATGTTCCATGAAACTGAAAAATATAAAAACCCAATGGTTTTAGTGCAAACTGTTGTCATTTCTTGCCTCAAAAATTGCCTCAAAATCAACACATACGACAAGAGTAAGTAGCGTGATGTCGCTCCCTAGGCAATTAACCAAACTTAGTTGACCTCAGTGAGTGGTTATGGACTCACCTTGTGGATAACGCGTTTTTGCATGAGCACGATGGGGGAAACTACTGAAAAAACGCGATATTTTACGGCCGTTAACTTTTAGGGAAAGCCGCGAGACTATTCGCGTCATCACATTTCCTAATTGTTTTTCCCAGGTATGCTCGGCCCAGTCCGTGTTAGTTCGCAATGTTATAAGTCAGCAGCCAAGGTTGCGGTATTCGATTATGATCCGTCATTTTCATTACCCAGTGTAGGCCACCAACAGCAATGGCCACCTCGCCCAGAAATAACACTGAAATATGGTGTTGACGCCGCAAGGCCACCGATTCCACGGCGGTGGCGGGGCATATCGCGAGAAACACTGAACAATAAAATGAAAGATGTCGAAAACACAGTGGGGTAGATAATCGCGCGAGGTCCTCGATATGACCCCTCTTCCGTCGCCGCGGTCCAGTCTGGGCACGGCGGCAGCAAATATTAGGTTAAACTCACAAGAGGAGCTCGAAGACAGTTTGCGGTGCTCCTCTTCAGCCAAACTGGGACCACGTACCAACCACGAGGGGGTGCCTGGCGCATCCTCGCCAGCATCGGCCGTCTGGCGCCAAACGTGTCCGAGGGAAGCAAGGTGACGTGCAGGGAAAACGAAAAAATCCATGTGAGCGAACCGCAATCACAATGCGATCGTACACCACTGAAGCGCCGACAACGCAATGCAACCGTCTCAAAAAATTGTTCCGTGCGACGACCTTCTGTTGTAAGCATCGTTTTCGACGGAACGTGCATCACGGTCGATGGCATACGCATCTCGGTGGATTGGTATTTTACTTGCTCATACACGATGGGGTCTTTGCCCGTTCCCCTCGCAGTTTGCGCTGAGCATATCGGATGTACTAGGTTATGCCCGTTCTACCTATCGCTACCTAAGAACGGGTGATATGTACAGCAGATAAGTCTGTAGAAAGCCGCATCACATGAAACCCTTACTAGATTCCAGGCGCGCCCGGACACCGCTCCGACTCCGACGAGTTCTGTGCCAGCTTCAAATGGTGCATCTTCTTTATGCGGTGGCCGCCCCACTTCTCCTGGTAAGTAAGAAAAACGATGGTTGTCGTTGGTTCAATGACGATAATTTATCATGTTATTGCAGATACGCCACGACGTTATGTAAACTAACGAACTGCGAGTCTGTCGTACACTTCTTGTACAGCCATTTTTTTTGTGGTGGCTTGACAAGATAGGCCCAAATGGCGAGCGGGGAAACATCGGTACGTCTGCTCGCTTTTGCCACAATGGACGCTTGGAATACACTTACGTACACTTAAACGTCAGCATAGTCATTTACTTCGATGGGCAGGCATATATACGAACGACACCGTTGTTCCTGCTAGACTACTACCTCGAAGCATACATTGAGTGCCAACAGATCGACCCCCGGCCTCTCAATCACGAGGATAAAACACATAAAACAAAAGGGGGGCGGGGTGCCGTCGTGAGTAACGCACACTAAACACGTACACATTTCTAGTGTCTCAGCTGGTTTCGAGAGCGAAAACGACGGGCCAATAAAGACGGTCCCGGAATTTACAGCCTCAAAGGCTGGCACTTGAGACTGAGACAACCACATAATGATGTAGATATGTGTGAGGTAGTTTGTGAATGCACCGGGTGTACAAAAAAACTGAAAGCGCAAAAACGGATGTAAAAATGAAGACAAAACCACATGCAAGCTGCGGGCGTCCTTTAGCGTACAGATCGCACGTTCGCGGGCGGCAGCGTGCCGTGGACGTTCTAGTTCATCTAGTCGGCGACACATACAATGCATACACAACACAAACTGCGGGACGACGGGTCCGCTAAAGCGGTACCAGGTAACATATTGGTCGGGCGGGTCGACTGGACCGTATATTGTCGTGGTGTGCTTGATCTTCACAATACACCGTACTCTCCTCAGTGACAACAAGAGCACGTCCAGGGTCCGTACATACTCTTTATGCTGGACATTTACTATTACTGGTGTATAATCAAATAAAACTACGGCACGAGGTAAACTGCCTGACCTTGAAAAGCAAGGGGCAGCTTGAGTGTTGCGAGGATCGACGGTAGATGCAGCTTGAGTTTCCGTGACATTTGTATACGTAATGTGGTCGACACAAGGGACCTCCTGACACCCGATGGCCAAACCTCGTTTCTATTTTATTAGACTATATAGCCTGACGACAACAAATGGTTGTTGTTGGTTGTTGTTGTTCTCACACGAACTCGCATAATCAAGTCCACGGTCAAAGGACAGGCTCCAGCCACTTTGGAGCTGAGGAATACCCAAGGGCAAAAACCACAAACCGAGATTGGTACACGTACATATCACGGCTGAAGAAATTCATGCCTTCTTTAGTAAAATAGAAGTGAAATTGTGAGTCAGCCTACGACTTGCCCGGCCCGTATTGGTACATTCGTCGCACCACTCGCGTCTGGAAATCGACTACACCGCATGACTACCACGTATGTATATTTGGCACGACTTGCAGTATATATCTCTACGCACACGCACGGAAGACTCAAGGCAGATTGGAAGCATAAATTGTTACGTGGCAACAACATGCTAATCGTAGTACTGCTGTTGCTGCTGTCTTGCGCGCCCCCGAAAATATTGTCTTTCGCGCGGTTGATGTATTATTATACAAAATGAACGTACACCCCAGCTGTTGAGATGGAATATTTTGTCGAAACTCATGTTTGCAAGCTGTGCGTGATACTCCGATCGCGCGTATTACGAGTTGTGTGGCCTCATTAAGGATATAGGTCGGCGATTCCCCTTACAACTACAGTGTGACTATCAGGGTCAACAGGCTGATGTTAGGCAGTCTGTGCGCGGAAACTATATAACCCGTTTCTGAGGAGGACAAAATCTGACAGCTGTGGAGGGAAATGTATCAGTTTATCAAGTGAATCCTGTAAGTCGAATAACCGGTGAGGGGGGGGCGGTGTTTGAAGGACGTGGGGGCCTGGTTTTGTTCAAGAGGGAGCGGGGTTGGAGGGGGGGGGGGGAAGGGGGGGGGGGGGGGGGGGGGGGCAGCTCAATCTGTGCGTGGAAACTATACATTCTTTTAAGGGGATAAATGTGACGGTTTTGGAAAGAATGCACCAGTTTATCATGTATATCCTGTAACTCGTACAATCTGTGAGCAGAGGGCGGAGTGTTCGAGGGGGTGGGGGGGTGGCCGAAGGGAGGGGGTGGTGGCGGAGGGAAGGGCTTTAGGTGGCATAGGTGTAGGGGTTTGCTATAGGTGTGGTGCTAGGTCTAGGCGATGGTACGGGTGGTGGGGAAGGAGGGGGCGTTCGGGGCGGGGGGGAGGGGGGGGGCGGGGGGGAGAAAAGCATGTATTATTCTATGTCCAGCTATTTTCCGCCTGTTCTTTTTGTTATCATACTGTCTGGTAAGACGCCCCACCTTCTGCCGAACGCCCCACCGCCGTCTCCACCTCCTGCCGAACGTGTATCGTACTGTTTTCCCGCTATCTTACTCGTCGTGTCTCGTGGGCCGCAACATCTTTGCCCCAACAAGTATATTTCCAGTTTCTCCGTTGGTGGTTTGAAGCTCCTTGCGGCCGTTCACTCTAATCACATACGTTTGGCCTACCAATCGAACATTTCCGGTACTGCCTTAACGTAGGTACTCCTCACCGGCCGTTGAGCCGCACAAAACCGGGCGCGTTATCCGGTCATTGCTCGTCTGTGGTTCCCCCCCAGCAATATCGAATTTCGCCTAGGCCCACATCTTGTTAGAATACCTAGTGTTGTTGTTGTCTCACATTACAATGGGAGCTGCGCAATTACGCTTGCCATAAATATCTCTATATAAAGTCTATTCATTTTCGTTATTCTACCACCTTCAAAGGTGGATTGTTGTTGTTCTTGCATTAACATCAAGTCCGTGGATATAAAACAAGCTTCAAATCATGTTGTTGTTGTTGTTGCCTCACATTAACTCTCGTCAAGCATCTAGAGTCCGCTGTCACACAAAGGCGCTGGAGCCCTGGGAAAACCCGAATGAACAAATGAAATCGAATCTTGTCCAGGAAATACTACGCTTTCTCGACTAAAAACGCACGATACGAAGAAGGCGCACAGTGAAATAATCCAAAATGTGCAAAATTAAGTCACATGGCCACGGGTATCATCCACTCAACTACGGCATAGAGATCTCCCGTTCATACAAGTAACCAACTCGTGGCTACCAGCTACAGCGGTTGGGCTGCCTGCACCGTACGAACCGCACGGTAATCGTGAGCACAGACGAACGCGCCTGCATTCTGGAGTGCTGTCAGGGTGACGACCCGCGGGCCTGAAATGAAAAAAGAGCAATCGAACCGAAAACCACCTCAAGTACAAATATAAATGATTGCCCCGTCTTTCCGGGTTATCTGACAGGTTGCAGCGCAGCTACGACGTCCGTGCCTGAAAAATGAAAATTGCGGGAGGTCGTTCCCCATGAAGGGTATACAACCCTACCAACGCTGCAAAAATCAGTGACGTAAGTAGCATGTACTAATGCCTCGTGAAAAAAACCTGAAAAAAGACGATCGCTGATCTCGTGATGATGGTGTGCGTGCGGGTCGTGGGTGTCCGTGTTACATTCTCTTGCTGCTGTGAATCTCCATGGCCGCCTCATCGCGTTAGCTCTGCTCCTTCGCACTTGCTCTCGTAGACGCTCAATTCCAATAGGTTCCCCTTCTCGCCCATACCAGAAAACAAAAAGCTCTTCGCAGCTTGCGGTGCTGATCTAAAAACAATAATTGCCGTTCAGGGAGAGCTCAATCCGTCTCTTCTCCACCCGTCGACGCTCAGTCGCCCTCCTCCTCCGCCGTCGAATCCAGCCTCCTACCGTCGCAGCTCCCTCCTCTCAAACCAAGACTGCGCCATAGTATGGCTTGTCGTGGCGCCTGTCTCCGCGCCCGAGCGTCACGATTAAGCATTGCTGCTCCGCCGCTGCCGCCTAAAAAGACGCGCGAATCGTACCTGACCATGACTAAGGCACCACGTACGACCCAACTCTACCGCCACGCCTGAGCCTCGAAGCCACACGCAGCAGCAAGAAGGTATCACTACTTGAGGGTGAGTCTGGCCTGACACCCGCCAGAAAGACCTCCCCCACCCGCTCCAAGCCTGCTAATGTATGCCTCGCAACACGCCTTGCCGAGGCGGCAAGGGGAGCGGAGGTTGCAATTAATGTAGAAATAAAAATACCCCAGCTGTGAGATCGGAAATTTTGTCAAAACTCGTCCTTGCAAGCTGTGTGTGATACTCCGATCGCGCGTATTACGCATGTATGTATGGGCTTGCTATACGCGAGGTGCTATGTCTAGGCAATCGTGTGTAGAGGTGTTGAATACTCTGGCCGATTTCAATTGTAGGTGGGGTGTTTGAACAATGGGCGGGCAGAAAAACGGGGGGGGGGGGGGGGGAGATGAATTGGAGGTACGGCATGGATGGCTGGAAAGATAATGAGGTGATACTAGCTGGCTGGTAGTGTTTATAACTCTGGTAGATTTTGAGTTTAGATCTGAGGGTAGGGGGGGGGGGGGGGGTATATGGCACGGTCAGTTCGTAGTTTACGTCGCAGCAAAAGTCGTGCAATTTATCAAAAACAAATATGCTGTCGTTTTACCCACCTCGTCCATTCTCTTCACAACTTCTCTTTTCTTCTTTTACGTCCCCAGTCGTAACTCAGATCCGGGGTCCCATGAAGCAGGCGCTACTACAACCCCCTCTTCACTGCTGCATGCGAAGTATTTTTGTTGAAAAAAAAAAAGCGCTCCAGTTGTGACTTGGAAAAATTTGTCGAAACTCGTCCTCGCAAGCTGTGTGATACTCCGATCGCGAGTATTACTGGGTGTGCGTCGTCATTAAGGATATAGATCGAACATCGATTCCGAGCCTGTTCATCTGCAACCGCTTGCTAGCTAAAGCGATAAATATAATATCTCCATTTTCGTACAAACAGTAGCACATATCATATCACCATGAAAATTCTGTCCCGTAACTGTATACCGTCTATATTGTTACCTTAGGGTTCGAGTGCTCTTTTTCCACTGCATGCCTGCGGGTCGTCACTCTGACAGCACTCCAGACAGAAAGCGCGTTGGTCTGGGCTAACGATTACCGTGCGGTTCATACGGTGCAGACCGCCCAACCGCTGTAGTTTGTACCCTCGAGTTGGTTGGTTGTGGGAACGGGGGAATTCTTTGCCGTAGTTGAGTGGATACCCGCGGTCATGTGAGTTTTAGTTCGCACATTGGATCATTTCACTTGTGCCCCTTCATTGTTTCGTGCGTTTTAGGCGAGAAAGCGTATCGTTTCCCGGACGAATTTTGATTACATTTGGGTTTTCGGATCTTCCTAGGGCTCGAGCACCTTCGTGTGACCATGGACTCTAGATGTTTGACAATAGTGAATGTAAGACAACAAACACAAAAACAAGCATGGCATGCAAGTTGGTGGTCTTGACCAACTAGACTAAACTAATACCATCAAGTAAGCTGCAGTTTGTTTGCAAAGCGATCGCATCTGTCTCTAAACCCTTTTGTTGGACCAGGCTGTAGCGCATCACGAGCAAGCGCCGGTGATCGCCTGACAGTCGCTACGGTGGGAAGGGCTACCCTGAGTTTCGTTACCGCGTAGAGGCCACCCGGGCTAGTGAATCCTGATATCCCTCAAATCATAACTCGAAATTCTGTCATGGCGCAGCGTCCGAAACAAGTATTTCGATACCAAGGCGGCGCACACTGCGAAACCATGGAAGCATACAAAAAAACCAGAGACCTAAACAGGGTCGATGCTCGTAACGTCAAATCGAAGTGAAATCGAGTGCGTGGACATCGCGCTTGAAGCTTCGAGGAAGATCATGTTGCGTGTAACGCGAACCTGGTACTAAGCAACAAGAGAAATCGCTGGCGTCCCCGATGTTCGAGCGAGCCCGATCAGCGTAAAAACTAAGGTCGGATTCCCTGGTTCGCGCTGCCTTGAGTTGATATTCTTGCTGACTGCAGTACAGAGTACACACTTCTTCTTTGAAGACAAAATTACTCGCTCGCGCAAAACGCAAGAGCGCCAGTTAGAAAAAATACATCGATTCGAAATCGACGAGCAGCGTTGAGAATACTGAAGGACCCTCTGCGCGATGAACATTGTGGCACCTACCTGGCGGAGTCAACACCTGTGGTGGCGATTTTTGTCCAGAAGCTGAGTAGTGAGAGTGATTGAAGGGAAAGCAGTAGTTCGCGTACGAAATATTTCCATGTTACTATCCTGAATGCGTGCTCTGCCCACCTCCTTTCAGGTTGAATTTCGGACACATGCTGTGTCTACTGGATAATACCTGCCCTTTTTCCATGTTGCTGCCGATGCTGTGATTCTCAATCTCGTCATGTTCATAACTTGTTTCCACAATATTTCCCAAACAAAATCCCGAGCGATTATCTACGTTACTAATTGTACGGTTGCCAGTACCTTTTGTGGGATGCCTTGGGGAAATGTTTGACGGCCCTTGCTGCTGCTGCTGCTTCTGTTGCCGCCGCTGCTGCTGCTGCTGCTGAACAAAACCGCCTGAAAATGCTGGTGAAGTTACAAGTCTGTCGAGGGGGACCGCAGAGTTTTCATGCCCGGGCGTGAGGCCGGAACCTGCAACAACCGCTTGCAGGATCTGCCATGCAAAGCAGAAATAGCTCCGCAATGAACACGCGAGGATTAGGCGGGGTCGATTGTTCATTTTATGCATCCAATGCCGGCGCGGCATTGATGTCGTTTCCCGCGAGCCCATGAACTTCTGGGGTTGGTCGCGTTTGACGAGGCGAGGTAGTAAAAGGGCGGGCCCGCATGCTGCATCCATCCGCCGGAAAAACATGGAGTTATCACGAAAATTGTGCATCATACTACGAGGTGTGTAAATGTCACGGCCTATTGCGTAAGCGCAACGTTCGTATCAAGTTTTAGGTTTCTGACGAACCTATTATATATGAAAAAAAATGAAAATACACTCCAGCTGTGAGATCGGAGATTTCGTCGAAACTCATCAAAGTTGCAAGCTGTGTGTGATACTCCGATCGCGCGTATTACGAGTTGTGTGTCCTCATTAAGGATATAGGTCGGCGACTCCTCTTACAACTACAGCAGTGTAGCTATCAGGGTCAACAGGGTGATGTTAGTCAGTCTGTGCGCGTAAACTATAAAACCCGTTTCTGAGGGGGACCAAATCTGACAGCTGTGGAGGGAAATGCATCCGTTTATCAAGTGAATCCTAAAAGTCGAATAACCGGTGAGAGGGGGGGCGGAGTTTTGAAGGACGTGGGGGCCTGGTTTTGATCAAAAGCTAGCGGGGTAGAGGGGGGGGGTGAAGGCGGGGGGGGGGGGGGGCGGACGGGCGGGCAATTTGTGCGTGGGAGCTATAGTTGTAAGGGGAGCCGCCGACCTATATCCGTTATTGTGTTTTCTGATTTTTTCTTAATAAGGACACACAACAACCCGTAATACGCGCGATCGGAGTATCACACACAGCTTGCAAAGATGAGTTTTGACAAAATCGTCGATCTCACAGCTGGAGTGTATTTTCATTTTTTATAATATCAGACATGATAAAATTATCATTTGATGATGCATTTTTTTCCACAGATTTCAGATTGTGCTCCCGTAAAAAACGGATATTATTATTATAGTTTCCGCCTACAGACTGACTAATAATACCCTGATGACACTGGTACAAGCTACACTGTAGTTCCGAGGGATGTCACCAACATGGACACACAACCAGTAATGCACGCGATCGGAGAGTCACACCCCTTGCAAATATGAACGTCGACAAAATCTTCGATTTTACTGCTGAAATTTCTGCTGTGAGATCGAAGATTTTGTCGAACTCATCTTTGCAAGCTGTGTGTGATTCTCCGATGGCGCGTATTACGGTTTTTGTGCCCTCGTTAAGGATATAGGTCGTCGACTCCCCTTGCAACTACAGTTTGGCTGTCAGGGTGAACAGGGTGGTGCTAGTCAGTCTGTGCGCGGAAGCCATGCAACCCGTTACTGAGGGAAACAATATCTGACAGCTGTGGATGAAAATGCATCAGTTATCAAGTATATCTTGTAAGTCGTAGAAGCGTTTGGGGAATTGTAATAAAACATATATGAAATGGTAATACCAACGTGAAAGAGACAACATAGCTGCTGAATAAGTAAGATGCTGACGCGGCGTGAAAATAAACGGACCGACTGGCAGTCCTTAGGCCATTTCTTTTGCAGTCGGATTTGTCAGTCGAAAACGGCCTTTTTCGACTGAAGCCCAAATCGGGCTTTCTTACGCAGTCGAAAAAGGGCCTTTTCGACTCACCTTTTTTCGACTGAAAATTCCGACTGGCGGATCCAGTCGAAAAGCTCGATTTTTTCGACTGGATCCTCCAGTCGAAAAACTCAGTCGAAAAAGTTTTACACGTGTTTTTTGAACCGATCGCATCGTTCATCCCACCACCAAACACATACCCACACGGCCACACGGCCACACACCCAAACCAGGTACCACACTGCAGTATCATACAAGGCGCTGACGCTAGCTCGGCTATCTCTGCTGTTGCTTCTCGCAGCAAGTCAGCGTGGCGCATTCATTCCTATTTCCGTTCGCCAGCAGCGTGTATCACACGACAGCGGCAGCGCTCGGTCTCGGTCCCATGCCGCCAAGCACGGCTGCGCCTGCTGTAGCTTTGGCGGCTCTCGGCTGAGTGCAACTCCACGAACGTAGCTTTGGCGGCCTTCGGCTAAGCCCAAAGCCACCAACTTGCTGGGACGAAGGTTCTTCGAGCCGTTGCTCGCGGAGACAGTGCGAAGCACAGAGCTGCCAACCGATTTCGCCTGCTGTACAGCAGTACTCCCTCACACCAACCGCCTCTCGGCAGAGCACAAAAAATATAAAATCAACTCGACTGACGATAAAAAGAAGGATCAGAAGAATTCAGTCGAAAAAAAGTCCAGTCAAAAAGGGCCGCTTTCGACTGGCGGAATCCGACTGCATAAAAAATTGCCTTATTATTGTTGGTTTGGGTTTTGTCCGTCCCATTTCGTCCCTCATTTGTGCCTACAGGATCCAACAAGGAAGCGTGGTACATTTTAACGCGCTTGCACCCGCGATTCGGGAACCACGCTGTTTGCAAAATTCGGCAAACCTCTAATAGCATACCTGGTAGCATTAGATAATCATGGTTGCAGTAGGACATAAAGTATAGCATCAACACCTGAATCGAAAATACAAACAAACACCTATACATAATACCACGAAATGCGCGGATCACGTGCGTATGTACCAAGGCCCAATCCGACTGGCGTTGTGAGTAAGTAGGTACTATCATTGAAGAATTGAGCGTGTTGTTCGGACCAGAAGCGGTCGCAGCAGAGTACCGGTCCGCAGTGGTCTTTATGTATCGAATCAAAATTTCGTACTCTACCCGGCCTCTCCGCACGCTCATAGTATCCAGAGAGGCGTACCGCAACAGCCAGAACGCGAAGAAGTTTGATGGTCCACGGCAAAATTGTTCCTGGAGTATTCGTCGGGCTGAGGGGGGATCAAACGTGACATTCTGCTTCGTTGAGGCGTCCTCTTTTCACGTCGACCTGAACCCACCCAGTTCCGAGCCCCCAAGCTGGCCCTGGTTATACTGCCAGCCACCGGGCGGACCAGCTTGCCTACTACTTACCGGGTAGACTATATTATTAAAAAGTTAATTACACTCCAGCTGTTAGATGGAATATTTTGCCGTCTCTCATGTTGGCAAGCTGTGTGTGATACTCCGATCGCGCGTATTGCCATGGTGTTGTTGTTGTTGTTGTTGTTGTTCTCACATTAACTCGCATAATCAAATCCGTGGTCACAGGACAGGCTCTAGTCACTCTGGAGCTGAGGAATACCCCAGGGAAAACACACACAACCCAAGGTGGTACACGCATATATCACAGCTGACGCAATTCATGCCTCCACCAGAAACATATAAAAGTGAAATCGGGAGTCAGTCTACGATGTGCCAGGTCCACGCCGGTGCATACGTCTCATTGCTCACGCCTGGAGAAACCAACTATTCCGATTGCCACTCAATGAAGACTACCACGTATATACTACACGTAGTATCTATCACTACGCATACGCACGACAGGCGTCGATTGGAGAAAAAAAACAAAGAAAAGAAAAGAAGATAAAGGAAGGGAAAGGAAAGAAACGAGAGGAAACGAAACAAAACGAAAAATGCAAGAAAAAATAAGAAAAAGACAAGAAAAGTAAGAAAAGACAAGACGAGAAGAGGAAGCAAGGCAAGGAAAAAAGAAGAGTTGAAAAAAGGAAAAAGAAAAAGAAAATAAAGAAAAATGTCATACCAGCAGACCCTAGGAACTGGCTAAGGATGGCATTGGGATAACAGAGGGTATCACGTCCATCATCGATGGCACCTGGGAGAGAACTCAACATGGCGAAGAAGTCAGGGCGGTCTTATGCTATCTTGTGACGCCCATTAGAAGGCCCACAACTTTCAATACGATGATGTCTAAACCCAGACCTCAGTCTCTTGGGCATGACGCTCCCCCTTCGCCCTGTCCCCCCTTCTTCCCTTTCCCCCTCCCCCCTCCCCCCCTCCCCCAGTCCCCTCCCCGCTCCCTCCCCCTTCCCCCTCCCCCCGGCCGCTTAGAGATGCCAACGGTGGATGGCGCTGCCGCAGCCTTTTCGCGTCGCTCTGCAGCTTTGCGTCTCTCCGTTCCATGCCAATTCCGCACGAGCAACTCGGCTCCCTCCTCTACTCTTCGAAACCATCTGCTAGCCTTCCGAGCAGTCTTTCGCCATCCTTCGATTTTCGTTCCAAAGACCGACATATCCTCCTTCAGATGATCCATCCAGTCTTTCTCTTGCCCCCCTGAGTAGCCCTTACCCCCAAAAAACTCCCCAAACAGCCCCCTCTGTGGCAGACGCTCCTCTCCTCCCCATACGCGCCACGAATCCCGCAAACAAAATCCTCCGTTTTTGCGCACTATCGCCTCAACGCTCTCGGAACCTGTCTGGGCAAGCGCATCGGCGTACGATAGGGTGTGGTCGTCGCGCTTCCGTTTCCGCCATCCAAGGCATCGGAAGAGCATGGAGCGGAAAACCCGTCGTAGCCTGTCATAGTCAGGCTTCTTCGGGCTCCACTTCATGCAACCGTACAGCAGTGTGTCTCGACCACCTCAGCTTTCAGCAACCGCACCTTCAACCGTAAACGCACACCCAGGCGATCATAGATTTCCATCTTGTACCGCTGGAAACACGCCAAGGCCCTCTGAAGACGCCGCGTCATTTCAATGCTAAGGTCTCTGTCTGCGGTGATAGCCCCGCCCAAGTATACAAACTGGATTGTTTGTTTGTATACCTGGCCGGCTGCATTGATCGTGAAGGACACCTTACCCCCGCTTTTGGTTTTCAGGAACATTATCTCTGTTTTCGCGTCGGATACTGTAAGCCTGAACGACGAGCACGCAGTCACGATCACCGTCATCATCCTCTCCAGCCCTTCTGATGATCGCGATACGATGCCCGCATCGTCCGCGTACAGCATACCCCACAGTCTCCGCACCCCCTCCCCCTCCTTCCCCCTCCGTCCGTCGACTTTTCATGTACGTGATGTGCCCTTCTTCCCGCCTTCCTCCTTTCGCTGGAACTGCACCATGTTGTCCGTGATAGCTGCATCAGCGAGGAAGCGTTGTATTTTACTACAACAACAGTAAGTATGTACCTGGGTTTTCCGGGTTTACAGAAACGAGAAGCACATCATCAATCGCTAGCATTAGTGGTAGCTAGCCCAAAACGACATATTGACATATTTTCTTCCTTGAGTCGTGGGGTTCGGGACCATACCCTCTAAGGTGGCATTCGAATAGAGTATTAAAAGCAAGCAAGCAAGCGAGTGGTTTTCTTGGGCTATTGAGCGGTGTCCACAAAATTTTCCTAAGGTCGACGTAAAAGATGCCAAATACGGCCAGCTGGTTAAAGTTTTAGAAACGGGTACTTCGTAATGTTCGTTGTGGCGCTGTTTTCTGCGTTGCGCGAGTGAGTGAGTGTGGTGTCGTTTGTCTTTTTCTTCAACATTTCGCGAAGCAAGGGGGAAGCATTAAGTGCTAGTTAATATTTTTCGGATTGTTGTAGCCGCCAATCAGAGGCTTTTCATTGGTTAGGACCTCCCATCTCCCTCCCGTGCCGACACGCTCCTATGACGCCCGTTCTCCATTTTATTTCAGCACGAAAATACACATCGTTATATTAGAGATGCTACTTGTCAGTAACCATCATGTCGTTACTTGATAACACTTAGTAGTGTCATCTGGTATACTTCGCGAGTTGTTCGTACAACAGACAGTTACTATAAGTCTGAGTGTTGTCGTTCATCGATGCAGCACGTAGCAAGCACAAGTCTCAGCACCAATATCTTGGATACATGATGCACAGCAGCTTGGTGGTCACTCATATCCAAAAGCTGTTACATGTAGAACGTACGAGTAATGTTAGTACGGAAGAAAAAATGCGGCGAAATGAAGTACCCGGAGCAACATTCATGGAACATGATTTTATGTTAACGGTCGGGCCGTTGACGTAGCTAAGCTCCCAGAAAGCAAACCTCAGCGAACATTGCCATAGGTACGGTAGACCACGGGCAAGCCTCAGGAAACGTTGCTGTAGGTAGATCAGACATCTGCCCGTAGAGTACATTTGTCCGTAGCATACGCATTGTGCCGTCTCGATCAGGTGATGGCCAGGCCCACCTCGATCACTCCTTCTTCCTCACCACCAGCTCTCATCTGCTGAGCAAATTAATCATCAATCAACATATCCGCCTGAGGTCGCCGAACAACATCTTCTCTGCTCGAGCTCTCTGCTCTTACAGGCTCACCTAACCGTGGCCTTCGTCTGCCTCAAATCATGTATTATTAGGCTTTGTCTTCATCGGGTCATCCGAAAGCAAGCCTACGAGCGTAGACCAGCTAAGAGTTGACACACGCCACATGCCACCTAAGTTCAATAGGCGATGATCAATAGCCTATAGCCTCGAGAGCTTCGCCTAAAAATCATTAGGTTTCGACCCTCGCACGCGTAAACGAAGAGGGCAGCAGCACGGACTCACGATCATCATTACTGAGGACGGCTGATCAAGAAATCTACTGCTGCTTACCGGAGCTTTTACATCTCTACACGAGTACAACGAGAAGTATCAGACGGAGGACTATGAGTACTTCGCTGGAAACGCGCGGTGAGTGAGTGAGCATATCTAGAGGACCCTACGCACTCAATCAGAGCAACTATTGATGCCAGAGCTGTGATCGAGGTACCCAGAGGTATAAAACGCCACCACATCACAGGTTGTAGCAAATCAACCATCCACGCGCAGGGGACCCATCTTTGCATCGTCAAGGACCCCAAAACAAAACCTCGATATGCTCTAGTATACAACTAAATGCTGTACGGTGGCTCGACTCCAAATAAGAGGGTCGTTCTGAGCAACAGCGGTACAGGGACAACTCTCGACGGTACACGCTACTGCCTGTTAAAAAGCTCTGACCTCTAGTTCAAGGACTTCACGTGTGATCATCGTGATAGACCGACCAAACTTCGGGCCCAACGCACCTCTCGTTGAGTGCGGGCCATAGGCTTCACGTGTGATCATCGTGATAGACCGACCAAAACTGCCCAACGCACCTCATTGAGAGTGCTGGCTAAAGGCGTGACTTTTCAGTAAGGACTCGCCAAACTCCAAGCGACAAGCTTTATCAAGAACACTCCCGGCAGTAGAGCAGCTGTCTGTCAAAGGAGACTCTTATCGTCAAGGCGACTACTTGCAGTGCAAGCCAGCAACCAGCAGCAGCATCAGGAGGTACTTCGTACTGCTGTATTTTTTGGAATTTTCCGAGTTTCTTTTTTGGAAATCTCCATACCGCCTGTGATTTCTACACAAGCACAACTACAGAACTTGAAACGGCTGTTTAGTTAAGCAGCTCGTATCATACGTGCGGCGGGATTACTGGTGCTACTACACTGCTGTACAAGTACCCATATCATACGAGACATCTGAGTGAACTGCTCTCTGGTACGTATATCACCATGGGGGAATCCAACAGCAGCACTTCATTCGCCAAGGACTAAGGACATTCGATGGGCGCAGCCCAGCTGATTTTCGAGATTGGTATAAACGATTGGCGGTTGTAATTGGAGTATCTAGACGCGATATCGTCAACCTCATCAAATGGCATCCTCGACCGACCAAAGCGACGGCCGGTACGGGATCTACACCAGCACTCACACAAGAAATCGCAGCTTATGAAAGGGCAAATCGATATATGTACGCCATGCTTCTGTTACGAATCGGAGCCTGATTGGCGGAGTCAGTCTGGGATCAGGGTGGACATGCGAGTATATTCATGGCGAAGAAGACGAAGGTATCTAGCCTACTAGCATCGCAAGGTCCACACACAGGCTGAATAGGTAGCCCGCATCAGGTATTCATAATGACTGACCTCCGTAGGTCCGATACGACCGAGTTCAGAAGGCGCTTGAGCGTTCCTCGGAGAAAGAGGGAGCAAGTCCCTTGTGCAAGTGCTCAGGATGGGAAGTCTCCCGAGAAGGTGGCGTGAAAATGGTAACTTGATTGCTGATCCGAAGGTTTATGAACGTGAACCCAAGGAACTGTAGATTTGTGTAATTAGAACTGGAACCGGAATTGAAATTGAAATTGTGGCAGGGTGGAGAGGCCACACCCGACTAAGGGAGGGGACATAAATAGCGCGTCCCCTACTATAACAAAAACGCCTGTCATAGTAACTCTTGAAACTGTCACTAAACCGTAACATCCCCCCATTAGTACATACTGTACTATATGTACTAATTAACGGTAGCAGGGATAGTGACAACCGCGAGGTGACACACTCCCTTTGGCGAAAACTACCGGTGATATCTTCGAGTAGGTCGAACGGCCAACCGAAAATTACAAGAGGCAATTAGTGGCAAAACTCAAATAAAATCCACAGCTCTTCATAATTCTCACTGCGCGTTGGCTCGCGGCCCGATATCGACTTGAGCGAAGGTAAACCCGGCTTCCGGGACAAACCCTTCGCTCCCCATCCCGAGAGCCCTAGAATTTAGACAACAACCGAAAACACCAAGTGACACTCAGACGTAAAATACTCTAAAAAAAAAACCGTCCCTCGCTTGGTGTTTCCACTGTAGTTGCTGCCCGGCTCTCAACCCCTACAGCGCGGGAAAAACCTGGCCATCCAGGAAAAAACCCATTGCGCAACGCCCTACAACACCAAGCTCACACAAACGCCATGGCACACCGCACGGACCCACAAGGGTGCTACCGGGCGCAGGGCCACCCTTCGACTACCAATCAGACCAGAACATCTAATCAGCCCGTCTCCAAACATTCAAACTTTAACTGGCTGTCAACTGGGGGGCACGCTTGAAATCGACAACACCAATATCTTCCCCCCTAGCATAATGCGATGACAAGAGCAATATGCTATAGCAATACTGTGACTGTATAGCCAAGGGTACAAAGCCGCAAAACTTTTTACAGAAATAATGACCTCGAGGATAGGCTAACAAACCGAAACCACAGGGGCCATAAGAGGGAAATGCTCGATAAAAACCCTCCCCCCTGCCTTTTCACTGCGTATTTGATCGCCTGACCACCATTCAATGGCTCAAAGTCCGTATGTGGACGAGTTTGACGTGCATGAAAGCAGCACGAGACTCCACGGAACTGACTCGTCTACTCCTCTTTGAGTCTGCCCACGTACAATACCATTTTCCATCAAAATGCACGACGGGCAAAGAATTATTAATCTTCGGCAAAAGCGGAACTCCGATGCGAGGCATCAAAGCACAAAAATAAGAAGAATCTGACACAAAAAACCTCGAACAAAGTAAACGGCATACAAAATAATCCACGAAAACGCAATGTCGGTACTCAACAATATACCGCAAAAAGAAGAAAAGCATGACGGGCAAAGAGATCCTAAACCTTTGGCAAAAGCAGAACTCCGATGCCAGGTATCAAAGCACAAAAAGGTAGAATGTGACATAAACCGCAAACAAAGTAAACGGCTGAAGGTCGAGGATAAGCACGAAGCCCTCACCAAACAACCACTTGATAGTCTATTTAAATTCAACTCATACCCAAATAATAAACACGACCCCGTCACTTCTCAAGAGACTATACCAACAGCCTATCCGAATCTTAAAGCAGTGCCGATCCTAGAAACAGGGCATACCCCCCATGAGCTGTGAAATAAAATCGACGCAGATGCCCAGGGGAAACCCATGCAACGAGCAAGAGCCCGATAAAATCCCATTGGTAACTCCGAAACGAAGCCATTACAATCGCAGAAAGATTGTAGCAACACAGACTGTCTGACAGCAGTTGAGCGTCCAAAGTAAGTCAAACAAGGCAAAACGCAAAACGAAACAACACGGCCAACAACAAACACAAAAACAAAACATAGCAGCCAACACGGCTATCGAACATAAAAAACAAAGCAAAACGAAATAACACGGCCAACAGTAACCAACACCAGAAAAACGAAGAATAAAGACTGGCAAACCAAAACCGGCAAGTGGCCTGAAATCGAAGGACTACAACGGCACGTAGTATACAGCCTCCTGGCGAACAACCACCTGTTCGCCTGTCAAAATCAAGCCTTATCCAACCACTTATTACAAACTCGTCACTGTTGAAGAGACTTCATACCAATAGTAGCTCGCACCCTTCATGAAGTAGTGCCAATAAAAAAATAAAAAATGAAAAAATAAAAAGAAAGGAATTCAACTCTAACACTCGCACCCAACCCAAGTACAACAGCGTTCACAACGTCGTCGCACTATGTTAAAATAACACACATCTTGCTGCCCCATACTGTTTTACACCCGGTCGACCGGTGCCCGGGTGATTCCCGTCTTAACCCACAACAAAACGGCATTCCCCCCGACCCCACTTCATCCAAAACGAAAAGCTAGGCCCAACGGACAGCTAACGACAGTCCCGCAGGAGGAAACCTGGCCACCGGGTCAAAACCCCCTGTATGTCTTATATCATCCAAACCATTGTGATTGCAACAATGGCCGCATTCAAACGATTACCATGGCCAGAAACTAAAATGCCAAGTCGCATAACTCAAAACATGGTACGAATAATGCTCACACCCGTTACTCATCACCCAACGGTAGGTTCAACAAAAACTTACGGTGAGATTAAAAGGGGTCGCAGCGAGGGATTTCGTCAAAATATCCGCGTGCTGCTCTTCCGAAGCTACAAATTGAATATCAATTTTCTTCGCACGAAGTAGCACTCGGACGAAATGGAACCGCACATCTATGTGTTTGCTCCGGCGGCCTGACCAATTACTATGACCAAACACGTGAACATACGTCTCGCACACCAGAGTAATTTTCTAGATACAGATACCCACACATAACATTCACCCCGCTATTGCAACAAAGCATCATAATATTTTTTTTTTGCCGGAACTACTCTACTCCAAATCGAACAGCTGCCACCAACTGGATGTACCATTCTTCCTCCAAAAACTTATCAACAGGACTCGTGGTCAAAGAGTAACTGAACAACTAATACGAGAAGCAGAACAGGGTAAGAAACTCTACGCATTGTCCGTCGACCTCGTGGTCAAAGTGTAACTGAACAACTAATACGAGAAGCAGAACAGGGTAAGAAACTCTTCGCATTGTCGGTCGACCCAGTTATGGTCGTTCTAGCGCAGTCGACAGCAGCGGTCTCTTTAGTCGTACACCTGCCCTTGCAGTCTGAGACCACCGCCAAAGTCTTTCCAGATGGTGGAACCTATTGGGAACAGGGTCAAGGCTTGACGGCGAGAGAGAGGGGTACGAGGGTTGACTGAGACGGGAACTCAATCGCTCGCAGATTGGGGGTTGTACATATGCCATGGTGCAATAAAGCCATCTAGCTGCAAGGGGGTGAAACATCTCATTCTCAAACAACCAGCTCGACTCTACCCCATCATTCGACCTCCCCTTGTATTCCCACCTATCGACACCGGACGGGGATTTTGTTCGGCGACAACTAACAAGAGAGTCAAAATGCGAAGAGTTCACCGCTTCTGTCGCGATGCCTGCTGCTCTCGGACTCGCGCACCAGCACCAGGCTTCCTTTCTCGAGAGCTACTCCGGCTGATGGCCTTGAAATGGAAGCGTTGGCGCGGGCTCTCGCGGTTACCCTCAATTTGTGCTGCTTCTCGAGCGCGACACGGACTTCTCGGAGGTTGTGTTTGCGTCGCTCCACGAAGTTGTCTACGCCACCGCTGTTCTGTCTCCGCTGACAAGGGTACCAAGGAATCTGACCCAAATTTGTGTCGTCCTGCTGTCGTCGCGCGAGGGTTGCGGGATTGGTCAGAACTCGCACCGCCCGGTGGATGGCCGGTGTCTCCATGACTTGGTGAGCTTCCGACGAGCGAGGGACCTCCCCCCCTGCTGAAAGCACCTCCCCAAGATCGACGCTGAGATCGCTACTGCTGGTGTGGGAAGGAGGCACGGGCAAGGGCTCGGATCGAAGGGAAGGCGTAACAGCGCACGGGCAAGGGTTCGGATCAGAGGAACGGCGGAACAGCGCACGGGCCAGACTTCAGAGGGAGCGATCGGTGCACGGGCAAGGCTTTGGAACGAAGGAGCATCGCGCAGGCAAAGCTTCGGGCCGAGGGAACCGTCGTTTGGTATCGGGTAATTCCGTGCCGTGGCAGGCTTCTGACGACGGCAGCACCTCCCCCCCTTCACGAATTTAAATTTCATGAAAAGAATGGAACAGAGGGACCATTGCAACAATTGTGGGTACGGACGTTTACAGGACGGCGGTAAGTAATGAAGCTACGCAGCCGAAGCGAAAGGCAAAAAAAAAAAAAAAAAAAAAAAAAAACAAGCGCACGTCGCACAGCAAGGCAGCAACCGCGGCAAAAAGCAACAGCAGAACAGCAGCGTCGCACAGCAAGGCAGCAACCGCGGCAAAAAGCAACAGCAGAACAGCAGCGGAAAGCAACACAAGGAATGAGTGAACGAGCTAACTGAGGAATATGGCGCAGTATGCGAGTCTTTGTACAACGGAGCGCAAAAGTATGTGCACAATCATGCAATTCTGGGAAGGACATGTGAACCAAAACCACCAGCTGTAGAGACAGGCGGAGGCGGTCAGACAACAACAATGGCAGAAAACAGCTGCCTAGCAGCAGAATACATTGCTTGAGAGATGAGTGCAAACGGGAGGGAGTTGACAAATACAGCGGAGCATGCGAGCCTTTCAATATATACGAAGAAACGAAACTATGCGTGCGCGCACATGACATCCGGTTCAATAAAAAAAGAACAAGATAAATCATCAAGAGGCTCTAGTATCCGTGTCGTTGCCTCATCTTAAAGAGAGCCAACTATGTGGTTACTGCTTGCTGTGTCTGACGACAGCGATGTCCACACCGCAATCATCGCCTGCATCCAAAACAGAGCACAAAGTAATGGGGCAAAGGAAACAAGGAAGGGATGGAAAAACAGGAGGGCGGTTCAGCAACTACTGCATCACACGACGATGTCGCGGTAGCCACAACCGCAACAACAACCCGACGACACAGCAGTAACAGCAGTGGAACCCTTCCCGGCAAAATGAAATGACAGATGAAGATAGGCATGCATAGCGTACGTAACAAATTTACAAAGATTGATCGACAGCGTTAATCTCCAGTTTGATCACGAGCAAACGTGGAGTTGGGTTTGATCACAGGCAAACGTGCGTGATCATGGGTTAACGTGTTTGCTCGGGTCAAACATCACCGGTTTGATCACGAACGAAGTAGATGCAAAAACAGGGAAACATCAACATTAGTGGGAGAGCAAGTGAAAACATCACCAGAAAACCGTGATCGGCATCCAGTCATCTGGTCATGTGTACCCGGTACACTATTAATGATGAATTCGCAAGCGATAGCAGAGAGCATATCGAGCAAAACAACAATGACACAAACTGCAGCAAGCTCAGCGTACCACAGCGCCAACAATTGAAATGAATTAAATGAAATTAAATTTAATTGTACGCGTATGAAAATACGTGGAAGTGTGGTGAGCTAAAGCTTCATTTTTCCTCATCCGCCGGAGAAAATAAAATAAAATATAAGAAATAATCAATTGAGTGACAGCTCCTGAAGTGGAAAGACGAGTAGCATGTTAGCAATACAGCAGTGGTAATATAACAGGGAACATTGGGAAGACGAGTAGCATGTTAGTAATACAGCAGTGGTAATATATCAGGTAACGATGTGACGAGGGAAGGCACAGACCCAGAGGAGACTGGTTGTTGTCCCCCTCGACATAGGAGACAACAACACGGCTCCACCAGGCGCAGACCCTCCCATTGCAGGGTAAATAGCAGTCGCAGGAAGTGGGGCATGTGAAATAAAGCAGTAGCAGTATGTATAATAGCGTTACAGCTCGGGAAGACACAGGCCTAGAGGAGACTGGTTGTCGTCTCCCCCAACATGGGGGACAACAACACGGCTCAACCAGGCGCAGACCCTCCCATTGTGCCGTTGTGGCTGGGGAACACAACTCAAGTACGTCAGGCATGGGTTCAGTAGTTACGAAAGTCGTCAGTAGTTACGAAAGTCGCGAGGTTCCCCTATTATCAACACGAGACACGTACATCACTGCTGTCTAATCTCTCAGCGCAAGGCATTGCTGTTGTTGTGAGTGTAAAAATTCGAACATCGTACGACTTTGGGCCTCGCCTGCTGTAGGCAGTGCTCACGGGGCACCACAAACAGTGGAGAACAAGCAACGCAAGCAACAACGCGCGGCAACAGCAGCAACGCGCGGCAACAGGAGCAACGCGCGGCAACAGCAGCAACGCGCGGCAACAGCAGCAACGGCAGCGACGGCACCACAAACAGTGGAGAACAAGCAACGCAAGCAACAACGCGCGGCAACAGCAGCAACGCGCGGCAACAGCAGCAACGCGCGGCAACAGGAGCAACGCGCCGCAACAGGAGCAACGCGCGGCAACAGGAGCAACGCGCGGCAACAGCAGCAACGGCAGCGACGGCAGCGACAGCAGAGACACACGTGCGGATAAAAGGCCTGGGAGTTTCCGCAGCCAGTACACCCGTGGCGCGCACTCAAACCACTATCCCGCATCACTTCGGACTTATGCTCTTTGCTTTTCTTTTATCATTTTTCAGCTGGCTGCCGGAAAATCTAGGGCGGGGGCCTAACCGGGTGTACTGCTGTTTAACTCCCACCTGTGCCATCCGACAACGACAGAGAGGGCAATCGGAACTGGAGGGAGCCATGGTGAGAGCAACGATGCAGACACACTCCAGGGTAGCGTGCTCCCCTGGGTGTGCCGTGGACCCCAAAAGATCAGCGGATACGGGTCGAAATAGTACAGTCTCACAGCAGCAATACTACCCTAAAAGACGAGATAACAGCATGTTGAAAGCGACGCAATTGGGTTTCGACGCGGGACGCGTGCAAAGGCGGCACCGTGTCCATTTAACTGCTGCAATGCACCGTGCCCAATTGACTTCTGCTGGACAGGCTGGGCTCCCAGGAGCGCGCGCAAAAAGTCGCGCTCACGCGCTCTGAAAAAGAGGAACAAAATGAGCGATGATGCGCTCGAAGCACAAAAGATACAGCAGCAGAGGAGCACAAAAGAAGCAGCAGCAGAAAAAGCAGCAAACAGAACCACGACAAGAAACCCAAAACTAGAGGGAGATACACAGGGTGATCACCAGCGAGGGCAAGCGCGTATCCCGGATGGACACCATGTTACGAATCGGAGCCTGATTGGCGGAGTCAGTCTGGGATCAGGGTGGACATGCGAGTATATTCATGGCGAAGAAGACGAAGGTATCTAGCCTACTAGCATCGCAAGGTCCACACACAGGCTGAATAGGTAGCCCGCATCAGGTATTCATAATGACTGACCTCCGTAGGTCCGATACGACCGAGTTCAGAAGGCGCTTGAGCGTTCCTCGGAGAAAGAGGGAGCAAGTCCCTTGTGCAAGTGCTCAGGATGGGAAGTCTCCCGAGAAGGTGGCGTGAAAATGGTAACTTGATTGCTGATCCGAAGGTTTATGAACGTGAACCCAAGGAACTGTAGATTTGTGTAATTAGAACTGGAACCGGAATTGAAATTGAAATTGTGGCAGGGTGGAGAGGCCACACCCGACTAAGGGAGGGGACATAAATAGCGCGTCCCCTACTATAACAAAAACGCCTGTCATAGTAACTCTTGAAACTGTCACTAAACCGTAACACATACGTCTCATAATTGGCGCCTGGGAAAACCGACTATACCAAGGTTGTATTCTGTAGTCTAGTGTACGTACAAATTGTACCCATGGTATTTACCCCGGGTACTACACTACAAAAGAACTTCTGTGAGTTCTGTGGGGCATTCATACCCGTACCCGGTACTTCTACAACTTCTGTACGAGAATCATACCCGTGCCTGTTCTGTACGCCCGTGGCCACAATACCCGGGGTATGGAAGATACAGCATGGTTTGTACCCGCTCGCAACTTCTGTGAGTTCTGTGCACCTGTGCCACAGTACCCGGAACTTCTGGATGTTCTGTAAGACATCCGTACCCGTACTCGGAACTTCTGGAAGCTCTGTAAGATCATCATACCCTTACCCGGAAATTCGGTGACTCCTGTAAAGCTGTGTGTGGCACAACCCCCGGGGTACAGGCATACCATCGTTACAATACCCGGGGAGCTCTGTAATCATTCAGAAAAGTGTACCCGTGTTCGTTTTATTTTTTGAAATTTGTGGGCCTTCCAATGGCCGTCACAGATAGCGTAAAACCGCCGTCACTTTTTCGCCATGTTGCGCTCTCTCCCTGGGCAGTGCCACTGATGATGCAATTGATACCCTCTATGAGCCCAATGCCGTCTTCTGTCAGTTCCTAGGGTCTGCTAGTATGACATTTTTTTAAAATTTTCCTTTCCTTGCTTCCTCTTGTCTTGTCTTCCTTGCTTTCCTGTCTTTTCGTTTATTTCCTTTCCTTTTTCGTTTTTTCGCTTTCTTATCTATTCTTTTCCTTTTTTTCTTTTCATTTCTATGCTTTTTCCCAACACACTTGCGCTTGTCGTGCGTATGCGTAGTGATATGTACTACGTACAGTATTATAAAATTCAAATACGCTCCAGCTGTGAGATCGACGATTTTGTCGCAACTCATTTTAGCAAGCTGTGTGTGATACTCCGATCGCGCGTGTTACGGGTTGTGTGCCCTCGTAGGGATATAGGTCGGCGACTCCCCTTGCAACTACAGTTAGTCCATCAGGGTCAGCAGGGTGATGCTAGTCAGTCTGTGCGCGGAAACTATGAAACCCGTTTTTGAGGGGGGCAAATCTCAATATATACGTGGTACCGGGTAGTTTTTTTTTTGGTGGCAAACAGTGACAAGCGGTAATAAAGTCGGTTTTCCAGGCGCGAGTAGTTAGACGTACGCACCTGTATAGGCCTGGCACATCGTAGGCTGACTCCCGATTTCACTTTTATATGTTTCTGGTGGAGGCATGAATTGCGTCAGCTGTGATATATGCGTGCACCACCTTGGTTTGTGTGGGTGTTTTTTCCTGGCGAATTCCTCAGCTCTAGGGTGACTGGAGCCTGTCCTGTGATTCTCACGGACTTGTTTATGCGAGTTAATGTGAGAACAACAAGAACAACAACGATGGTACGATCTGTGTTACAGAACAGCAACACTAGCTCTGTGTAGTGGTAGTAGACGTGAGCGCAGCTGTTGCCCTGGTTAGCAATCGTTTAGGTTCACGATCTATCGCCTTGGTGGTGGTTGTCGATAGCTCTCAAAGCTACGATGAATTGCCTTGGGGGCGTTGGCCCAGTGAGGGCATGCCATGCAAACTCGATGGAATCGTTAAATCCAACTCCTCCCCTGAGGCCGTGCATTTAGCCGCGTTTTTACCCGTACCCGGAAGTTCTGTAAGTTATGTACGTCAGTGCCACAAAAACCCGGGGAACGCGACAGCATATTCGTACCTGCCCGTGGAACCGTGGAACTTCTGCAAGTTCGGTACGCCTGTGCCACAATACCCGGGATACCTGGAAGTTCCGTAAGACTTTCATGCCCGTACCCGGAATTTCTGTGAGTTCTGCACGACCCGTCCCACAATACCCAGAGTACGGGTACAGCGTGTTTTGTGCCCGCCCAGAACTTCTGTGAGTTCTGTACGCCCGTGCCAAAATACCCGGAACTTCTGTGAGTTCTGTAACACTTTCATACCCGGATTCCACAAACCCTGCGGAACATAATCTCGGACTGTACCGCTTGCCACGCAAGAATGACTATCACGTATACCCGCTTGCCACCCAAGAAAGACTATCACGTATATTACACGCAGTGCTATCTATCACTACGCATACGCACGTCAGACGCAAGTCAATTGCGAAAAAGAAATGGTATGTGTTATAAGGCTTAGTTTGGGTAAGATATTGTTTAACCTTTTGCGAGTGGACATTAATGCCCCACTAATACCCCAACAAATGGCGTCGTCGGCAGACCATGGGTTCTTGGGCCGTGGGTTCAAATCCCACATCCACCATAATAAACCTTTTCGGACTTTCCCTATGTTGATCTTGAAAAATACTTACCGGAATCCAGCAGTAGCGCACTATCATACAGCTGTTGCACCAGTGTTAACAGTAGCGTACTCGTACACGGTACGATGTACAAGGTTTCTGCGCTGACGCACAACGCTCTACGTCAACGGGATTTCAAGACCATCGAACAATGGAAGAAAGGGGCGATCGAAGCGATCATTTTGTTTGGTCCAGGTTTGGTCATGAAATTAACCCAAAAATTAAAAGAGAAAATGGTGAAGAGGGGGTATACCCGAAACCGGTGGCTCCGGTGGCGTATCAGGTTCTCCTCGAGCCTGGTATAGGTCACTTTCGTGAGTTCGAGCCCCGCCGAGTGCTTTCGTTGCGACTTCTTCGTGAGCACAAATGGACTTGCGGAAAGCGCGAGAGCGTAAGTTACCAACACTCCATGAAACATCGACGAGCAGTGGGATTACTGAACCCTATGCGCGATAAAAATTGAAGCCAAGAACCGGGGGGAGGAAGGGTCAACACCTGTGATCACGGCTTGTCCAGAAGCTGGAGAGTGCAAGCGTGGGAAGAAAAAATAAAATAAGATAAAATAAAACAAAATAAAATACTCCGGGGTTTTTGGGTCATTTGATGGTACATAGAGAAAACGGCCGCGGAACACGCCGGCGCTAGCCCCAAACGGCCTAAAGTTTATTTTTGAGGTGGTGCCATGACGCCGGCAGCCATTCGGAGCACGCACACTTTTTTTTTTTGCTTAGGGCATGGCATTGGAGCTAACGGGGCCGTTGCGAAGGAGGGGGCAACCTAATCCCCTCTTTTAATTGAAACGTGGCGGGGTATACCCCACAGAAGCTTCTCAAGTTATAATGCTGCTGCTGATGTTGTTATAGTTGTTGTTGTTGTTGTTATTTTCACATTATAACACGCATAACCAAGTCCATGGTCACAGGATAGGCACCCAGTCACTCCGTAGTGGAGGAATACCCAACCGAAAAAAACGCAAATAAATCCATAATTGGTACTTGTACGCGCATATATCATGGCTGACGCAGTTAATGCCTCCGCCAGACAAAATTGAAAGTCAAATAGGGAGTCGGCCTACGACGTGCAAGGTTCATACTGCTCGTACGTACGTCTCACTACTGGCGCCTGAAAAAAGCCCGACTGCACCGCCTTCCGCCCAGAAAATACTACCACACGGATAAATTTTGAAAACATAATATTCAACGTGGTGCCCATCACTGCGCATTCGCACGCCAGACTCAAGTCAATTAGAAGAAAAAAAAAACTAAAAAAACAACAAAATATATGAAATGAAAGCGACAGGGGAAAGGATAAGAAAATAATAGAAAGGAAAAGAAAGACAAAAAGAGGAAGCAAAAGGACAAGAAGGTAATACAAAACAAAATAAAACACTGGCAGATCCTTGGAACTGACTTAATACGGCATTGGGCTCAGAGGCTATCACGTACATCTATGGCACTGGGGGGAGAACGCAACAAGGCGAAGAAGTCCGGGCGGCGTTGCCATAACTTGTGACAGCCATTGGAAGGCCCACAAGGTTCAGGACGATGATGGCCAGACCCCGACTTCATTCTCTTAGGCAGGACGCCCTCCTTCCCCCCCTCCTCCTGGCGGCTCAGAGATGCCGCCGCTGCAGCCGCCTTTGCGTGTTGCGCTGCAGCTTTGCATCTTTCCGCGTCATGCATTTTGTGCATGAATGACTCTGCTCCCTCCGCTACCAGCTGTTTGCATCCAAGCACTGTTCATCTGCCGTGCCAACGTAACACTGGTGGGTCATTTTGCGACGCACACTGACGAGCGCCCGTGGGGGGAAGGTCGTGGGGGGGCGCGTCGGCGCCGCCGGACACTGCTATTTGCATCCAAGCACTGTTCGCCTGCCGTGCCAACCAGACACCGCCACCACTGCTGCGGTTGAGGGGTTGTACGTCTCCTTCTCTCGACTACACCCTACAGAACTCCGCCTTCCTTCCTATTGCACTACTGCTGTACATGTCTTTGAGTTTGCGCTCCTAATTGCATCCAAGCACTACACTGCTATTTGCGTCCAAGCACTGCTCGGCTGCCGTGCAAACCTAACACTACACTGGTGCTGTTGAGGGGTTGTAGGTCTCCTTTTCTCAACTACACCCCACATAACTTTGCCTTCCATCCTATTGAAATACTACTGCTGCTGTACGCGGCTTTGAGGTTCCGCTGCTATTTGCATCCAAGCGCTGCACTGGTATTCTCGTTCAAGCACTTGGCTGCCGTGCCAACGTAGCACTACAATACTGCTACTGCTGTTGACCAGTTGTAGGTCTCCTTCTCCCGACTACACCTCTCATAACACTGTTCTCCTTCCTCCTATTGTAAAACTCCTGCTGTACGCGGCTTTAGGGTTGTGCTGCTATTTGCATCTAAGCACTGTTCGGCTGCCGTGCCAACGTAACACTACACTCCGCTGGTGCTGAGGGGTTGTACGTCTCCTTCCCTCGATCACACCTGGCTTCTGTCGCTGCCCCTCTCTTGCGACTGCTGTGGGTGTCTTGTCGCCATGGACTTGTACTTTTGACGGTCTTCGGCTATGGTATTATATGCTCACATATTTTCATTCTTTGTGACCTGGGCTACATGAAATCCTCTCCTGGAAATGCGGCCTCCTCAATTTTTTTTTTTAATAAACGGCCACGAAGCAAGACACGCTCTTTGGTACAACACCCCTCCAACCTTACACCGCGCCTGTTTCCCGAGAGAGACACATCCCTCCCCATCGCGCTTTGATCGGAGTTTGCGCGTGTGCTGTCTCGCGGCTGTCGCTGCTCCTCTCTTGCGACTGCTGTAGGTGTCTGCTACTAGCCTGCGTAAGTTTGCTCCATATAGACTCGTGCTTTTCTTCGGCTGCGTGTTCTTCGCCTTCTTGAAATATTCCGGTGTGCCAACTGTTGCTGCTGTGGCCGAATCTCTGCCCAACATGCAGCAAAGCGTCTCTACAGAGCGGTACCTCGATGACACCTCTTCCATCATACCTTTACATGCCTCACTCAACGTTTTCGTTTGGGGGCTTTTGCTACATCCTGCTACCTTACGAGGGCGACCGCACGCGAGTCAACAACTTTACTGCCTAGTCGGCCTCGTCCTACAGCGCCCTAATACTTTAACCGTTTCGTGCAGCGCGGATGGCAACTGCGGCTGGCGCTCTCTGCTCAACGGGAATCGCCAAATCTTGGGACAGTTGTGCGCACCACTACTGTCCATACATTGCGCACATCACTACACTCACACTAGGTTCTGTCTCCGTCCATGTCTCGTTGAGAGCTGTCATGCACATATACAGCAGTAGTGAGGTGTGTATAAGATTTGTGTGTATGCACCGCTGCTGTTCATACATTGCGCACATCACGACCTAACACTAGGTCCTGCTTACGTCCACGTCTCATAGAGAGCAGCCATGTACGTACAGCAGTAGTGATGTATGTGCGGCTTTTGAGTGTGCATGTGTGTCTGTGACCGTGCCATGGTCGCGTGTCCTCTCCGTTGCAAACGTATATCAAACTCACCTTCCTCCAGCGCTCATATATCTGAGTTACGCTAGTCGCGTGTGGTCGCGTGGCGATCGGTACCTGCTACGAGATGCGAGCGTGTGTTACAGCAGCAGTTGCCCCCTACGGCTGTCTACACGGTGACCCATACCCACATCCATACACACTTTCTCGTCATGGCGTCTGACCCTCCTCGCCAAGTATTACCTCAGCCCCAGATTGACTGGAGCCTGTCCTGTAACCGCGGACTCGATTATGCGAGTTAATGTGAGAACAGCAACAACAACAACTTTTCGCAATACAGAGGAATACGTACGAGCATCTCGTTGGTGACATTCGCCGCCACCACGCCAATGTTGCCGACAACATCGTCCGCCACGTCACGGCCAGCCGCGCCCTGTTCATCGCCGACATGCAACGGTATTGTGCAACCCCCGGAGGAAGCCCGCCTCTTCGTCTCTACTTGGGGCAGCGGACGCGCACGATGTATTTCGACCTTTCTGACAGCATCCACAGCCTCTAGCGGTTCTCGGACGTCGTAAAGTGCCTACGAGCGCAGCGAGCCACCAGTTAATATTGATTAAACATACCAACAAAACACTTTTTGTTCTTGTGTTCTAGTTGGTTTCCTGTTCACTGTAGTTTCGTATTTTCAGACACTAACGATCGCAGCTACTGGGTACTATTGGATGTTCGGCTCGTGGTCTATTTGGGCCGTTCATCGGGGGAGTGCTGTCGGGCTTGCTGCACTGCAATCTGGAGACGTCATGATCGGTCATGCGGGGGTACTGCCTTCGGCAATAGGGGGACAATTCCAGTCAAAAGAGGAGGTTATATTGCCCCCCACCATTGCCACCACCTTGTTAGTCCCAATATCGTGCCCGCAACACAAAAGGCCTGCGGGCTCGGCATGGCTGCTGCGGACGTCATGACAGCGCGTCATAATTGAATTTTAGGCCGTTTGGGGCCAGCATTCTCTCCTGTACCTCGAATGACCAAACACCCGCGGTATACCCCCCTTTCGCAGTTTCCCAAATATAAACTTGTTACCCGACATCTGGTACCTATGTATGTACGTATTCGTTTTATTATACAAAGAATACACTCCAGCTGTGAATCGAAGATTTTGTCGAAACTCATCTTTCAAGCTGTGTGTGATACTCCGATCGCGCGTACTACTGGGTGCGTGTCCCTTTTAAAGATACAGGTCCGCGATTGCTCTCAGAACTACAGTGTAGCTCGTACTAGGGTCAACAGGTGATATTGGTCACTCTGTGCGCGTAAGCTATAAATCCGTTTTTGAGCGGCCAAATCTGACAGCTCTGGAAGAAAAGCATCAGTTTTCAAGTGTATGCTGCAAGTCGTACGAACTAGCCGTAGCTCTAAACGCAGGGTGCTAATAATACAAACGGGTCACGGGTGGCCTACAAATCACTCACCTTCGCGGCCGTTCTCACAGTTTGTGTACACCAACAGCAACAACACTCATTTTCCCGGTGTCCTTCGTCTCGTATGGGTCTTCCGGGCTCTCGGTGTCTGTGTCTTGAACTCAGTATAGCGTGATTTGGGTGGAAAGTCCGGTTCTCAGGATGTGGCGATTCCAAGCTCACAACACGCGTGAAGCGGGTGTTGAAGCGATACAGTGCAATGGGATGCAGTATGCATACGATACGTGTGATACACATGCACAGGAATGATGCGTGACAGTTATCAGTGGTCAAGATTTCCCTTTCTTCCGTTGGCCGTGGTTAGCATATCACATGGTGGCCGGTGTATGAAGGATTATGAACCCGTTAAGATACGGCCTTCCAAATCCTCGAGACCCTATCAATAAAACAACTGAATACCGCTGTTATTCTACGAGAATGCAGCAGAAAGTCTCCGACGGCTCGACCCCTACTAACACTCTAGGCCCTCCGCATATGGCTTGGTACAGACAGCTATGCACATCATTGTACTCATAATATCCCGAAACCAAGGCGCCTCAACACCGCCCTAGCATATCGCTGCGAGACGAAAAGGCTAGTCGAGGTGCCCAGCTCCTCCACCGCTCCAAACCGTCCCTCCATTTCAGTGAACGGTTCTCGTAGACGGTAGACCGACGATATTGAAACCTCCCGTTTTTTCCAGGAAAAGGCATATTTGTGAACGGTTCCCGAAAACGGGCGGTCTGAAGCCTTCCCTTCTCTTCCACAATCCAGTAGATGGGCAAGTACTCGTGCGCACCCCATCCAGGTTGGACCACGCCAAACGTGTCAGGCTGTTGAGGAAGATCCTTGTTCACCTTGCGGTCTATTCTTTGGTCAACGCCTTGTGCTCCGACAATATGCCCATGATCTTCGGGATATACTCTCCTTTTGTTTGCGGATGGATTCTCCGTTTGGTGAACAGGCGACGTGCGGCTACTAACCTGCCTCCCCTTCTTTATCTCCTTGCTTGCAGCTCCTTCCAACCCCTGTCCGGAGAGCGTACCCACCCAAATGGCTCGTTGGGGTCGTATACCATCCCCATGAACATCGTCGGCTCGCCCATGTCCTCCGCGAACTCTCTCTTCACCTGAGTACCCACCAGTTGTCGAGTTAACGCTTCCTCTCTGGGCGCAGCGCGTTGTCTCCTTGGGCGGCATGCCATCGAGCTTGGGCTACAGTCCGTCTCCTGGTACACCTCCCACATTTCATGAGACGCGTCCATCTGAAAAGACGTAGAGCTATCCTTCACTTCGTCCTCTGTCGATTACCCAGATTGATCCTACATAGCCCCCCCTAAACCAACGATTTCTTGGACAAACGTTTCATGGATGCTGCTGCTCGACACGATGAAAGTTGCTATTGAAAATACATCTTCTTGTTTGCAATGGACTGTCC
>JABAKD010000027.1:11115648-11125648 GCA_012845835.1 Undaria pinnatifida
CCCTCTCCTACTCTCCGCCATCTCCCTCTCATCATTTCCCCCTCCCCCCCTCCCCCGCCCCCGATCCCCTCACCTCTCCTCCGCCCTTTCACCCACCCCGTTACACCTCTCCCCCCTTCCCCCCTCCCCTCATCTCCTTTCCACCAATGCAGCCTCCCTTTCCCCGTCCCCTATTTCCCCCTTCCCCTCTCCCCCCCTCCCCTTTTCCCCTGTCCCCCCTCTCCTCCCTCGCCCTGCCACCTCTCCCCTTCCCCCCTCTCCCCTACCTCCTCCCCCCCCCCCCCCCTTCTCTCCATCCTCACCCCTCCCCCCCTTCCCTTTCCCCCTTCCCCCCTGCTCCCTCGTTCCTTCCCCTTACCCCCTCCCCCCTCCCCCTTGCCGCTTCCCCCCGCTCCCCTCCCCCCTCTCCGCTCCCCCCCTAGCCCCTCCCGCTTCCCCCATGCCCCCTCCCCATCCCCCCTCCCCCTCTCCCTCATCCCCCATCCCCCCTCCTCCCTCCCCCCTCCCCCTTCCCCCCTCCCCCCTTCTCTCTCCCCCCCCTTCAACCCTCCCCCCTCCCCCCTCCCCCTCCCCCACCTCCCCTCCCCTCTCCCCCCTCCCCCATGCTCCTTCCCCCCTCCCTCTTACCCCCTCCACCCTCCCCCTTCCCCCCTGCCCCTTTCCCCCTCCCCCCTCCCCCTTCTCCCCTCCCCCCTCCTCCCTCCCCCCTGCCCCCTCCCCCCTCCCCCTCTCTCCTCTCCCCCTCTCCCCCCTGCCCCGTCTTTCCCTCCCCCCCTCCCCCCCTCCCCGTTTCCTCCCCCCTCCCCCTTTCGCCCTTTCCCCTCATCCCCTCTCCCGCCTCCCCCCCTGACCCTTGCCCTCTCCCCCCTCCCCCCTCCCCCGTTTCCCCCTTCCCCCGTGCCCCCTATCGCCTTCCCCCTCTTGGCCCTCCCCCTCTCCCTCCCCCGCTTCCCCCCTTTCTCCTTTTCCCCCCTTCCCACCTCCCCCTTCCTCGCTTCCCTGTCCCCCTCTCTCTCATTCCCCCCTCCCCCCCTCCCCCCTTCCCACCTCACCCCCTTCTCTCTTGCCTGGCCCGCCCTCCCCCTTCCCCCCTCCCCCCTCCCTCCTTCCCCCCTCCCTCCTTCCCCCCTCCCTTCCCCCCTCTCCCTCTCAACCCTTTCCTCTCCCTCCCTCGACGCTCTCCCCTCTCCCTCCTCCCTTCCTACTCACTCTCTCGCACTCTCCTCTATCCCCCTCTCCTCCTCTCCGCCATCTCCGTCTCCTCCTTCCCCCCTACCGCCCTCCCCCGTCCCCGATCCTCCCACCTCTCCTCCCCTCTATCACCCACCCCGTTACACCTCTCCCCCCTCCCCCCCTCCCCTTTTCTCCCTTCCACCCCTGTAGCCTCCCTTTTCCCCTCCCCTTTTCCCCCCTCCCCCCCTCCTTTCTTCTCCTTTCCACCCCTGCAGCCTCCCTTTTCCCCTCTCCTTTTTCCCCCCCTCCCCCCTCTCCCCTCCCCCCTCCCCCCTTCCCCCTTCCCCCTTCCCTCCTCCCCCCTCCCCCCTCCCCCCTTCCCCCTTCCCACCTCCCCCCTCCCCCCTCCCCCCTCCCCCCTTCCCACCTCCCCCCTCGCCCTTCCCCCCTCCCCCCTCCCCCCTCCCCCCTTCCCCCTCCCCCCTTCCCCCTCCCACCTTCCCCCTTGCCCCTTCTCCCCTCCCCCCTTCTCCCTTCCCATTTCCCCCTCCCCCCACCCCCCTCCCCCCTTCCCCCTTCCCCCTTCCCACCTCCCCCCTCCCCCGTCACCCCTCCCCCCTCCCCCCTCCTCCCTCCCCCTTCCCCCCTCCCTCCCCCTTCCCCCCTCCCCCCTCCTTTCCCCCCCCCCGACCCCCCCACCCCCCCTTCCCCCTTCCCCCGGCTGCTAAGAGCCCCCCCCACCCCCCCCTTCCCCCTTCCCCCGGCTGCTAAGAGATGCAACTAACGGTGGATGGCGCTGGTGCAGTTTTTGCCTTTCGCTCTGCCGCTTTGCGTCTCTTCGTTTCATCATAATTGCGCATAAACAACTCGGCTCCCTCCTCTACTCGTTGAAACCAACCGCCCGATATCTGAACAGTATTTTTCTATCCCTCGAATTTGATTCTAAAGACCAACATATCTTCTTTTATATGAGTCATCCAGTTCTTCTCTTGCCCGCTGGATTAGCCCTTACCCCCAACAGGCTCCCCAAACGTCACCCTCTGTGGAAGATGCTCCTCCCCCATAGGTGCGACGAATCAGCAAACAATATCCTTCGTTTGCGCACTATCGCCTCTATGCTCTCGAAAGCTGTCTTGGCAAGCGCGTCGGCGTACGATAGGGTGTGGTCGTTGCGCTTATGTTTTCCTAATCCGAGGCTTCGCAGGGGCATGGAGTGGTGAACCCGTCCTAGACTGTTATAGTCAGGTTTGTTCGGGGTCCACGTCATTTAACCGTAAAGCAGTGTCTCGACCACCTCAGCTTTACGCAACCGCACCTTTAACAGCACGCGCACACCCGGGCGGTCATAGATTTCCATCTTCTGCCACTGGAAGCACGCCCAGGCCTTCTGAAGACGCCGCGTTATGTTAATGCGAACGTATCTGTCTGCGGTAATAGCCCCGCCCAAGTACACAAACTCGATTTTTTGTTTGTTTACTTGGCCGCCTGCATTGAGTGTGAACGACACACCTTCCCCCCGCCTTTGATTTGCAGGCACATATTATCTGTTTTTGCCTCGGAGACCGTAAGTCCAAAAGCCGAGCACGCAGTCACGATCACCGTCATCATCCTCTCCAGCCCTGCTGACGATCGCGATACGATGCCCGCATCGTCCGCGCACAGCATACCCCGCAATCGTCTGCACCTCTTCTCCCTCCTTCCTCTTCCGCCAGTCGACGTTGCCTGTGCGTGAGTGCCCTTCTCCTTGCCGTTCTCTTTTCGTTGAATCTACATATATGTTGAATACCAAGCATTAGGTTTCCGACGAACATACGCGAGTGTATATTTTATTGAACATATTAGCGTGTAAGACTCAACACAGCCGCTGAAGAAGTAAGGTGCCGACACGACGTGAAACTATTCGGACCGATTGGCCGTCCTCATTGTTGGTTTGTGTTGTGTCAGTTCGACACGACGTGAAACTATTCGGACCGATTGGCCGTCCTCATTGTTGGTTTGTGTTGTGTCAGTTCAGTCTTATCACTCGTTTTAAAAAATGTATTATGAGGACGTCAGCCGTGAGGTCGATGAATTTCGGGTCAATACTCATTTTTTGCAGACTGCGTTTGTTCCAACATGATCCAACATGGAAGCGTTGTAAATTTTACCGCGTTCACCCGCGATTCAGGAACCACGCTGTTTGCAAAATTCGGCAAAGCTCTAACTGCATACCTGATCTGGTATTGAAAAATCATGGTTGCAGTATGGAATATAGTATAGCTTCAATCCCTAAATCGCATATAAAAACAAACGGCTACAAAAATACCACAAAATGCGAGGATCACGTGCGTATGCACCAAAGCCCAATCTGACTTGCGTTGTGAGTAAGTAGATACTAGCATTAGAGACTTGAGCGTGATGTTCGGACCTAAAATATTGGCAGCAGGTTAACGGTCCGCAGTGGTGGTGTCGGGGTCTCTGTGTACCGAAGCCGAATTTCGTTCATGAACCGGACTGTCCGCATGATGCACGTGTCCAGACGAGCGCACCGCAACAGGCAGAACACGAAGAATTTTACGAAACCTTTCCAGATATCACGGTAAGATTATTCCGGGAGTATTCCACGGGCTGAGGATCAAACGGGGCATCCTGCTGCTCCCCCGAGGCGTCGTTCTTTCCACGTCGATCTGACCCCGCCCAGTTCCGAGCCCTCCAAACTGACCCTGGGTATATTACCAGCCACCGAACGGGCCAGCTTCCCTCTATACTACAATGTATATTACTACTACAACAGCCTGTATCTGTTATTTTGGGTTTACGGAGTCAAGAAGCGCACATCGTAATCACTCGCTGCAATTAATAGAAACTAGCCCAAAACGACCTCTTGACATATTTTCCCTTGAGTCATGATGTTCGGGGCTATCCCCGCTAAAGTGGCAGTCGAATGGAGTATTAATTGCAATCAAGCAAGAGAGTGGTCTTTTTGGGCTATTGAGCGGTGTTCACGGAATTTCGCTACGGTCTACGGAACAGATTCGCTCACCTAACAAGTTGGCCGCCCGTATGGGTGGGGCGGTGGGCTGTTCGCGTTTGTGAGTAGAAGGCACTTGCTGTAACATTTGGATAGAGGTACGAGCGTCAGACCCAACTCAACTCCTAGCCCTAGCCATAGCCCTGACCCTACCACTGATTCCAACCCGGACCCAAAACGGGCAAAAAATGGGCGCGAGAAACGCGCGGCGGCTGCGCTTCGTTTTTGAAAAAATATGTATTATACCGATCTGCGGACTACCGCATAATCGTCGGCCAAGACGAGAGAGCGTAAAAACATGCCCTCCGAGATCCGGGCGGCCACATTGTTAGGTCTAAAAAGTGCCGTATACGGTCAGCCGGTGAAAGTAGCTTAGTTTAGAAACTGGTATTTTGATATGTTGACTGTCGCGCTCTGTCCTGGTCTTAGCGAGTGAGCCATACGACGGAAGGGGAGCAGCAGAACATCCGTAAGCTCTCCTGACACGAGGAGCTCAATATCTCGCCCAAAAATTATTTCGAAGGCATTCGTTCGCACAACGCGACCTAGCTTCTATGCCTTGGTCCCAAAAGTATATTTACTCGTGAAATTTCCCGATCAATGACTAAACGGTAGTTTTTCACTTAAGGAGCTCAATCGAACAGGTACCTTATTAGTTAATCCAACTACTGCAACCCCTACCGTGGGATGAGACGAGTGTAGTGTCATATCTCGTTGTGAGCACTAGGTGGTAGTTCAATGTTTTCGTGGTCGTTATCGTCGCTAATCAGCGCATTTTGAACTGGTGAGGACCTCCCATCTCCCACCCGTGCCGACACGCTTCTATATCACCCGCTCTCCGTTTGATTTCAGCATGATAATGAATTTCGTTAACCACCACCTCATGGGCGGGGAAGGTGTCATTCAATATTTAATCAAGACGATGCATCTCCTCAACGACTTCCGGATAATGTCACCCACTTGACATCATGCTGCAATTTCAGCCATCGTCGCGAGCGCCATTATATCCATAGGTTCTAATGTGCTCAAAGTAAATAAAGAGCACAGTTTTTTTATTGAACAGCCGTTACCCATTCATTGCAAGAAAACAAACAAAACATCGTTCCTACCGCACCCGCTAAGAACTAAGAGTTCAGACGCATTTATGCCAGAAACGTTAGCTTTGAACGCATCATTTATATTGTAGAAGAGTCCCACTGAGCAGCGCGCAGGGTGCACGCGATGCGCGCCGCTCGGTTGTGATACCCGCATGGGGTTTTCCGGTTCTACTCGACCCGCTACAGTCAATTGTGCGCAACCTTCCATCATCACGTCCCAAAGCTAACCGAGTGCACATACGTGTAGACTACGAAGACTGACAAGACCACCACCTGCGAGAGCGTCCTTAGTGGCCCCGCTGCTGTAGCCCTGACTCTCGCGTCCCATCGCTTGCTCTGGATACATTGCTGGTACTCGAGAAGAGCCAAGCGACAAGAGAATGAAGTACCTAGGCGAACATAAATCCTAATTTAAGAGCTAGGGATCATGTTTCTCTGGGGATCGCCATATATTGCCCCCATTGTCCTACGTGGCAACCCCCGATTGGCAAACCCTTCTTAGATCCATGAAACCACCATAACATCCTCCCCAGCTGGTTGGTCAGAGAAAGGACAGCCACGCGATACTATAGGTCTAAACGGTGATTCCAAATTTGTCTACATCGACCAAGACCGAACAAGGAAAACCCGGTCTAGCTACTCTGTTAAGGAAAAACGTTCATCAGTGCGCACCAGAGTTCACGCGCGCCGCGAAATGAACATAGCGAGAGGACCGCCGTTTTCTTGGAGAACCCCCGATAGTCGCTATGCCAACAAAGAAAAAATCTGACCGAGTTACTACGTTAGGAAAAATCCCTCTGTCGTTAATCTGCCCCCCTCTTGCCCTCTTGCCTCAACATGACCCGACCAGGAGAAGGGATCGGCTGCGTCTGACGCGCTGGAGAGGTGGATCTTTAACAGCGCCTTTTTTACTCTCTTCTAATAATGAATTTCCCTCCCATGACTGCCGTGTGGCCTATCTGCAGTTCGAAAACATTTCAAGCCGCGCGCGGGTTGCAGTTGGCCAGGGGCTGGAAGGTCATGGCAGATAGTGTTAATCCAACGGCGACAACCGTGGCGGCTCTCACGTGTACCGTTATTGCTGAGTCCCAGCACCTGCGACAACGTAAAAACTATACTACTCTTTAAATTGACTACGCTACGCCGTCGCAACCTTCGAAACCCGTTGAAGCCCTTAAGTGTGCCGTTAATTCTGAGCCCAATATCCGCAATAACGTAACAACTGTCCTACTCTATCAATTGACCACGTCACAACGTCGTAGCCCCCTCCCGAGCTGGTTGGCTTGAAAGAGGCCAGCCAGGTGATACCCAAGACGGGGTATACTGACAATAACAAACCTATACGAGCGCAGACACAACCATAAATACCACAACCTCCTCCCTAGATGGTTAGCTAGAGAGAGGCCAGTCAAACGATACCCAAGATGGTGTGTACTGACAACAAGGAAACCGAAATAAAAGCAGACTCAACCAGAACTTCTAATTTAATATCGATCCGGCCGATAAAATATTTACCTTCATCCATTCTCGCGGACAAGCTTGGCGCACCCATAGGCAATCTACAAGGTAAGATTTGGTCATCAAAAATGCTGTCGACGAACAAGGAACGATCGTGCGCACGCAAATCATGACGAGCATTCATGCCTTGATAGATTGCAAACATGGAGATAGTGAGCAACCACTGAACTAATGTGATCACGGGCTAACATGTTTTCTCACGAGGAAACGTCCCCCGCTTGCTCATCAGCAAGCGCTGAGTTGCATTCGGTCACGAGCCAACATGGTTTTGTTCGTGAACAAAAATCACTTGATCACGAGCAAACATGGTTTTGCTAACGAGCAAACATTATTTGAACACCCGTAAACATGGTTTTGTTCATGAGCAAAGGCCATTTGATCACGAGCAAACACCGTTTGAGCAACCATCGTTTGATCACGAGCAAGAATTAAAGTTGAACACGAGAAGGCACCCGTTAAACTCGAGGAAGCACCCGGTAAACCTCAGTCTTGGCGATATCGCTCGAACGGGCGTTGCATGCGGCAAAATCGTGTCGTCGGAGGTATTGGGGCCATACCTTAGTAGTCATCCCTGCATACAACAGACGTCGGGCACGACTACCAATACGCAACTACGGACGATCACCAAGCGTGGATGCATGCATGGCCTATGTTGTACTAGGTATGCGTGACGTCGATCGTATCCATGAAACCTACCTATTGCTGTGTGATACGTGTTTACGAGCATGATATCCTAGTCCTTGAATGCCCTTGCAGGACTGTAAGGACGGAGAGAAGTACCTCAACGAGCGTCTAATACGAATACATGGCAAAATTCGCTGGGTTGACTGCACCATTAGCACGATGGCGTCTCTTTTAGCTTACACCCTCGGGAAATATCCCAGTTCGATTATGCCCGTGACGACTGCTCCTCCACTACGCCCAACGGCATACGCATGAGCCATCACACCCCAAGCGCAGCCTGTCTCTGCTACAGGAGACGCCAGAATATACTTCGTGGGTTTGCCTCAAGCCGACCGGATGAAACGTTGTAACGCCCCCTAAAGCCTTCCCTAGGTATTGTATTGAAGAGTGGTGGGCAATGTAAAAATATACACAACTACCTGCGTACCAAATGTAGACCGAGGGGTGCGGAATGTACAATGCATGTACTACTTATGTAATACTGTTAATTGGGTGTGGGAGTTTAAATCCGCGTATCCGTTTCGTCTTTCGTTCTCCTGTTTCATTTCTAGGCTAATGTAGATAACTGCATGAATTGCTTACTGGTTTATTTATGATTTGTGTTTGCCGCAAGGATGCAAATATTCTTTAACCTAGGGGGAAGACGATACCACCCTCCTCCCATTCATTTGTCAAACCTAGAAAAACCTACGTGGCGAAGGGTGGGGGCTGCGCACTATGAAGATACGATGCGTCGCGGTGGGCTGTCGGATCACTCCTCAAGGCAAGCCCACCGTTGGACGCATGATAAATACGTGTGGGATTACTTCACTCGTGCATACCGGAACTTCCAGAGTCCGGGCTCTGCTGAACGAGGCTTACCACGCGATTCTTGCCAGGGTGGTGAACTCGGCGCTCGCTCACGCAAACTGGATCTCTTACAGAATACAGGAACAGAAGTTCTTTGCCTAACATCGCTCCCGACGGCGGACTCAGCGATGAACCCCCCGCAGTATTTACGGTCGAGATCTTCACTCTCTAGTACGGGATTGTTTATTATTTTTTCTGAATCGAAAGGGCGAAACATGCTTTTGCGTAGGGGGCAACGCGACTAACTACCACGCTTCGTCTGAGCCTGCAGTGCTCATGTGACGAAAGGTGAAGGCTGCGCACGATGAAGATACGATGCGTCGAGGTGGGCTGCCGGTTCCCTCCTCAAAACAAGTCCCCCACCACGCATCCTATCTTCTTCGTGCACAGCCTTCACCCCCCACGGCACCCCGGTGTGGCGGGGGTCTATCGCCCGCTCTATATTCTTCGCTCGTAAGATATGTATCTAGCTAGATGTGGCTTATTTTCTTTGTGTCTTATTACTTACTATCATACCAGGTACTCATACCACCATAAATAGCTTGTTATTCTTATTTTGTCGTCTTTCTACCTATCCTGATCTGTACAAAGTGAATATTTAGTGCCAAGTATCGTCCCAATGTTATCGCTCTTAACAAGCTTCGTATACCCTCCACGAAATGATTTTTTTAATGGGACTAATTTCTACCGGAGCCTGGATCGGTCGTCGTTCGTTCACCACAAATCTAAACAACAAGACCTAGACTATACGCGAAGCACGCGTTATATTGCGTGCGCTCCTCTTCTCTTTTTCTTTCACTCTAACTGTCACTATCGCCTCCACCCTTATCAGATGGCACCTGATGTAATCGGCGTGGCGCTGCGGGTGGCAACATCTGCCAGCAACTCGTGAGATTCACCTCCGTGAACAGTAGTATAACTCGCTACCCGTTTGCTCCCTATAACATTATTAGTCTATATATATTTTTTTCTTTCCATAAAAAATCAAATTGTGCTTACCCCGCACAGGTCAGTCCACCGTAGATCTCGCTAGCTCCTTTCAAGCGTAGCTCACCAGTAAGCTATTCGAGCTACATGAGCTACACCTGTTTGCCGGCTTGAGGTATTGAGCGTGGCTCATCTGCACTTGTTTTCGAGCTTACGATATAACACGGGAGCGTAGGGTATAATGAGAACGACCCAAGCTCCCTCTAATCGATCTATCAAACCCCCCCTCGCTTAACGCGAGAGAGGCTTTGTGAAGGCACTCCCTTGCCAGATATACTATAGAACGAGCGAGTCTCGGCCTCGGCCAAAACTCGTCCAAGACTATGACAAGGCCGAGACTCCTGAACACGCGACCTCAATAACGCGGAGGCCATTTACCCCTGCAGCAGCGGTAGAGCACCACACTCCGCGCCCCACATTTTTATTGGGCGTTGCATCTCCGATCGCACAAGCACCTCCTCCCAGTCTAGGGGAGATAAATGCCGTCCTCTTGTTTTCATGCTGATTTGATGCGACCAAGAATAATACCAGGTAGTAGGTGCTGAAAAGTGTTTTCATCGACTACAGACGTATCATATAGGCCTTGCATAATGTACGCACCACGATTAACTTTACCTTGAATTCAAATTTGAACCGCCTTGTCAAGCTCAGCACACGCGTCGATGTCGATGGTACTTCTGCG
>JABAKD010000027.1:11130648-11460486 GCA_012845835.1 Undaria pinnatifida
GGCTGTTTCCGGTGGAACGCAGTTTTTTCCACTCGAGGATGCCGTGTTTGTGACACAAACACCCATGCCATCAGCTGCTTGTCATACGTTAGGGCTGCTACTTGGCGGGCCATCAAAGGCTCTTCGTTTTCCCATGTCAGCCCCAACATCAGCGCATTCGTCGGAATCGAGGAAAGTCTATAAAGTCTACACAACCAACAATATGTAATTTCGTGTAGAATCGCATGTGCTTGTTGAAAGAATCAAATGTGTCTGTTCTTGTTAAACCTGGGTCTACCATTTTCGGATGACGCAAAGTTTCCAGCTACCTAAACCGCCAGTGCTATAGGCAAGAGGAACCTCGCCCTAAGCTGTGCCCCTCTATTGTCCTCTTCCACCAAATCTCGGAGAAACTATTGCCGCCCGTCGAACTCCCACCTCGAGCCATTTTCTTAGTGCGTAGGAGCAGTGACTCCTTCATCTGAATCAATTCCTCACGGGGTGGTTAGGCCCTGTTGCGTCTCTAGCTGGTCGCTGAATCTCCTGGAGAGAGCGACATCCCGCTCGTACCCCGTGACCCCAAGGCTATGTAGTGTATGGAAGTTTATTCGGTAAAGACTGTAGAGCGTTCGAAAGGTCCTGACTACGAGTCGAGGTAGATGGTTCAGGCGCACAGTATTAGTCACCCACTCGGTTGGACAGAGAGAACGCAGGGGCGCTATTATCACTGCTTACACACATAGAAGTCGAAAAATGATACCGCCCAAGAATAGGCCACATATCTGAACGGACACGTACGCGGCGGTCAAATGTTAAATAGCGTGATATCAACTAGAGTTACCCTTTTTTTCTTGGTCTGAGTTCGTTTATTAGAGTCAAAAGCAACCGACCAACGCTCCAGGCAACTCCAACTCGAATATAATCATTTGTTGGACAACTAGGACCATGTGTAGCCCTTATACACACAACCTCGACAGTCCGCTACGCTGGAGTGCGCAGAACGCAGGCAAGGTTACTTTCTTGAGTGCCTGGTTTAGATGGGCTGGTGGCGGATCTACGGTATCTACGGCGTGCGCTGCACCTCCCTGGTGCCCCAAGTAGAGCGTGGGTGCGTTATTGTTCTGGCGACGTCTTAGGCGAATAATCGGCTCTATGAACAGCCATTGAAGTATGGGAAGCGACACATGGTACGACAGAGATTCACTACATTTCCCATGAAAGGTTATTGGCCTGGGGAGCCCTGAGCTTCAACCACAACTGGGTTCGAGCTCACAAAGAGTGCAGCCATATGATAATAATGACGTCCAAATCCATGGCCTATGCACATTAAAAAAAACTGCACTGCTAAACAAGAAAAGCACCACGACGGTTCTTGAGGTAAGGAGGTCCGTGATTACCTAAACTACCAGAAAATACTACCTCTATCGTAGCACACGTCAAGCTTATTATGATATATCGTGCCGTAATATTGGACACGCACAGGGCTATATCATACCAGGTACATGGTGGTGGTAGATTATCGTATGTTCACGATGAGATACCAGCATTGAATTGCTTAGATAACCAATCAGCACTGTCCCGTTGTTCTGGCCCACAATTCAGGATGTGACAACTGTCACCCCTTGACGGTCAAAAATCCCAATTATTCACCACGACTGACTGACGCCGAAAGACTGGGTCTTGTATGTATCGATCGTGTTAACACTCTTGACCACCAGGCAGTTTCCCTTGACTGACCACCTCATTATGCATTGCTGCTGGGGAATACCCCAAGTCAGCAAATCAATCGTTTTGCTAAATCGTTTCAGTTTCTGTTGCCTTTGGCTACGTCCATCCGGGTAAACCATACGCACCGCTTCGTAGGCGCAGCTAGGCGTTCCCGTCATTCGACCTTCGCGTCGCGGGTATAATCCAGCAAGTTGAGGTCCACCTCTCTCGGAGTCTCCTCCGCCTCGGGTTTATCGCGTGCTCCATGCAGACTCGAAGGCTTGGCTTGGCAAAAAGATAATACTCAAATGCCTGCCCTGGTTGGCCTTTCCAGAAGCTACCTTATGTCTGCCCACGTTATCAGCAAAAGCCACAACTCGCTTGCGTTTGGCGTGCCCATGATAGCTTTTAAGCGGCGAGCTGAACCCAAACCTTGTTCTGGGGCTCGTCTACCTATTTTATTCAATCTCCTGGGATCCCGGATGCCGACAGAAACATGCTTTATTCTCTCTATCAAACCCGATAAACATCGTTTTGTGGGTTGCGTCTTTTGTTTCGTGCAGAAAAACAGACCCTATCCGAACCCCGAACACCGTATTTATCGTCGCAGGGTGTGGAATGAACGTGACACATTGCCCACCTGGTCTTTAGTCCATTACCATCCAAAAGAAGGAAACGAAAAAAACGATATCGAACATCTGTCCTATCGGCTAACCGCACATATCGCCGTTGCACCCGGTCCACGCGTTATGTGCCTCCCTGATTTTCTACGCACTTTTACCGACCAGTAGTGGGATTGACCATGTACCCCGGTTTGCAGCATCAAAGGCCAATAGGAGTCTCCCATGTGCTTGCTCTTGGGGTGCCCCGTTTGACCTCAAACAGTGCAGTTAGCGACTATCGTGACGCCCTTAGCAAGAATATGTAATCGTTTGATTCGACTGGCGGCTGGACGGGGATTTTTGCAATTTTTATGAACAGCAGTTCAACACCTTCGTTGAAATAGTCCTGGAAGAAACAGAGTACGAATTTAGTCCGCCATCATGGTTGTTGCTTCCATGGGCCATGTGACGAGGCCAAGCCCATTTCCTGTTGACCTAGCCGCAGGAGAATTTTCGTGCAACTACATACGCCAGACACCAGCAACAGTACGGCATATTCGGCAGACACCGCGCGTTGGGCCGCATTTAGTGTCGTTATTCATCTACCGAGTCGATTGATTCGCCCGCCCCGCCACGATACATTAGTCTGAGTCTCAAGGGTCCCAGCCCTTGTTCTGCGATATCTAAATATCAGGCGATGGCATAAACGTTGTGTGTGTGATACGATCATCGCTTTCACAACCACTCAGCAGCAATAGGTTTATATTTGGAAAAAAAAATGATTACGTTCCACGCAGTACAACGCTTGGAAAAGGGCAAGGACACGGCCTCAACTATGTACCTTCCACGTCGGCCACAGTCCAAGGCGAAGGTAATGAACATGCCTTCGCAAAAAATGCCTACAACATCACGGCACCGAGTTTCCGACTTCACATTAAACTATCGCCTGCAGCTTCCAAGGTCGTTCCGTGTAAACAATAAACTAAAACAAAGTTGAGATGCTTGTAAGCAAATAAAGATTCACTACGAATTGAAGCAGACCACTACAGCAACGGTTCACATAATCTACGCAGCGATAGCCACAATCACTGCGATCAAATATTTCATATCCCGGCCCGGGCCGACAGCTTTCCGCATGGTTATTACTGCGACGATCGCCCCTCCCTGTACCCAACACGAAATTCTTCCCTACGTTTTGATGCTAGCAGCGACCTCCAAATATGATAAGCCTAGCCAACCTATAAAACATCGGCCCTCCTGCATTTCTCGCAGTTTTCCGCTATTATACGGTCTGTACAGCGAATACCATTTTTAGGCGTTCCGTCGAATTATCGGTAGCTCGCAAACGGAAGCCGTCCGGCAAATACTGGTGCCATATAAATCGGACCTACGTCTTCTAACCGTTACATACAATAAACAACAAAACACTTAAGACTAGTTATTTACGTTTGGACGTCTTCCTTTTAACCACGTGGAAGGTTTCCCGAACAATACCCTACTAACGTTAGTGTGAACACGTCGTCGCGAGAACTACCAGCCCTTACGGTCGATGCCCGGTCTCTATCAGAACTCATTTCCAATTCGGAGGAGGCGTTTCCGGGCGTGTCCGCAACTACCCAATGCGAGTTGGTGGTGGTGACGCCTCCTCGATATCTACGCGACAGTGATGAGTCATCCTCTTTGGCATGAACACGTGCACCGGACTCAGGCTATGACAAAATAAATCAACAGAAATCTCACGCAGGGTGGGGCATGAGCTTGCGTTAATTCGGTCGCGAGCCTAGCCCAACGACCAACAAACTACATAATGTAGGACAATATAGGTGTGTTTCTGTCACTCGACACAGCACTTGTGATAAACCAATACTCCGGAGTATAACTTTCCTTCTTGAAAGCCAACGTCTCCGTCAGAGAATCCACGCTAGCAATCCGCCGCACCACCGCCGTCTTTGCCAGTGTCAAACTGAATATCGGTTGAATTCCGGTTGGGGCGTGACAACGTACTGGTGCACGCCGCAAACAAAAACAATTTGTAACTGTCCAATAACGTTACCCAAAATCGATTAGAACGGCCAGCACGGAAAACGTTATACCTGCCACTTAGCCTTGCAGACAGTACATGTACTTCGACGGTATACCTTGCTAACAGTACCTATTCCTAACCTTTATTACCTCGGAACCATCACCAATATTTCAAACTGCACACATACACTCTGCCAGCCTCGTTAAAAATGCGCCACGGCTACTGGGGTGTTAACAGTGCCCAACTGAGTCGGTCGGCGGGGACCGATGGTGTCTTCAGAAGGACTGCACAAGGCAGGGTAAGGCCCCGTTGCCGCAGCAGCTGAGCGGCCAGTAGCCTTGCTCGCAGGGCCAGGGGGTGTACTCGTGGATTTATGTGGCCGGCGAACACCTTCACGCGTATCTTGTACGCAAGCAATCATGTTTTTGCGGAGCATCCTGAACCACGTGGCTGCCCAAGCTCTGCAGACATAACGGCGGATAAACCTCTGCTTCTCCTGTTTTGGGCGCGATTTGTTCGTATTCAGGAAGCGGCGAAGCATCGATTTCATCGTGAGAAGATGACAACGAGCATAGTCACAGTGTACTCGTACAATAAGACCGGTCACCCCAGCGGGAAAGATCTATTTCATATCTGGAGCGTTCGGCACCCACTATTTCGCTGCCCAGAGACAGCTCCCCCGGCAGTACGGTATGTCGTAGTTGTGCACCGATCAAAGTGATAGTAATCCCAATTTCATCGATAGGCCGGCGCCGGGGCGATACCATAGAGTTTCTCAGACCGATCTTGGTGAAGCCACTGTCTGCGCCCCAATGAAGATAATGCCACTACCTAGTGTACGACGTACTTCCGAAAACGTTTTACCCACCTGCGCATTGTTCTCTTCGGTCCCCGGTATGGTCTCCTCTTTCTTCATGTACGTGGAAATGGCGTGGATGATGAACGCCGAGACGTCAACGTACATCGGTAATATCAGCGCTGCGTGATCAAGAGCAAGCCGCAGCAGCATATATGGGGCCGGTCAGCCATCGAAACAGTCGTTTCTCATATCGACGGTTACACGGAGTTTGGAACTTCGGATGCAACGTTCACGGTTTTGGTATCAGACCACGGTAGAAAGGGGTATCGTTTTTTTACTACCACTCGCACGAGTGACGGTGTGCCTCACTGACATGACTTAAGGCGATATTTCGGCGAGGCTTAGCTTACCATGACATGGCGGAGTCATGTGGAAATCTCAAATACAAGACGAAAGCATAAGACCGCAAACGAACAGGATCGGCAATCGCGCGAGTGACCCCGAGCCATTGCAAACTAAACCCATTCAACGAGAACCCCCCCCATGGTAGCCGTGGCTAAAACGTTTGATTCAGACGCTCAGAGATAGAACATGGTCGAACCACACCCTGCAGCATGGCAACATCGCATCCAATACAAGGTCCGAGGGTTAAGAATAGTTGACGCACGCTTCGGGGATGGTGCATGGTAGCTCCTCACTCTGCGAGGTGACTTCCTCATCCAAGTGCAAGAGTTCCGAAAAACAAAAGAAAACGCCAACTAACGAACACTTCCCTCTCGCCGAGGTTTATACTACAAAGATTGTCGCCACACGCTTAAGAAAGAAAGTCTGCCGACATTGATGTAAGTAGCCCCTTCATTATAGAAAAAATTACGTTAATACGCGGCATTCCCATGGTATCACCCGGCTTGTATATACCGTCGCCGAGTAGCCCATTCTGCCACCGTCGGCGTTGTCTAGCGCGAGCCCCTCCTTCACGTTGACGTATTCGGCAGGTCGACTATAGCGGGAAGAAAACTTTCATCTTAGTCGGCTGTGCACGACGTTTCAGATAGGGACAATACCCTGATTTACCGTAGAAACACTTGATCGAGGACCCACCGACAAGAACCATGAGCTGGATGATTACGACCGCGCGGTCGGCCCTCCTCGCGTTCTCACTCCCTTCCCATGCGAGAGCAGCGATTGTCAAGACCGCCATGCAAACGGCGTCAGCGCCTGATAGGCACACAGCTATGGTGTTGATAAACCTGTTTAATGCATCGAAGAACCATCAAGGGTGGTATCTGAGTTTATCGATTTTTTGAGGAAGGCGTCGGTTATCAACGTTGTAGACTGTCCATCCCGCCGCCATCTGTCGGGTGTTCGACCTGTGCTGGAATCACAACGAACGCTAATGCGACGTGTGTACTCAAACGGGGATAGCGGAGCCGGTATGTCTGGTGACCTAGCCCTACGTCCCCAGATGCATGGAAGTCCAAAGGGGTGCGACAGGTTCGTGAGCGCTCGAAGATTTGCAAACGAAACCTCATTCTCCATATGTTCCGTCTATCACACTTATCCAATAACGCCAGCCGTTCGCGGGAAGAATCAGCACATTTTTGTAAATTGATTATTTTACAGCAGAACCCATGTGGTCTTTCAAACCAATTTTCTTCACATTTCCTGATAACATGCTGCACAATGGACGCCCAGCTGGTGGACGTTGGTTACTGACAGAACAAGGTACTGACAGAACAAAAACCATCAAGTAACGAGAGGTTATTAGTACATCAAATTCATGAGATGACTATTGGTATGTTAATTGGTTATGCATGGTAGGTAACGTCAAACAATAACATCTTGTGTTAAGTTTGGTTATTGAAACTTACAAACGACGGGCGATCGATACAGTACGCAGCTTGCAAAGATAAACATCGACTCAAAATAAGTCGAACTCACAGCTGCCGTCGTTAAAATAATGTCACAAACAGGGCCTCTACCGCCCTAGGCTAAACGGTTAGGGGTTTAGTCGGAACTATCCTGGCGGAGCTGTTGTCGTCGATGAGACACAACTCGATCGGACAATAGTTCTTACCTATTTGCAAAGGGCTTGAACAGCACGAGCACTATGCACGTCACAAAAAACTGGCCACAGAAAAGCGAAAGCTGCTGCACGCTCTTGTCGATCAGCACGCCGATGGACGCGAACACAGCAGACTGCAAATACAGGAGGGGTATGTGCAGCTGTTGGTTAGGGCGAAAAGGAAATAACGGGAGAAACGCTCTCGTTTGGCTCATTCAAAACGCATGATTTGTAGGATGTGCACGGAGGATGCGCACAGTGCCAATGGAGTGACGTGATACCTCATTAAGATGGTGGGTGAGAGCGAGAATTACCACATAGCCTGTGACGCCGTGCGTTACCAACATAAAGTGTGGATATACCTATATATACTATGTTTCAAGTGGCGTGCGTACCTGAACGAGGGAGTATACCATGAACCACGATCCGGTCTTGGTGAAGTCCACAAACAGCGGCTCGAACCCGATGCGGAACCGGTCTCCTTCTCTCCGAGAATCTTCGTCGACAATGGTCTGAATCCAGTCGTCTTCAGGCCGAGATTCTGTGTAGGTCTTCTCCACCGTCACCCACTGCCCTGTATCCGCCCATGAAATTAAGCTGTGGCTCTCCTTCCAGTTAGCAAGAACTCTGGATAAGAAGCTGACCTTACCTACGAGGTTGTCTGTGGGATTGCTGTGGCTGCTGGTCGGCTCAAACGCGATCAGGTCATTAGGGCGGACTCGTAAAACAATTGTCCGACACACCATGGCGAACATGAGGATGGGGTAGAGAAGCTGAGGGCGCACACGTAACGGCGTATTCAACGAGCAGAGCAGAGGAAAGGTGGGTGTTTAGGTCAGAACCGGTGACAATTCGAACCGATTCACGTACGCACGTACTTCCACACACACCGTGCCGCCTCGTCGTTGGCTGGAGTAATCGGTCTGGGCCCGGCCTGTTGACAAGCAAATTTTGAAGGTTGACGCACTTTAAAGGGCAACGCCTGCGTTGGCAAGAGGCCGCGGCAAACAACAAGAATCAAGGTACCCACAACTATTTCGAACCGTGAGAATTCAACTACATACCCGCGGTAGGGGGTTTACGTTTTGGGCCAAATGTTTGAGACCCCTTAATCTAAAACGTCCAAATATCGGTTAGTGTGGTAACTTCACGGATATATTGGTTTTTTGACTAGCGCATAGAAATGTTAGTCGGCTTAACGGAACCTATGTCTGCAAAGCAATGTTTCGGGTGAGATTTGGTCTTCTCGTGTTAGGAACCCAGGTATTCCTCCTGCACCCCCAGCGTGCTATCATTTTATTTGTGAGAATTATCGTTGGGACTCATGCGTAATGCTGGAGACTCACCAAAGCGGTTGCCGCCGCTACGAGCACCCAAGGGCACCTGCTTTCACGCAGGGCCGACACCCCTGCTGCGATAGCTCCCTCGAACGCGAACAACAAGAAAACGAGCTCTACATGTGGGAAATGAAGCCATGCCGACGTTGAACGGTCTCTAGTTTCCGATGACAAGCTCCAGCGGCTCTCGCTATGTGTCACAGAATGGACGCCTTCTTCTTCGTCATCGCTTGAGTTCCTCCTGTACCAGCTCTTTTTGCAAAGTTGTGAACCACTCCGTGGTGGCCATTGGCGTGGTTGTCGAGACCCCGGGCAAATTGTGGCACCAGCGACGTCAGAATGCCCGCCCGGTTCACCAGAAGACGGGCTTAGTCGGGCGGACATTAACTCTCGAACGGGCGTACCTTGCAGCTGAGCCATCTCGACCTCCTCGTTGGCGCGTTCCTGCCGGTGTACACGACAATTTCGAGAGGCAAAGGATACGTTTAGTTCGTAATCAAAACAAAGGTAAACGTGAAGCACGAGTTCATGATTTGTCAAGGTATTGCATACAGTCACTGCTACGTATCGTACGAGATGTACATGCATGAGGGGCAAAAAATAGAAAATCGTGTTCAACGCGCCACAAAGACTACGTGAAGCGGAGTATATACATGGGCTCCGTCACCTTCGTCAGCCAATATGCTTCCACGCCGGATGCTAACAGTACGTGGAAGAGGAAGATTGTCAGCAGGATGACGGCGAAAAGCGCGAGGTTCCCGATGAAGACGATTGCGCCGATGTCGTCGGATCCAGCTTCTGCAAGTTCACACCGGCCTGAACTTTCTGTTTCTTGCAGCCGGCGGGTAGTCTGTAATGTAGTAACTCTTCGAACGAGACTGGCTGGAGTCCAGAGGTTCGCCCACCTACCGGACGCAAGGCGAAACATTGTGAACACATTGAACTCTCTGTTCTTCTTGTACACGTTTTTGTGGAATCTCTTAGTGTGCTTCTGTGTACACCGCAACATGATACCAGCCGAAGCACAGAGAATGCCCAGTTGTAAAATACCGGCAAAATATTCCATTGGCCACACTTTGGGCAATTTCAACGTACTTCTGCGAAAGTGAGTTCCCTTTAGGACCGAGCAAATAAGAATGGGCAACGTTTAGGCCTACAGAGCTTTGGCTAATATCTTTACTTGGTTCGCAAGGGTGTTGATTGCGAGATGTTGTAGGCAGTAAATATGTCAATGGGTGCATATTCAGCATTCGTACGCGCAACAAAGTAGATAAAGGTGGAGCCATTTTGAAGGATGCTCGCAATCTTCCGGTTGGGCTGTCAGCACTCCGCGACTTGCAAAGGTCGAAGAAAGGAGTACCCGTTGCGAATATCCGCTATTTGAAAAATAACACGAACGCAATAGAATAACGCTTCGACGCAGTCGTTTGAAAATCATCGGGTCCACGAGACCCGGTTGAAAGCAACAAACTCGGGTCGGACGACCTTTTCTGCACTCGGGCGCCTATTGACGTGGTTACCTTACAGTGTTTGCGTAGGCGGGTCAGGGTTTGATGTTGGCAAATAATCCAGCCGTATTGTGCAGTATTTCACGTTTTCAGAGTACCCCAATATCCCTAATAAGTTGCGCGGGAATCGTCGCACCTGAGGTATCTGGCGAACTCTAACGTCCACGAGTTTTCAGCTCCTGTAGGGTCTTCAGCCCCGGTAGTATCCACCAACGAGAGCGTTGCAAGAAACTGAATCTGACCAACGAGAACCACAGCCAGCGTCGCCGATGGGGCGCGGAATCTGGAGACACTTTCCGCGGAGGGGGTCGCCATCTCCGCCTGAACATCAGCGTCCGACAAAGAAATTACATGTTATATAGTTGTTGTGCGCCCGAGTTGGCACGGACTAAGGCGGCGAATCCCCCCAGATGCCGAGTATGTTCTGCAAGAAAAAAAATCCAAATTGCACCTGGCTTGTGGCACGAGCTTCATTATCGCCGACAGGGGGATTGGTATCATGTTGAACTATCGTGATCCGGAAAGAGGCTTTACGCGATTCGTGAAACCTAGTTCGACACCCAAATAATGCATTCGGACTCACCGCAGTGTCAGAAAAACGCGCGGTCGCTGGTGCACCCCCAGTGCTGGAGAGCAGACTGCATCCGGTAGCAGCAGCCACCCCACCCAGGGTAAATATGGAGGTAGCCTTGGCCACAACTGTGGCAGAATGAGTTGTCTTCGGGATTAAACGAGCCACGTGCGGCAACCGAAAAAAGGGCATGGTGTTTGGCAGTCAAACATGTGCTCACCGTCAATTTCATTAGTCAAGGCCGAACCGTTTCGGCTGTCTAGCTTGACGCGGAATCTCAGATAGTTATGAGTTTGGCCGAAATTACCCGCGAATTCTACACTGGTAAGAAGGTGACGCTAACGGTGATGAGGTTAGCAAAATCTGAAAACAAATTGGTTGTGTAGCGTCCCATCCCCAGCTCGATACATCATAAAAAAGCGTGGTTCGAATAGTACTCGCTTCTCAATCGTCCATGAACTACCTGCTAGGTAAAATTTTAGTCATTCGATTAAGATGTTTTACAACACGTGAGCGCATTGTTCAGATATCAATATAGAAAACTGCAATATTGACAATCACGCTGGAAGAAACTAGAACGTACGAAGGAACTATCGGTGTGCGACTCCAGGAAATCTACTACCGATATCAAACCACATGGGGCGGAACTGTGGTCAGGCTATCACGTGATTTTCTACTGGCTGGTGTAAACTTCGTCATTTTACAAGACGGACTGGCAACTCCTTAACGATACACAGAATGCGTGACCACGTTGAACCGAATTTAGTGGAGTATGGGATGGGTGCTGAGTGATGGTAGTTGTCTGGACGTCCCGTGAACTTCAAACCACAATTAATAAATATAGCTCGACCCCATGAATGAATGGGATCGCCATCGACATCGTGTTTTACTCCATGTTGAAACAACATATAATGTTCTAGCCGAAAGCAGGCAACATTCAACTAAATGGGGCGTAGCGTATGAAACAAAAAAAAATGCTCTACCGTAGTCCGGAGAAGTAGTACGCCACAATGAAGTACGGCTGACGCCGTCAGGTATCAGAAAAAAAGCAATAGTACACCTCTTCTGTAGTTGAGGGAGGCTCCGCAGTCGACACGCGTGGTTCCAAAGAAGAGGGTGCCACACGCGAGGCCGCGTTGGATGGAGCATCTGTTGGCGCGAGCTCTGGTTCTGCTGTCGATGCCATCATAGCCGGACTAGCTCCACGGTCGTTGGCAACCACGGGAGTAGAAGACGTCACACCTAATGGCGATAGCACAGCAACCTATTTTAGACACCAATTTATAGACGACAGCAGGCTTGTATACGGGCATTTTCAGTACACCACGAACGGCAAGCAGCGGCGAGTTCCTTTTTTAGTTGCGGCTTCGTTTTTATTCCAACGACTATTGCCGGAATTACATTGAGTGCTAAGTGCATCACAAGGGAAAACGGTCAGAGTCTCAGGCCTTCATGTGAACTCTTCCCAGTGGACGGACAGGACCGCAACCACACGTATTTCAAGTTATTTTGAACCAAAACAGCGCAAGAAATTGCTATTGGCACTTGGCATGGCTTTGTAGCTGGCACGGACAAACGTACCTTTGTCGGATCTGAGATTACACATGACGAACCGTTCCGGCGCCGCCCACGCGTTAGAGCTACCGAGCAACACGAACCGGACAAGTGACGCTTGCCTAAGAAACTGATTATGAACATTAGACGACTAGAATCGCCGGCAATACCCGCCAAGACGTGCGTGACGAGAGCCAAACTCGTGTAATGAGACACTATCTTTCCAGACAGGATATTGGCTGACGTTGACAACTAACGAACAGTTGCATAACATATAATCCTGCGTAGCACTGCAGCCGCGTATGGTCTTACCTACGACCGGAGTCTGCGAGCGAGGAGCAACAGCAGTAGGTCCCGGCGCCAGAGTATCCATAGTAGGGGGTACTGGTGGAGTTGATGGTGGTGCAGGATTCGACGACGTAGGTTCTGCTATCGCAGTAGGCGCCATTTCGGATACTAGCTCAGCACTTGTAGGCGCTGAAGGAGTTATCGCAACCGGACTGGACGTGGAGTGCGCCACTGCTATCGGCGCTGTTGTGGTATCCTTTGGCTTGATTGGTGGACCTGGTGGTGTTGCTGAAGATGTTGGATCTGGCGACGGAAGCACTGTCGCTGCTGGTGGCGTTGACACTGACCCCCATGGGACCGCAGCGTAGAAACGAGGAGGACATGAAATTAAAAATAAACCCAAAGGGTATACATGGGCTGGGGGCTGCACATTTCAAGCAACAACTGAAATTACACATTGCGAACATGTGTAGAGAGCAATATTTCGACTTATTTCAGGTTAGTCAGCGGGAAAGCACCCCTTGTTCGAATGCAGGGTTTCATGGGGCAACGTCTACATGGGGCAACGGCTAAGGTGCTATTCCACGTGGGGAGCGTTCGCGGACCTTCGAATATTACAACTTTCGGGCGCACAAACAAGCCGTACACGAGAGATGCCCATTGGTACTTTACATCTACCTCAGCTGGAACTGCCCGTCGAATAGCCCCTGATCGAACCCAAGCCCACATCGTCAAAGCCGTTCGCCACAAGCCGAGTGATGGCTAGTCCTATAAATCTGAATTTCATATGACTAGACAGTGCCTCTGTCTCATCCGCTCTCGCCTACGACGAGTGTCTCCGGGGTTGAAGCCTCAGCAATATACCACGGAAGGCATAGGTTCGGCAGTAGGCCATATTATCGAGGAAAGTCGTGGTGAATTCGTGAAATCAATCGGTGGCATTGTCGTGGTCAGCGGTGTTAAGTAGAGATTTGCAACCGTTCCGAGGTGTTATAGGTGTGGCAGCTATCAGAGTTAGCATTGAATAAGCTTGTGCTGGCGGCCTTGGTGTACCAACCTCCGGCTGGGCTGTGCAACGTGGAAGGGTCGCTTACGAAATCAGACTCGGAAACGATATAACTGGTGTAGCTGATTGTTGTCGATGGTATAGGTAACACGAAGCAAAAAAGAGAGAGAGATCAACAAGAAAGCAGAGCATTGCATTGACGAAATAATCACCTAAGTTGGCAAATTGGAATGTAGGCAGTGGACGAGTAACCACATGCACCGGTACATTCATCTGGTAGCGGCTGCGTCCGACCTTCGCCACCAATGGCATCGGGGTGTGGAGTCAATCCAAACGTAGGCGATGCCGTTAGCCGATTACAATTGCTATTAAACATTCAACGTCTGGCGCCAATGGATGTGGACGCCGAAAATACGCAACGGGCCCCAACCACGGGTTCAAAGAAACCTGTATCTATTTCGCACGACCGCTGTGTAAAAACCGTGCGTTGCACTGCCCTAGACATTGCTGCTGTCGCATGTGTTGCCCTTACAGCGGGAACATGAGACGACGAATCCACAGTAGTCACTGCGGGCGACGTGGGTTCGGAAGCAGTCCATATTGGTGCAGAGGAAGGTGGTGCAATGATCGTAGAACTACGTTAAATTTTCGCAATCATCGGTATATGGATCAGAGGCACAGCTGTTGGTGGCGATGAAGGGGTGACGTCCACCGGATAAGCGTCGACGTGGCTGCTTCCGCTGACCATGGTGTATAAGCAGCTGGCTGGGTCAATGATGCTGGTGTCGTCACTAATGACTTGGATGTGGATATGGACGAATGGCGTCGGATGACCGCCGTGTTGCCGCTAGAATACATTGTCGTGGAAGCGTGTGATCAAGATGGAAGTTTTTTTGCCTAGGTATAGAGACCATATCAAACAGTTGAGACTGCACGTCCCGCGGGATATGTGACCATCCTCGTATTGCACGACTGCGGGGACAATTCTGGACACCTCTACCTAGATGGTGAGGACCTGAACCCATCGTTGGGCTGTGGGAGTCGAAGTGCCGACTTTCCGCTAAATGGTGTGACGGCCGGGCCGTAGTACGCCCGGGCTATTGGACACCGAAATATCGTGGGGGATGAGATGACGTGCGGTGTCAAAAGCCAATCAAGTCGCTACATGCCGGGGATCGCGTAGCAGCACACAGTGTTGCTGCCAACATAATGTAACGGCAATCAAACGCCCCGTCCGCCCAACGTAGAATTGTAATAAGAAACGTTTCGATACAGCGCAAACGAGATCGAGATACATATATCAAGCAACAACTAAAACTTCCATCATTCATACGAAGTTAAAAGAGCGGAGATCATCGACAATGCGAATTGGATATTACTGGGCCTGATGCACGCGCGCTCAACTACGACGGGGACGTCTTAAAAGGTGACCTCCACAGGTGTAGGCACAGTAGCAACTGCGGCTGCGACAGGTTCTGCCGTGGGAGCCATTTGTGCAGACGACGGTAGTACAATCGACGAAAGCGTGGGTTCGGTAGTCGGCGAGGACTCTGGGATTATCGCCGAGACGGCTATCACTGTCGGCGCCGGAGTACCAGCGGCTGGTCGCGATGAAGCGGCAGGCCGCGTCACTGCAGAACTAGGGCTAGGAGATGGAAGAATGTTCGTCGGAGATGGCGTTGACCCTGGAATATGTTGGTTGGGGGAGTGTGATTAAGGCGGACTAATTTATATGTTAGTATCGACACAAAATCAAGCAGATCTAGACGCAAGTCGCAGGCGAAATCAATATACTGCGGTCAAACCGATCCACACTATCTGATCGTGGCCCGCAGGCTTTCACCCTAGACGCGAAATTGCTGCGGCGAACGCGTTGTGGGTGCTTCGGGCGTAGGGGGTTAGTCCCCAGGGCTTCAATATTGAATGCTCGGAGCATAATAGAGACTAATACAAGTGCGGCTCCGTCGCTAATGATGAACAATTCCAAGACCACACTCAGGTCCTTACTAATGTATAATCTCCCAACAAGGCAAGCCAGCTCACCCCAAGGTCGTGTACTGAAACCTTCTAGACCGTGCTTGTGTCGATCGTACTCTCACCTGAGACGGAAGGCTCCGACGATGGGGACTCAGTGATGCTTGCGGGTACCATAGCTTCGACAGTGGGGGGTATAGTAGGGGATGAGGGCAGTAGATTGGTCGAAACCGTCGGTTCTACAGGCGGCGGTGTTCCGGACGATGGCCAACTAGTCGGAGGCGTCGATGCAGTGATTGCCACAGGGCTTGATGTAGAATCGCTTACTTCTGATGGCAATGGTGTACCAGCTGCGGGCTGTATTGAAGGGGCTAGGGCCGACACAGGAATGGTCGGGCTCGGAGACGGGGGATCTGCCGGGAGGGGAAAATTTGGCACAGCAATGGACAAAACTCAATGCAGACGGCAATACAACAAATTTAGTTTGGATGTCAACAACGAAGTAGACGCACAAGGAGCTGTCATCGAGGTATTGCCGACGGCTTGGGGGATTAACTCTCCAATTGACAACTGAACTTAAACATCTGCAGAAAGGAAAAGGCCCTTATTGTGCCATATCAGGTGTACCTGCGAAAGATGGACACCCCTTCGTTTAACGTTGTGTTCAATACGATTTCATCCTTAGGTGAGAGGTTGTATTTACTTGAAAAGCTAATTGGTCGCGCTGTACAACCGGTACACACAGGAGCGTCACGTGTTACCTATCCAAATCACAGAGTACGTTTTGCAGCAACCACCACCGACATTTGGAGCTAAACATCGCCAGGTTGAACCTTCTACTCGCGTGCCAGAGCAGCCCAGTGTACCGGGACAGGCACGCCTCCGTGAGAAATTTATATGATTTCCAATTTGAAAGAAATTGTATCGGTCTAATCTGTGGGGGATGTTCTACCTCGCTGCTGCACAACACCTCATGGGGATGTACGAGCAGCACACAGGAGCGATATCGGAAATTGTCAATGTTTCGTCCCATGGTCTACTCTTGAGACAGCTCCTACATAGGTTGATCGAACAGTGCGTGAAGTAGACAAAACGTCCGTCCCTCGAGGAAACTGTTCCAGAACTGACGCCAACCGGCACCTACAGCCGTGTAGGTAGTGCTTCTGCCGCACAAAAGTCTAACCTGCGACAATAGGTCCCGATGATGGAGCCATAATTGACGTCGCGGGCACCATAGACTCTACGGTTGACGGTATTGGTGCATTCGACCGTGGTAGTGCCGTTGAAGATGTTGGTTCCATGGTCGGGATTATTGGAGATCCCAGCGCAGTAGGAAGAGGAACCGAAGTCGTGATTAACACCGGTGTTGACGTCAGTTTCGGTACGGCTGTCGGCACTGGTGTAAAAGCTGCCGGTTGAACTGAAGGAGCTCCCGGCGTCGATGAAGTTGTTGGACTCGGATATGGTGTCGGAAGCGACGTCGACACTGCCAAACGTGTGGTGCGAGCAAATGGTCAAGGCCAAATAAGGTAAAAAAATGTGTCGAATGACAACAAAACCTTCCAGCCGCACGGCCTAGACATCGTGTAACCCTTGATCTATTCATAAAATGGTACATGGAAACAAATATTGCCACTGCTCTGTGTTACAGAACGTAAGGCAGGCCCCTGCTATACCCAAGGTGGAGCGCTCGTCAAATACGCCGATGAACCGTCTGGTTAGTTGCGGTCACTTCCAAACTCAAGCACCCCAACGCGCCTGCGTGTACGAGAAGCACACGCAGGAACAGTTATTGCGCCCAAAAAACAATATGCTGAAATCTTCACGCATATAGCTGGTGGTATGGCCCGTCGACTGGTCTATGTCTGCGCCAAAACGCACGTCGTCGGGAGAAGCAATGCCGGAATCCACGCTGGCTCTCACGGGCAAGGCGTATTTAACATTTCCAGATAGTGCTGCGCCATGCGCTCTAACCTGCGACAGGGGCCTCATAGGACGGGACTACCAGAATGGTGCTAGATGGCGCCATAGTTTTATCAATAAGCGACATTGGTGCCAATGATGAGGCAGAGTTGTCGAAGAAGTAGGTTTAATGCTCCACGTCTGCGGTTTGTTTAGCAGTGGCACAGTAGCAGGGGGCGCTCAAGAAATGTCGGCAACCAGAGGTGGCGTCCGGTAGGGTTGTGCGGTCGAAACGGATGTGGAAGCCGCTGGCTAGGACGAAGAAGCTGGCGGCATCGCCGATGGTTTCGGATTCGGAGATGGAAGCACTGACGCTAGAAATGATGTTGGCACTGGGGTAGGTCTGATCAGAAGCCGCAACAAAGACAAAAACAAACTGAGCTTGATACTGCGAGGACAAGTCTACTCGACGATTACACGAGTGAAAGCGAAGTACGTAACTTGTTTAATGACGTATGATATTTATCGTTGGAACATTTCGAAGGCAAGTAATTGGTACGGCGCTCTGCGACTGGCCATAAACGACAGACATCTGTGAGAAAAAGTTTAGATGTGGCAGATGAATCATTTCATTCCGCCGGCGGCGTTTCTTCTGAGGGCCTGCTTGCGAAACGTCCTGGGCGTACGAGAGGACCACACGAGAGCGGTTCAGGTTCTCAATAACGTCATTTTAAACGTTTTACATTCACTACCACTGCTATGGTCCGTCGAATGGCTTCTTCGATCAGGGTCCCACGAGGAACACCGACCAACCAAGACAACGTATTTTGCACATTTATACTTTGGTTTGCAGAGGCACATTATCTTATCACCTGCGACGGAAGCCTTCGGTGATGGAGCCACTGTAGTCGCTCGTGGTGCAGGTGGCCGAGATAGAATTGTCAAATACGTTGGTGCTATTGTGGGTGGTGTAGTCGATTTTGTCGGAGTTGTGGGAGTCGCCGATAGAGTGACTTCGACCGGGTTTGGCGTCGACTCGGCTATTTCTCTCGGACCCGGTGTGCTAACGATGGGCTGGATTGAATGAACTGGCGGTGCTGCTGCAGAGGTCGGGCTCGGAGATGAACCAATCATCGTCGGTGACGGTGTTGGCGCTAGTACAAAGGTTTCGCGAGCACGGCATAAAATCGGAAACATGGAAATGACATTAGTAATGTGTACGGCAGCACATCTTGAATATCGTTCAGTCAAGATGGTCCGAAACATCAACCACGATACGAACGGTTGCATCGCCCGGAAATGGTAAACGAGTAGTTGAACAGGTAACACGTCTATAGACAGGTGGTTGTCAACAAGCTGTGCGACTGACGATATACGAGAGTCATCCATAACAAGGTAGTGAGACGTGGCAAGTGGATCAATCAATTCCGCCGGCGGTGTTTGTTTTGAGGGCCCAAGTTCGAAAAGCCCTGGGTGTACGAGAGGACCACACGAGAGCAAAACAGGTTTTCAATCTCATTATTGTAAACGTTTTACGCTTACTACCACTGCTATGGTCTGTAGAATGGCTTCTTCGATCAGGGTCCCACGAGGAACACCGACCAACCAAGACAACGTTCATTGCAAATTCAAATTGCGGTTTGCAAAAACACTTTCTCTCATCACCTGCGACGGAAGCCTTTGGTGATGGGGCCACTGTAGTAACTCGTGGTGCAGGTGACAGAGATAGAGTCGTCGAATTCGTTGGTGCTCTAGTGGGCGGTGTAGTCGGTATTGTCGGAGTTGTGGGGGTCGCCGAAGGAGTGACTGCGATCGGGTTTGGCGTCGACTCGGCGTTTACTGTCGGACCCGGTGTGCTAACGATGGGCTGGATTGAATGAACTGGCGGTGCTGCTGCAGAGGTCGGGCTCGGAGATGCACCAACCATCGTCGATGACGGTGTTGGCGCTAGAACAAAGGTTTCGCGAGCACGGCATCAAATCGGAAACATGGAAATGACATTATGTATGTGTACGGCAGCACATCTTGAACATCGTTCAGTCAAGATGGTCAAGAATGTCAACCACGATACGAACGGTTGTATCACCCAGAAATGGTAAACGAGTAGTTGGACTGGAAACACGTTTATTGGCAAATAGTTTGTTATACGCTGTACGACTGGCGATAAACGACGGTCGTCCATAACAAGGTAGTGAGACGTGGCAAATGGCTCATTTCTTCACGCCGGCGGTGCTTCTTCTGAGGGCCTGCCTGCGAAAAGCCCTGGGTGTACGAGAGGACCACACGAGAGCGGTTCAGAATATCAATATCAATATTGTAAACGATTCACTTTCACCACCACCGCTCTGGTCCGCCGAATACCTTTATCGATCAGATTCCCACGAGGAACACCGACCAACCAAGACAACGTTCATTGCACATGCAAACATTGGTTTGCAGAGGCACCTTCTCTTATCACCTGGGACTAGAGCCTTTGTAAATGGAGCCACTGTAGTCACTCGTGGTGCAGGTGACGGAGATAAAATCGTCGAATTCGTTGGTGCTCTAGTTGGCGGTGTAGTCGGTATTGTCGGAGTTGTGGGAGTCGCCGAAGGAGTGACTGCGACCGGGTTTGGCGTCGACTCGGCGTTTGCTGTCGGACCCGGTGTGCTAACGATGGGCTGGATTGAATGAACTGGCGGTGCTGCTGCAGAGGTCGGGCTCGGAGATGCACCAACCATCGTCGATGACGGTGTTGGCGCTAGAACAAAGGTTTCGCGAGCACGGCATCAAATCGGAAACATGGAAATGACATTATGTATGTGTACGGCAGCACATCTTGAACATCTTTCAGTCAAGATGGTCCGAAACGCTAACCACGATACGAACGGTTGCGACACCCGGAAATGGTAAACGTATGGTTCGACAGTTGACACGTTTATAGACAGGTGGTAGTCATAACGCTGTACGACTGGCGATAAACGACGGTCGTCCATAACAAGGTAGTGAGACGTGGCAAATGGCTCATTTCTTTACGCCGGGGGTGCTTCTTCTGAGGGCCTGCCTGCGAAAAGCCCTGGGTGTACGAGAGGACCACACGAGAGCGGTTCAGAATATCAATATCAATATTGTAAACGATTCACTTTCACCACCACCGCTGTGGTCCGATGAATGCCTTCATCGATCAGACTCCCACGAGGAACACCGACCAGCCAAGACAACGTTCATTGCACATTCAAACATTGGTTTGCAGAGGCACCTTCTCTTATCACCTGGGACTAGAGCCTTTGTAAATGGAGCCACTGTAGTCACTCGTGGTGCAGGTGACGGAGATAAAATCGTCGAATTCGTTGGTGCTCTAGTTGGCGGTGTAGTCGGTATTGTCGGAGTTGTGGGAGTCGCCGAAGGAGTGACTGCGACCGGGTTTGGCGTCGACTCGGCGTTTGCTGTCGGACCCGGTGTGCTAACGATGGGCTGGGTTGAATGAACTGGCGGTGCTGCTGCAGAGGTCGGGCTCGGAGATGAACCAAATATCGTCGGTGACGGTGTTGGCGCTAGAACAAAGGTTTCGCGAGCACGGCATCAAATCGGAACATGGAAATGACATTATGTATGTGTACGGCAGCACATCTTGAATATCGTTCAGTCAAGATGGTCCAAAACATCAACCACGATACGAACGGTTGCATCGCCCGAAAACGGTAAGAGAGTAGTTGAACAGGTAAAACGTCTACAGACAGGTGGTTGTAAACAAGCTGTGCGACTGACGATATACGAGAGTCATCCATAACAAGGTAGTGAGACGTGGCAAGTGGATCAATCAATTCCGCCGGCGGTGTTTGTTTTGAGGGCCCAAGTTCGAAAAGCCCTGGGTGTACGAGAGGACCACACGAGAGCAAAACAGGTTTTCAATATCTATTTCCAAAACGTTTAACGCTTACTACCACTGTTATGGTCCTTCGAATGCCTTCATCGATCAGGGTCCCATGAGGAACACCGACCAACCAAGACAACGTTCATTGCAAATTCAAATTTCGGTTTGAAAAAACACTTTCTCTTATCACCTGCGACGGAAGCCTTCGGTGATGGGGCCACTGTAGTCGCTCGTGGTGCAGGTGACGGAGATAAAATCGACGAAAGCGTTGTTGCTTTTGTTGGCGGTGTAGTCGATATTGTCGGAGTTGTGGGAGTCGCCGAAGGAGTGACTTCGACCGGGTTTGGCGTCGACTCGGCTATTGCTGTCGGACCCGGTGTGTTAACGATGGGCTGGATTGAATGAACTGGCGGTGCTGCTGCAGAGGTCGGGCTCGGAGATGCACCAACCATCGTTGGTGACGGTGTTGGCGCTAGAACAAAGGTTTCGCGAGCACGGCATCAAATCGGAAACATGGAAATGACTTTATGTATATGTACGGCAGCAAATCTTGAATATCGTTCAGTCAAGATGGTCCGAAACGCTAACCACGATACGAACGGTTGCGACACCCGGAAATGGTAAACGTATGGTTCGACAGTTGACACGTTTATAGACAGGTGGTAGTCAAAACGCTGTACGACTGGCGATAAACGAGGGTCGTCCATAACAAGGTAGTGAGACGTGGCAAATACTTCATTTCTTCACGCCGGGGGTGCTTCTTCTGAGGGCCTGCCTGCGAAAAGCCCTGGGTGTACGAGAGGACCACACGAGAGCGGTTCAGAATATCAATATCAATATTGTAAACGATTCACTTTCACCACCACCGCTCTGGTCCGATGAATGCCTTCATCGATCAGACTCCCACGAGGAACACCGACCAGCCAAGACAACGTTCATTGCACATTCAAACATTGGTTTGCAGAGGCACCTTCTCTTATCACCTGGGACTAGAGCCTTTGTAAATGGAGCCACTGTAGTCACTCGTGGTGCAGGTGACGGAGATAAAATCGTCGAATTCGTTGTTGCTCTAGTTGGCGGTGTAGTCGGTATTGTCGGAGTCGTGGGAGTCGCCGAAGGAGTGACTGCGACCGGGTTTGGCGTCGACTCGGCGTTTGCTGTCGGACCCGGTGTGCTAACGATGGGCTGGATTGAATGAACTGGCGGTGCTGCTGCAGAGGTCGGGCTCGGAGATGAACCAAATATCGTCGGTGACGGTGTTGGCGCTAGAACAAAGGTTTCGCGAGCACGGCATCAAATCGGAACATGGAAATGACATTATGTATGTGTACGGCAGCACATCTTGAATATCGTTCAGTCAAGATGGTCCAAAACATCAACCACGATACGAACGGTTGCATCGCCCGGAAATGGTAAGCGAGTAGTTGAACAGGTAAACCGTCTACAGACAGGTGGTTGTCAACAAGCTGTGCGACTGACGATATACGAGAGTCATCCATAACAAGGTAGTGAGACGTGGCAAGTGGATCAATCAATTCCGCCGGCGGTGTTTGTTTTGAGGGCCCAAGTTCGAAAAGCCCTGGGTGTACGAGAGGACCACACGAGAGCAAAACAGGTTTTCAATATCTATTTCCAAAACGTTTAACGCTTACTACCACTGTTATGGTCCTTCGAATGCCTTCATCGATCAGGGTCCCATGAGGAACACCGACCAACCAAGACAACGTTCATTGCAAATTCAAATTTCGGTTTGAAAAAACACTTTCTCTTATCACCTGCGACGGAAGCCTTCGGTGATGGGGCCACTGTAGTCGCTCGTGGTGCAGGTGACGGAGATAAAATCGACGAAAGCGTTGTTGCTTTTGTTGGCGGTGTAGTCGATATTGTCGGAGTTGTGGGAGTCGCCGAAGGAGTGACTTCGACCGGGTTTGGCGTCGACTCGGCTATTGCTGTCGGACCCGGTGTGTTAACGATGGGCTGGATTGAATGAACTGGCGGTGCTGCTGCAGAGGTCGGGCTCGGAGATGCACCAACCATCGTTGGTGACGGTGTTGGCGCTAGAACAAAGGTTTCGCGAGCACGGCATCAAATCGGAAACATGGAAATGACTTTATGTATATGTACGGCAGCAAATCTTGAATATCGTTCAGTCAAGATGGTCCGAAACGCTAACCACGATACGAACGGTTGCGACACCCGGAAATGGTAAACGTATGGTTCGACAGTTGACACGTTTATAGACAGGTGGTAGTCAAAACGCTGTACGACTGGCGATAAACGAGGGTCGTCCATAACAAGGTAGTGAGACGTGGCAAATACTTCATTTCTTCACGCCGGGGGTGCTTCTTCTGAGGGCCTGCCTGCGAAAAGCCCTGGGTGTACGAGAGGACCACACGAGAGCGGTTCAGAATATCAATATCAATATTGTAAACGATTCACTTTCACCACCACCGCTCTGGTCCGATGAATGCCTTCATCGATCAGACTCCCACGAGGAACACCGACCAGCCAAGACAACGTTCATTGCACATTCAAACATTGGTTTGCAGAGGCACCTTCTCTTATCACCTGGGACTAGAGCCTTTGTAAATGGAGCCACTGTAGTCACTCGTGGTGCAGGTGACGGAGATAAAATCGTCGAATTCGTTGGTGCTCTAGTTGGCGGTGTAGTCGGTATTGTCGGAGTTGTGGGAGTCGCCGAAGGAGTGACTGCGACCGGGTTTGGCGTCGACTCGGCGTTTGCTGTCGGACCCGGTGTGCTAACGATGGGCTGGATTGAATGAACTGGCGGTGCTGCTGCAGAGGTCGGGCTCGGAGATGAACCAAATATCGTCGGTGACGGTGTTGGCGCTAGAACAAAGGTTTCGCGAGCACGGCATCAAATCGGAAACATGGAAATGACATTATGTATGTGTACGGCAGCACATCTTGAATATCGTTCAGTCAAGATGGTCCAAAACATCAACCACGATACGAACGGTTGCATCGCCCGGAAATGGTAAGCGAGTAGTTGAACAGGTAAACCGTCTACAGACAGGTGGTTGTAAACAAGCTGTGCGACTGACGATATACGAGAGTCATCCATAACAAGGTAGTGAGACGTGGCAAGTGGATCAATCAATTCCGCCGGCGGTGTTTGTTTTGAGGGCCCAAGTTCGAAAAGCCCTGGGTGTACGAGAGGACCACACGAGAGCAAAACAGGTTTTCAATATCTATTTCCAAAACGTTTAACGCTTACTACCACTGTTATGGTCCTTCGAATGCCTTCATCGATCAGGGTCCCATGAGGAACACCGACCAACCAAGACAACGTTCATTGCAAATTCAAATTTCGGTTTGAAAAAACACTTTCTCTTATCACCTGCGACGGAAGCCTTCGGTGATGGGGCCACTGTAGTCGCTCGTGGTGCAGGTGACGGAGATAAAATCGACGAAAGCGTTGTTGCTTTTGTTGGCGGTGTAGTCGATATTGTCGGAGTTGTGGGAGTCGCCGAAGGAGTGACTTCGACCGGGTTTGGCGTCGACTCGGCTATTGCTGTCGGACCCGGTGTGTTAACGATGGGCTGGATTGAATGAACTGGCGGTGCTGCTGCAGAGGTCGGGCTCGGAGATGCACCAACCATCGTTGGTGACGGTGTTGGCGCTAGAACAAAGGTTTCGCGAGCACGGCATCAAATCGGAAACATGGAAATGACTTTATGTATATGTACGGCAGCAAATCTTGAATATCGTTCAGTCAAGATGGTCCGAAACGCTAACCACGATACGAACGGTTGCGACACCCGGAAATGGTAAACGTATGGTTCGACAGTTGACACGTTTATAGACAGGTGGTAGTCAAAACGCTGTACGACTGGCGATAAACGAGGGTCGTCCATAACAAGGTAGTGAGACGTGGCATAATACTTCATTTCTTCACGCCGGGGGTGCTTCTTCTGAGGGCCTGCCTGCGAAAAGCCCTGGGTGTACGAGAGGACCACACGAGAGCGGTTCAGAATATCAATATCAATATTGTAAACGATTCACTTTCACCACCACCGCTCTGGTCCGATGAATGCCTTCATCGATCAGACTCCCACGAGGAACACCGACCAGCCAAGACAACGTTCATTGCACATTCAAACATTGGTTTGCAGAGGCACCTTCTCTTATCACCTGGGACTAGAGCCTTTGTAAATGGAGCCACTGTAGTCACTCGTGGTGCAGGTGACGGAGATAAAATCGTCGAATTCGTTGGTGCTCTAGTTGGCGGTGTAGTCGGTATTGTCGGAGTTGTGGGAGTCGCCGAAGGAGTGACTGCGACCGGGTTTGGCGTCGACTCGGCGTTTGCTGTCGGACCCGGTGTGCTAACGATGGGCTGGATTGAATGAACTGGCGGTGCTGCTGCAGAGGTCGGGCTCGGAGATGAACCAAATATCGTCGGTGACGGTGTTGGCGCTAGAACAAAGGTTTCGCGAGCACGGCATCAAATCGGAAACATGGAAATGACATTATGTATGTGTACGGCAGCACATCTTGAATATCGTTCAGTCAAGATGGTCCAAAACATCAACCACGATACGAACGGTTGCATCGCCCGGAAATGGTAAGCGAGTAGTTGAACAGGTAAACGTCTACAGACAGGTGGTTGTCAACAAGCTGTGCGACTGACGATATACGAGAGTCATCCATAACAAGGTAGTGAGACGTGGCAAGTGGATCAATCAATTCCGCCGGCGGTGTTTGTTTTGAGGGCCCAAGTTCGAAAAGCCCTGGGTGTACGAGAGGACCACACGAGAGCAAAACAGGTTTTCAATATCTATTTCCAAAACGTTTAACGCTTACTACCACTGTTATGGTCCTTCGAATGCCTTCATCGATCAGGGTCCCATGAGGAACACCGACCAACCAAGACAACGTTCATTGCAAATTCAAATTTCGGTTTGAAAAAACACTTTCTCTTATCACCTGCGACGGAAGCCTTCGGTGATGGGGCCACTGTAGTCGCTCGTGGTGCAGGTGACGGAGATAAAATCGACGAAAGCGTTGTTGCTTTTGTTGGCGGTGTAGTCGATATTGTCGGAGTTGTGGGAGTCGCCGAAGGAGTGACTTCGACCGGGTTTGGCGTCGACTCGGCTATTGCTGTCGGACCCGGTGTGTTAACGATGGGCTGGATTGAATGAACTGGCGGTGCTGCTGCAGAGGTCGGGCTCGGAGATGCACCAACCATCGTTGGTGACGGTGTTGGCGCTAGAACAAAGGTTTCGCGAGCACGGCATCAAATCGGAAACATGGAAATGACTTTATGTATATGTACGGCAGCAAATCTTGAATATCGTTCAGTCAAGATGGTCCGAAACGCTAACCACGATACGAACGGTTGCGACACCCGGAAATGGTAAACGTATGGTTCGACAGTTGACACGTTTATAGACAGGTGGTAGTCAAAACGCTGTACGACTGGCGATAAACGAGGGTCGTCCATAACAAGGTAGTGAGACGTGGCAAATACTTCATTTCTTCACGCCGGGGGTGCTTCTTCTGAGGGCCTGCCTGCGAAAAGCCCTGGGTGTACGAGAGGACCACACGAGAGCGGTTCAGAATATCAATATCAATATTGTAAACGATTCACTTTCACCACCACCGCTCTGGTCCGATGAATGCCTTCATCGATCAGACTCCCACGAGGAACACCGACCAGCCAAGACAACGTTCATTGCACATTCAAACATTGGTTTGCAGAGGCACCTTCTCTTATCACCTGGGACTAGAGCCTTTGTAAATGGAGCCACTGTAGTCACTCGTGGTGCAGGTGACGGAGATAAAATCGTCGAATTCGTTGGTGCTCTAGTTGGCGGTGTAGTCGGTATTGTCGGAGTTGTGGGAGTCGCCGAAGGAGTGACTGCGACCGGGTTTGGCGTCGACTCGGCGTTTGCTGTCGGACCCGGTGTGCTAACGATGGGCTGGATTGAATGAACTGGCGGTGCTGCTGCAGAGGTCGGGCTCGGAGATGAACCAAATATCGTCGGTGACGGTGTTGGCGCTAGAACAAAGGTTTCGCGAGCACGGCATCAAATCGGAAACATGGAAATGACATTATGTATGTGTACGGCAGCACATCTTGAATATCGTTCAGTCAAGATGGTCCAAAACATCAACCACGATACGAACGGTTGCATCGCCCGAAAATGGTAAGAGAGTAGTTGAACAGGTAAAACGTCTACAGACAGGTGGTTGTCAACAAGCTGTGCGACTGACGATATACGAGAGTCATCCATAACAAGGTAGTGAGACGTGGCAAGTAGATCAATCAATTCCGCCGGCGTTGTTTGTTTTGAGGGACCAAGTTCGAAAAGCCCTGGGTGTACGAGAGGACCACACGAGAGCAAAACAGGATTTTTTTTATCTTTATCCAAAACGTTTACCGCTTACTACCACTGCTATGGTCCTTCGAATGCCTTCATCGATCAGGGTCCCATGAGGAACACCGACCAACCAAGACAACGTTCATTGCAAATTCAAATTTCGGTTTGAAAAAACACTTTCTCTTATCACCTGCGACGGAAGCCCTCGGTGATGGGGCCACTGTAGTCGCTCGTGGTGCAGGTGACGGAGATAAAATCGACGAAAGCGTTGTTGCTTTTGTTGGCGGTGTAGTCGATATTGTCGGAGTTGTGGGAGTCGCCGAAGGAGTGACTTCGACCGGGTTTGGCGTCGACTCGGCTATTGCTGTCGGACCCGGTGTGTTAACGATGGGCTGGATTGAATGAACTGGCGGTGCTGCTGCAGAGGTCGGGCTCGGAGATGCACCAACCATCGTTGGTGACGGTGTTGGCGCTAGAACAAAGGTTTCGCGAGCACGGCATCAAATCGGAAACATGGAAATGACTTTATGTATATGTACGGCAGCCCATCTTGAATATCGTTCAGTCAAGATGGTCCGAAACGCTAACCACGATACGAACGGTTGCGACACCCGGAAATGGTAAACGTATGGTTCGACAGTTGACACGTTTATAGACAGGTGGTAGTCAAAACGCTGTACGACTGGCGATAAACGAGGGTCGTCCATAACAAGGTAGTGAGACGTGGCAAATACTTCATTTCTTCACGCCGGGGGTGCTTCTTCTGAGGGCCTGCCTGCGAAAAGCCCTGGGTGTACGAGAGGACCACACGAGAGCGGTTCAGAATATCAATATCAATATTGTAAACGATTCACTTTCACCACCACCGCTCTGGTCCGATGAATGCCTTCATCGATCAGACTCCCACGAGGAACACCGACCAGCCAAGACAACGTTCATTGCACATTCAAACATTGGTTTGCAGAGGCACCTTCTCTTATCACCTGGGACTAGAGCCTTTGTAAATGGAGCCACTGTAGTCACTCGTGGTGCAGGTGACGGAGATAAAATCGTCGAATTCGTTGGTGCTCTAGTTGGCGGTGTAGTCGGTATTGTCGGAGTTGTGGGAGTCGCCGAAGGAGTGACTGCGACCGGGTTTGGCGTCGACTCGGCGTTTGCTGTCGGACCCGGTGTGCTAACGATGGGCTGGATTGAATGAACTGGCGGTGCTGCTGCAGAGGTCGGGCTCGGAGATGAACCAAATATCGTCGGTGACGGTGTTGGCGCTAGAACAAAGGTTTCGCGAGCACGGCATCAAATCGGAAACATGGAAATGACATTATGTATGTGTACGGCAGCACATCTTGAATATCGTTCAGTCAAGATGGTCCAAAACATCAACCACGATACGAACGGTTGCATCGCCCGAAAATGGTAAGAGAGTAGTTGAACAGGTAAAACGTCTACAGACAGGTGGTTGTCAACAAGCTGTGCGACTGACGATATACGAGAGTCATCCATAACAAGGTAGTGAGACGTGGCAAGTAGATCAATCAATTCCGCCGGCGTTGTTTGTTTTGAGGGACCAAGTTCGAAAAGCCCTGGGTGTACGAGAGGACCACACGAGAGCAAAACAGGATTTTTTTTATCTTTATCCAAAACGTTTACCGCTTACTACCACTGCTATGGTCCTTCGAATGCCTTCATCGATCAGGGTCCCATGAGGAACACCGACCAACCAAGACAACGTTCATTGCACATTCAAATTTCGGTTTGCAAAAACACTTTCTCTTATCACCTGCGACGGAAGCCTTCGGTGATGGGGCCACTGTAGTCGCTCGTGGTGCAGGTGACGGAGATAAAATCGACGAAAGCGTTGTTGCTTTTGTTGGCGGTGTAGTCGATATTGTCGGAGTTGTGGGAGTCGCCGAAGGAATACCTGCGACCGGGTTTGGCGTCGACTCGGCTATTGCTGTCGGACCCGGTGTGTTAACGATGGGCTGGATTGAATGAACTGGCGGTGCTGCTGCAGAGGTCGGGCTCGGAGATGCACCAACCATCGTCGGTGACGGTGTTGGCGCTAGAACAAAGGTTTCGCGAGCATGGCATCAAATCGGATACATGGAAATGACATTTTGTATGTGTACGGCAGCACATCTTGAATATCGTTCAGTCAAGATGGTCCAAAACATCAACCACGATACGAACATTTGCATCGCCCGGAAATGGTAAGCGAGTAGTTGAACAGGTAAAACGTCTACAGACAGGTGGTTGTCAACAAGCTGTGCGACTGACAATATACGAGAGTCATCCATAACAAGGTAGTGAGACGTGGCAAGTGGATCAATCAATTCCGCCGGCGGTGTTTGTTTTGAGGGCCCAAGTTCGAAAAGCCCTGGGTGTACGAGAGGACCACACGAGAGCACAACAGGTTTTCAATATCATTATCGAAAACGTTTTACGCTTACTACCACTGCTTTGGTCCGTCGAATGGCTTCATCGATCAGGGTCCCGTGAGGAACACCGACCAACCAAGACAACGTTCATTGCACATTCAAATTTTGGTTTGCAAAAACACTTTCTCTCATTACCTGCGACGGAAGCCTTCGGTGATGGGGCCACTGTAGTCGCTCGTGGTGCAGGTGACGGAGATAAAATCGTCGAATTCGTTGGTGCTCTAGTTGGCGGTGTAGTCGGTATTGTCGGAGTTGTGGGAGTCGCCGAAGGAGTGACTGCGACCGGGTTTGGCGTCGACTCGGCTATTGCTGTCGGACCCGGTGTGTTAACGATGGGCTGGATTGAATGAACTGGCGGTGCAGCTGCAGAGGTCGGGCTCGGAGATGAACCAACCATTGTCGGTGACGGTGTCGGCGCTAGAACAAAGGTTTCGTGAGCACGGCATCGAATCGGAAATATTGAAATGACATTATGTATGTGTACGGCAGCACATCTTGAATATCGTTCAGTCAAGATGGTCCGGAACGTCAACCACGATACGAACGGTTGCGACACCCGAAAATGGTAAACGAGTAGTTGGACAGGTAACACGTTTATTGGCAAATAGTTGGTTTGACGCTGTGCGACTGGCGATAAACGAGGGTCATCCATAACAAGGTAGTGAGACGTGGCAAATAGATCATTCCATTACGGCGACGGTGCTTCTTCTGAGGGCCTGCCTGCGAAAAGCCCTGGGTGTACGAGAGGCACACACGCAGCAGTTCAGGTTTTCCATATCCATTTTTTTTTTATTTTTTACGTGCACCACCACCGCTATGGTCCGTCGAATGGCTTCATCGATCAGGGTCCCACGGGGAACCTCGACCAACCAAAACAACGTTTATTTTGCACATTTAAACATTGGTTTGCAGAGGCACCTTCTCTCATCACCTGAGACTACAGCCTTCGGTGATGGAGCCATTGTAGTCACTCGTGGTGCAGGTGACGGAGATAGAATTGTTGAGTTCGTTGCTGCCTTTGTGGGTGGTGTAGTCGATATTGTCGGAGTTGTGGGAGTCGTCGAAGGAGTGACTGCGACCGGGTTTGGCGTCGACTCGGCTATTGCTGTCGGACCCGGTGTGCTAACGATGGGCTGGATTGAATGAACTGGCGGTGTTGCTGCGGAGGTCGGGCTCGGAGATGAACCAACCATCGTCGGTGACGGTGTTGGCGCTAGGACAAAGGTTCCGTGAGCACGGCATCGAATCGGAAATATTGAAATGACATTATGTATGTGTACGGCAGCACATCTTGAATATCGTTCAGTCAAGATGGTCCGGAACGTCAACCACGATACGAACGGTTGCGACACCCGGAAATGGTTAACGAGTAGTTGGACAGGTAACACGTTTATTGGCAAATAGTTGGTTTCACGCTGTGCGACTGGCGATAAACGAGGGTCATCCATAACAAGGTAGTGTGACGTGGCAAATGGATCATTTCATTCCGCCGACGGTGCTTCTTCTGAGGGCCTGCCTGCGAAAAGCCCTGGGTGTACGAGAGGCACACACGCAGCAGTTCAGGTTTTCCATATCAATATTTTTTTTTTTTACGTGCACCACCACCGCTATGGTCCGTCGAATGGCTTCATCGATCAGGGTCCCACGAGGAACACCGACCAACCAAAACAACGTTTATTTTGCACATATAAACTTTGGTTTGCAGAGGCACCTTCTCTCATCACCTGAGCCTAGAGCCTTCGTAAATGGAGCCGTTGTAGTCACTCGTGGTGCAGGTGACGGAGATAGAATTGTTGAGTTCGTTGCTGCCTTTGTGGGTGGTGTAGTCGATATTGTCGGAGTTGTGGGAGTCGTCGAAGGAGTGACTGCGACCGGGTTTGGCGTCGACTCGGCTATTGCTGTCGGACCCGGTGTGCTAACGATGGGCTGGATTGAATGAACTGGCGGTGTTGCTGCAGAAGTCGGGCTCGGAGATGAACCAACCATCGTCGGTGACGGTGTTCGCGCTAGGACAAAGGTTCCGTGAGCACGGCATCGAATCGGAAATATTGAAATGACATTATGTATGTGTACGGCAGCACATCTTGAATATCGTTCAGTCAAGATGGTCCGGAACGTCAACCACGATACGAACGGTTGCGACACCCGGAAATGGTAAACGAGTAGTTGGACAGGTAACACGTTTATTGGCAAATAGTTGGTTTCACGCTGTGCGACTAATGATAAACGAGAGTCATCCATAACAAGGTAGTGAGACGTGGCAAATGGATCATTTCATTCCGCCGACGGTGCTTCTTCTGAGGGCCTGCCTGCGAAAGGCCCTAGGTGTACGAGAGGCACACACGCAGCAGTTCAGGTTTTCCATATCAATATTTTTTTTTTTTTACGTGCACCACCACCGCTATGGTCCGTCGAATGGCTTCATCGATCAGGGTCCCACGAGGAACACCGACCAACCAAAACAACGTTTATTTTGCACATATAAACTTTGGTTTGCAGAGGCACCTTCTCTCATCACCTGAGACTAGAGACTCCGGTGATGGAGCCATTGTAGTCACTCGTGGTGCAGGTGACGGAGATAGAATCGTTGAGTTCGTTGGTGCCTTTGTGGGTGGTGTAGTCGATATTGTCGGGGTTGTGGGAGTCGCCGAAGGAATAACTGCGACCGGGTTTGGCGTCGACTCGGCTATTGCTGTCGGACCCGGTGTGCTAACGATGGGCTGGATTGAATGAACTGGCGGTGTTGCTGCAGAGGTCGGGCTCGGAGATGAACCAACCATCGTCGGTGACGGTGTTGGCGCTAGGACAAAGGTTCCGCGCGAACGATATCAAATCGGAAACATGGAAATGACATTACTAATGTGTACGGCAGCATATCTTTAATATCGTTCAGTCAAGATGGTCCGAAACGTCAACCACGATAAGAACGGTTGCGACCTCCGGAAATTGTGAGCGTTTAGTTGAACAGGTAACACGTTTATAGACAGGTGGTTGTCAACACGCTGTGCGACTGGCGATAAACGAGAGTCATCCATAACAAGGTAGTGAGACGTGGCAAGTGGATCATTCCATTCCGCCGGCGACGTTTCTTCTGAGGGCCCAAGTTCGAAAAGCCCTGGGTGTACGAGAGGACCACACGAGAGCGGTTCAGGTTCTTAATATCACTATTTTAAACGTTTTACGTTCACTACCACTTCTGTGGTCCGTCGAATCCCTTCATCGATCAGGGTCCCATGAGGAACACCGACCAACCAAGACAACGTTCATTGCACATTCAAATTTCGGTGTGCAGAAACACTTTATCGCATCACCTGCGACAGAAGCCTTCAGTGATGGAGCCACTGTAGTCGCTCGTGGTGCAGGTGACGGAGATAGAATCGTCGAAAGCGTTGGTGGTATTGTGGGTGATGTAGTCGATATTGTCGGAGTTATGGGAGGCGTTAAAGGAGTGACTGCGACCGGGTTTGGCGTCGACTCGGCTATTGCTGTCGGACCCGGTGTGCTAACGATGGGCTGGATAGAATAAACTAGCGGTGTCGCTGCAGAGGTCGGGCTCGGAGATGAACCAACCATCGTCGGTGACGGTGTTGGCGCTAGAACAAAGGTTTCGCGAGCATGGCATCAAATCGGAAAGATGGAAATGACATTATGTATGTGTCCGGCAGCACATCTTGAATACCTTTCAGTCGAGATGGTCCAAAACATCAACCACGATACGAACGGTTGCGACACCCGGAAATGGTAAGCAATTAGCTGAACAGGTGACACGTTTATAGACAGGTGGTTGTCAACACGCTGTGCGACTGGCGATATACGAGAGTCATCCATAACAAGGTAGTGGGACGTGGCAAATGGATCATTTCATTCCGCCGGCGGTGCTTCTTCTGAGGGCCTGCCTGCGAAAAGCCCTGGGTGTACGAGAGGCACACACGCAGCAGTTCAGGTTTCCCATATCACTATTTTGAACTTTTTACGTTCACTACCACTGCTATGGTCCGTCGAATGGCTTCATCGATCAGGGTCCCACGAGGAAAATCGACCAACGAAAACAACGTTTGTTTTGCACATTTTAACTTTGGTTTGCAGAGGCACCTTCTCTCATCACCTGAGACTAGAGACTCCGGTGATGGAGCCATTGTAGTTGCTCGTGGTGCAGGTGACGGAGATAGAATCGTTGAGTTCGTTGGTGCCTTTGTGGGTGGTGTAGTCGATATTGTCGGAGTTGTGGGAGTCGCCGAAGGAGTGACTGCGACCGGGTTTGGCGTCGACTCGGCTATTGCTGTCGGACCCGGTGTGCTAACGATGGGCTGGATTGAATGAACTGGCGGTGTTGCTGCAGAAGTCGGGCTCGGAAATGGACTAACCATCGTCGGTGACGGTGTTGGCGCTAGGACAAAGGTTCCGCGCGCACGATATCAAATAGGTAGCCTACAAGTTTGTTTGATATATTTCCTAATGGGTACGGCCGCACAACTTGAATATCTTACAGAGTTCAGGGGCAATGTCGTCACACACCGGATCAATGTTGAGTTGTCACTGTTGGAACCATTCATAAGGGACGTGTGGTACCGACACGTACATACGACGTTGTGCTTACATCCACAGCAGACGCTCTCGCCACACATGGGATACCCATCCGCTGTTCCAAAGGAGCAAGCTATAAGCGAAACCTCGTACCCTTCCGGGCAGTCGTCTGGGTACCCTTCGCAGCTGTACAGGTCGGTTTCTGGCGAAGAAGTGCGCAGTCGTAACCACGGGGAGGAAAAGTGTTAACGTGCCGTTGGGCCACACGCATCAAGATGGGTGGCAATGGTTACTTCTGATAATGATGTTCCGTTTGCGGGTTGTTAAGAACGGCATTTAGGGCGCTCCGTTTAGTAGTCTTATCTCTTGTGCGCATTATTGTTTTAGATTCAAATGGACGAGAAAAACCCATGGACTAGTGACCGAGACGGTCCGCAAGATCAATACCGAGCAGGGTGAAAAACGCATTGACGATTGACTTAGAAGCCCCGCAGCATCAATACCCACCAGCTTGCTCTGGCTCAAGGTGTACATCGCTCATGAGCGAGTGCTTCGAAGGACTTGCAGCCCGAGGGTACAACGGTCTACTCTTGGCCAATGTGAAATGTGTCCTCGCCGTGCTATTTTATTCGATGGTAATATGACATATATCCACAACGAGAAACCACACTCGCACTGTGAATTGTTTTAGCATGTAAGCGTGAAAACACAACCGGATGGTCTGGTGCCTGCCGTACAACAAAATAATATGGGCATTACTACATTCTTGGAGGCAATGGAGTTGGTATGTTCCGTTCGTTTACGTGTTGACCGGTAGGACTGTGTTTGTGCGCACGGGCTAGACGTCTGCGAACAGCTACAGCAGAGCTAACAACCGTGTTACATATCTGAGCACAGCCAAGTATAGGTACTGAAATTCTAGACTCTTACAGCAATACGGTCAACCCGTTTCACATAGTCACAGGGTTCACACCCGGTGCATCATCTAGGAAAAATACGAGTAGACACGTTCGCCTTCACAAGGGTTCATCCAAAAGGTGTTGCGGTAGCTAACGCTATAGTCTGGTCTACAACGTACGAACAGTTGCTTCAAATGTCTGGATCGTCATGTTTTTAACAAACGTTCTTCTCACGCCCAATGCAGTATACGAGAAAACATAGAACCTACCGTCGCACAGCGCTCATACCACTGACCTATGGCTGAGCAGCACGTGTCGTCATTGCACTCGTCGTAATCGCCTGGATCGACACGATAGTCATCCGACGGAACTAAATCGACGCGGTAGCAGTTTGGTACGCGTACCGAGTAGTAGCCTGGTGCGCAGTCCCATTGTAAGCAGGAGTAGTACTGTTTGGCAGCTGCAACGTGTCCGCGTAGGAAAAGGGTCAAGGAATAGGTTAAAAGGCGACATCTGTTTTTGACGTGAGAAGCCGGAGACCTTATATCAACACGCTCGCATTATCATTGTTGTTCGCTACCGACGGATGCTTCTATTTCATGGCCATGACGGGAATGGACGGTGATAGCGCCAAACGAAGCGAGCAAAAAGCGCTCATACATTAACGGTCGACAGAGCCCGCCTATTACCATCACGGTATCCAGACGCATGCACTTGTAAGATGTACGTTATGGTAGTAACCTGCAAAATTTTGTGCCCGCAACCATCGTTGTCGTGAGTGTGGATATAGAAAGGAGAACGTCAAGGTCTAACGTCGCGAGCGATTCAGTGTATTGAGCAGAATAACGGTGCGAGATTACAAAACCTACCCGGCATAAAACGACGACGCTCACGAGGGGGGCAGTAAAAATTACGAAACGAGCGGGGAGCAATGCGGACTCGGGAAGCGTCACCGAACCAAATAATGTCGTTTCTTCCTCCGCCACGCTCCTGAGCCAACCCGCAGGAACCTTACTTGGAAGCTATATCTCCTTTCGAGATTTACATAATGCATTGTTTCGTACAATGTGTGGTACGTTTATTGGTCTTCTTTTGAAACCGGTCTACCGGTTAGGCCACATGGTTCGACCACGGGCTCGGTTACAACGACGACACAAGGCGATAGTATCAGCGATAGACCCCAAGCGCAAAGCAAACGTCTGAAGTGTGGGTGCCTTGTGAGTAGTACTCAACGTCTACATGCAATGCAATAGTTCTGGTTAAATCGAAACATCCGGTTTGCTGCGGTTACATCAGGTGTTTCAACTGTTGCGCACATCTCCGAGACGTGTTTTTGTTGTCGTAGGAAAAAATACGGGAGACACATACGCACTCGAATGTAAAAGGAGGTGCACCCTTCAGACAAGTAGGCTGCGTTGTCGCACACTCGACTCTATTGTTGACGCACTCTGTGTACAAGACGAAGACGATTCCCCCAACTCTTGGTTGACCCTCTTGGTATAGGGTTAGGATTTATTTCATTCTTATCGTAGTCCCTCAGCTATAGAGTCGGGATACCCTCCGCTGGCGCCACAAATTCTACGAGAGCAATATCGGGAATATTCTTACCTCGGCACAACAAAAAATGAAATATCCCCCGGTGAAGTTTCGCCCGGTACCATGACTAACCTGAACATCCCAGTTTGAGCAAGGCCGGGGAAAATCAATCATGCATGCCCACTCACAATTTGAGCTTCCGGAGCTCGAAGACAGTTTTCGTTGTTCTTCCCGCAGGAGGGCTTGGCCGGCTGCCGACCACAAGGATTCCCCTGACTGTCCACGGACAGCATTTCCCGACTGATGGTGCCAAAAGCGTTGACGATGATGGCAGAGTAAATGAAGAGGACTGAGAAAGATGAACAGGCCTACGTTGTAACGGCAGGGATACAGCAGCAGTCCGTGTGCACTCCCTGAATGCACCAACCAGCTAATTTTGTTTCACACGTCACGTGTATGTTGGAAGTATTGACGTGAAGTGCGTGGCGGCGGGTTCGCTTCGTCTTACAAAGAATGGCACAGCGCATGCCCGGTTTACACAGACGAATCGATCAACACCATGATGAGCTCAGCACCTCAACTTCATGCTGATCATGGGCAGGGTCATGTCTCACCATCTTCCAGGCCCGTCGCATGTCGGTGAAACGCCCCATATATTCTCTTGTTCCATGGACTTCTGCGTTCAAACCCAACCTTTCGTCTCCTCCAACCACTGGATGCACGACTCGTTCTGACATAAAAAAAATACAAGTATCGCAATCCCGGCGTTGAAAAACCGCGACGATTCACGTTTAGAATAGATGCCAATCCATCATGCAGTATTCTTGCACAAGTATCGCAATCCCGGCGTTGCAAAGTCGCGACGATTCACGTTTAGAATACATGCCAAATCCACAATGCAGTATTCCCGCAACTGTTGTACAGTCGTGTTATTGGATGAATATCGAGAGAGGTCGAGCGTAAGACACGGCAATATATCTCCGGCCGCCTTGCTCTCGAGGCAAATTGATACTGCGAATACAAGCACGAACACAAACAGTGCAGCGGTAAGGTAATTTTCATCGTTGGGTGACCATCGATTCTGTTCGCATGTACGGTGTTTACAATAATTGCACCGTGCTACGCAGCAGCTGGTCTTCGTGTGTAACGTTGGTGTGAAAATGACAGCTCCACAGAAGCCTCCGGCCAGTGGCAGACGCATGGTCTGTTCCAGCACTGAAACGCGTGGCGTCTTAAGTCCTGAATGCTACAAGCTTCATGAGGGGTTAGCATGGAAGCACGAGGTCGGCTGATTCCAGCACTTGACACTTCGATGCAATTGTAGTGGAAAGCCCTGCGGGCGCGACAGCACCGACCATGGCACGGTCCTCTTGTCTCGACGGTAGCCTGGACAACACCTAAATCTCAGACTGTTAATGGCCTGTCCGGGTAGACAACCGCCTGCAGGCAGTAATAGAGTTGCCCTGCGCCGAATCTCCGGCACGTTCCGGGAAACGAGAAGCGCCCAGAACATTGCGCGAAACGCGTCCCTATCATTGCATACTGCCAAGACGACGTCTTCACGAGTTCATCCAACGCACGAATGCTTTTACAAAACGTAGTGTAACATGGTTGCTTTGTTTAAGGTGGTATCCCCTCGCAGACCGCTGGAGCAGCGCCGTCGTTGCCGGTTTGCACGTAATCTTGCGTGCCCTCTTCGATACATAATGAACGCGGGAGCGCCCTGGGCTCCATCCTGCCGAATTGTCCCAGCAACGTGCTGTTGCGGAAAAGACCTCGGTCCACATGATGAAAATAACTGACTTGTATGCTGTCATGCATGGAGTATATCTTTGGCGGTTTCTCCAATCTATGACTAAAAATGAAACTCCAACCTTCTTGTTGTCGGAAAGGCAGTCAGCTCAAATACCACGAAAAGTCCAGGTGTGTTTAGTGTTGCGGGTGCCAGCTGTTCCGAAAAAAACGTGGTGCGGAAGGCATATGCTTAGACGTAGCAAACCATACCTACAACATCTGCGCCGATGATAACGAAGCAGCTGTGGCGTCTTCTCCCATATTGAGGGAGCACATTTAGGCAATTTTTCTTTGAATTTCGGGACCCCTTGATCAAATGTCGTTGGGTTGTCGTTTTGTTCTCCTTTTTGGTACTTCGTATTTTTCCCCAACAAATGAGGGTGGCATTGCATGGCCGAATCACCTTGCTTGCTGCTTCTGAAATGAGTTTCTCAGTCTCATGCGTTGTTTGTGGCACACGTTGTTAATATATAAAAAAGTAGGTATGCACTCCTTTCAAGCAGCATATTTTGAAGTTTTTTGTCCAATACAAAATATGATCCCGGTTGGCTTTCCGACACTCACTCATGTCACTATGAAATAGTCGTAAGGTTGGGTAGTGTTGTGTCGATTTTTTTGTCATACGGTTGGTGATGTCCGACTACCCTATCCCTGTATGATAATACCCCGTGTACCTACATACGACCGTGTTCCAAACCATTATCTTCTGTTCATAATTCCTTGTCGTCACATAGCAAGACATGCTTGTTCGATTACCCATAACCAGGCATTGCTGTTCGAAGGCACTGCCGGTATAGCCAAGACGCTAAGGTCCCACATATTTGTCTATCATAGCTCCGGTGACGTCATCGAATATTCGTTGGACGATCTTGAAATAATTTGTAAGTACAGAAACACAACAGACAGGCTCAACAGCATACCTCAATCATCATTCGTAGCACTCATCCTATTATAGGAGAATCAAAAACATTGGACTAAACAACATATAACATAGACGTCAAACCAACACGACACATATCAATAATACACTCAATCGGAGGATCACACACAGCTTGCAAAGCTGAGTTGCGACGAAGTATTCGATCTCACAGCTTGAATATACCTTTAGTTTCAATTATACACTTCTTTGCTCCTGCCCGCCTCATATATATTTGTTCAAATATTGGGAATCTGCTTTGCCATGCTACCATGCAGAACATTTCACATTTTTCTGCCATCCCGCCCCCCCCCCCCCACACACACACACACTCCCGCCCCCGCCGCCGCCCGACCAAAAACGATAATCGCCAGAGTTTTAAAAACATCAAGACAAATGATATAAAATAACCATACGTTTCATCTTTGGAGCTATGCATGCAATAATCGCTCCAATGCGTTCGTTTTACGGTTTTCAACCTCCATTAAACCCCTCCCCCACCCGCCACCTCTTTCCCCGCAGCCGCCATCATCGCCTTAGACCTAACACCAAGCGGTGAAGAATCCCCGCGTTTACCCCCCCCCCCCCCCCCCCCCGCCCGCTTCCCCCCAACAACTCCTCTCACCGGTCATAACGACTGATATTGACTATAAACTGGTCCGTCGCACAGCCATCACATCCCCCCCCTCCTCAAAAATGGGCTTAGTGTATATAGTCTAGTCTCCTTGCACAGATTGTTTAACATCATCAGATCACCCTGTCGACTCTGGTATAGGCTAGTTCTAACGAACGGTAGTCTCCGGCCAACAATATTCTTGGTGAAGACACCCAACAAAACGTGCGACCGGAGTATCACTCACACACGGGTTGCAAAGGTTAGGTTGGACGACACCTGCGATCTCACCCATCGGGATGCATGCATGTAGTACAGGGTCAAGGCCACGGTAGGGCATTGAGGGGGTCACTCTTGTCGTCTTTCGTTGTTTCCCGGTGTCTCGGGGTTGCTCGTGCGAGTTCTTCCCCTGTTGCTTTACGGTCTTGGTGAAGCTTTCGTGCTGCTTTAGTTTTTGCGACGTGAACCCGCAATGAAATGGCACGCTACCACCATACGCTGCGTAAAAATAACGTCTAGAAGAGTACATCAATCCGCAAGGTAGAGATAGAGAGGCACGCGTGCGAGTGGTTCATGGCAGCAGCTGTTGACACGTCCGAGGGTATCCCCCTTCATAGCCATGGTGCGCAACAATCGCAGTGTAGTGTATTTTATTGTATTTTGTTTTACAATAATAGCCCAGTAGTAGTGTTCATTGGTTGCATTTCCCGTTTTACCATTATCAGTTTCTGGGTTGATGTAAAGCTCCTCTCGTAAGGGGCCTCAATAATTCACATCTAGCGTTGTAGCCTGCGTCGTGTGTCCGCCACAATAAGGACCACACAACCACCGGGACCACAAACAACGCACCACCGTGTGCGCCGTATGGCGCGTTTACGTTACAAACCACACCATCCTTTCTTTGTTTTTGCTCGTCTCATCGACTATTTTCAAACCATTTTTTTCTCCCTCCCCCTCCCTACACGCATAATTCAGATTTGGGATCATGAGGCAGGCTCTCCATACCCCCTCCCCACTCCGCACTTCGTATGGTACGCTCCATTCTTTTTATCGTGGCAAGAATAATTCTGCTTGAACATACGATGTTGGGCGCCCTCGCCGGCTGATTGATGTCTGTTAAAAAAAGAATTTTCATATACCGAGATTCGAACCGCTGAGTCAACCTCATGATTAAATATTAACACTAAAATTGGAGGATAACCATTATCATATATGTACCAGGTATACATTAGAATACTCCATCATGCGATCCATCATGTAGAATAATAAATGATAATATGAAGCTGTTGCATCAAATCTGCTAGAATAATAAAAATACCAGGGAGGTGATATAAAGGGATGTATTATTGCTACAAGCGTCAGATTTGTCCTCTTTAAGGATTTCTAGTTTCCGCGCACATATTGAAGTGTCCCGCCCGCCCCCCGCTCCCCGGCGCCTCCTATCCCTCTTGTTCAACTGCCCCATTCAAAACCAAAATCTGCCATAGTAGTAAACACCACCAGCCAGCTGACATCACCCTATTGTATTTCTAGCCATCCATGACGTAGCTTTAATTCAACTTCCCCCTCCCCCCCCCCCCCTCCCCCCTACACCCGCCCCCCCCTACCTGCCCCCCCTACCCCTACCGCCCACCCCCCCCCTACCCCCCCCTCCCCTCCCCCCCCCCCCCCCCCCGTCCTGCCCAACACCCGCACAATCGCCCAGACCTAGCACCACGCGTACAGCAAGCCCCCACATATATGCGACCCAAACCTGTTCAACCCCCCCCCCCCCAAAAAAAAAAAAACTTCCTCCCCCTTTCTCCCTCCCCCCCCCCCCCCCCCCCCTTTTTTTCTCGCTCCCACTCGCTCAAACGCCCCACCTAACATCGAAACCACCCCATTATCTTTTTAAAGCCATCCATGCCGCTGCTCCAAATTCATTCCCCCCCACGGCCACCGCCCCCTCCTTCCCGACCACCCGCACCATCCCCTAGACTTAGCACCACGCGTCCAGTAAAACCCTACATCTATGCGATCTAAAGCTGTGAAAATCCCTTTCGCCCCCCCGCCACCCCCCCCCACTCCCTCGCTACCCGTTGCTCAAACGCATGCTCCCACGCCCTTATAAACACCGCCCTCCCCTCATCTGTTATACAACTTACAGAATACACTTGATAAGCTGATGCATTTCTTTCCACATCTGTCAGATTTTGTCCACCTCAGAAATGGTCTTTTTTATAGTTTCCGCGAACAGACTGACTAACATCACCCTGTTGACCCTGATAGCTACACAGTGGTTCCAAAGGGAGTCGCCGACCTATATCCACAATGAGGACACCCAACCCGTGATGCGCGCGATCGGTGTATCGCAAACACCTTGCAAAGATGAGTTTTGACAAATCTTCGATCTCACAGCTGGAGTGTATTTTTATCTTCATATATAAATATATGTTTGCGCACACTTCTACTTTTTAGCTTCTGGACAAGCCGTGGTCACAGGTGTTGTACCCTCTCCCCCTCCGGTTCTTGCCTTCAATTTTTATCGCGCAAAGGGCTCAGCAATCCCACTGCTCGTCGATTTTCATCGAGTGTTGATGATTCACGCCCTCGCGCTTTCCGCAAGTCAATTTGTGCACAAGAAAAGTCCCCACGAATTCATACGAGTTTTCACTCCGTCCGGGGGATTCGAGTTCACGTAACTGACTTACGCCAGGCTCGACGATAACCTGATACGCCACCGGGGCGACCGGTGATATATCAACCGCCGGCTGCTTTGAAATACATGGTTATCCAGGCAAAGTCGAAGTGAGACAATGAATTTACGCGTAAACGGCAAACGTAAAAATTGGAGTTAGCGCTTTGTGCTAGTGAAGCAATGGATTACCGTGCAAAAAAAAGCATATGTATGCTGGGTATATACACGTTGATTGAAATTGGAGTAATGAGCGCTTTGTGCTGTATATTTTGCGCTCGACTTGCTACGTCGTGTCTCGTATTTTTGCCTTCATACCTATCGTCTCTCCTCCAATATATGGAAATAAACGTACAAAAGTAGGAAGTATGAAGTCTCTAACGAATGTGGCGACGGAAGGGGGGTCGTTTGTGATCAGTCTTTTCGCAGTGTGAGCAGCAGCGCCCCGGGATCACGCGCGCGTGTGACCCCGCTTTTTTTTTGCAGTTGCTAAGCTTGTCTGATGGTTGATTTTTCGTACCACTTGGAACTTCATACTATGATGTATTCATATCGTCGTCATTTCTTTTGTACAGCGGCATACGTAGTAGTAGTAGTAGTACTAGTAGTAATATGGGAGTTTTTATCGGATGTCAGGAACATATTTTTCGATTTCAACACGTAGTAGTATCTATCTGCGTTGTGGTTTAACGGCTCGTTTGGCCCGACGTATCGAAGCCGTATTGACTGGTATTCCAGCAGGGGAGCATTTATGTGCACATCGCCGCTTCATAATAAATAAATGAGAGGCTATCATCTTCCTTGATGCTTGAAAACGCTTTCTCGTCGAAGTACACGACCAGTACAAGAATAAACAATCACATTGTTGTGCAACACACCAACATACTCGTACATCTTTTTTACACAGAAATAAGACCGACGCGACGCAACGTGATTCAGGCGGAGACTTGCCCGCTCTACTTTGATTCGAGCTGTTGATCTTCTCCGTTACGAAATTTGGAAGCCGGTCGCCGAGGTAGTAGGTGTCATTTACACGATCTGCTCTAAACGTGCCCGTGTCGCCAACGTCGCGTAACGAACGAGGTGTTTCACTTGAATCTCTTCAAAAAAAAGCATGTAGGGGACATTCCTGCGTGGGTATCATCAACATAGCATACAGGTAAGAGCATTGACACAAAACACAACTTTCCAAGGTGTGTTTAGACGACAAATCTTCGACATCACAGCATTGTCTAATCATTGTTGTAGTGGAGTACTAAGTAGTAGCAGTAGTATAGCAGTAGTAGTAGCAGTAGTAGCAGAAGCAGCGGGAGTAGCAGTGTATTACTAATAGCGAGTTTAGAATTGTGTAACAATACCACCACCAGGTACCAGGGTATGGTAAGACTATACACTTGTGCTATGTAAGTGCAGCAACTCGACGTAAGGAACGATCGATGGAAAGACTGCTTCTTAGCAGCTGGTCCTGGCTGACATCTATCATTGCCATGGCGCAAAGAGGGCGGAGGTTTTTCCTTTGACACCCCAAAAATACGATGCATGGCGAGAATGAAGATCTACGGTTTTACTTCGCACGTGACGGGGTATGTGGGACTAAAATGTCCACGTGCGTATGTATGAACATTAAATAAAAAAAAATACGGTCCAGCTGCGAGATCGACGATTTTGTCGAAACTCATATTTGCAAGCTGTGTGGTACTCGAATTCGCGTATTACGGGTTGTGTGTCCTCGTCAGACTAAAGATATTAGTCGGCGACTTCCCTTGCAACTACAGACCGTGCAAGTATCAGGGTCATCAGGGTGATGGTAGTCAGTCTGTGCGCGGAAAAAAAACAACCCGTTTTTGAGGGGGATAAAATCTGACAGCTGTGGAAGGACATGCATTCAGTTTATCAAGGGAATACTGTAAGTCGGATAACCGGTGAGGGGAGAGCGGAGTTTGAAGGGACGTGGGGGCCTGATTTTGATCAAAAGGGGGGCGGGAGGGGGGGAGGGGACTGGTGGGCGGCTCAATTTGTGCGTAGAAACTTTAAAAATCCTTCTTGTTGTGGGGGAGGGGGTTTATGAACTGAATCCTCTGTAAGTCGAATAACCGGTGAGGGGAGGGCGGGCGGAGTATAGTCTACATCATAGTGACCCACATTGATTGACCATGAGAAACATGCAGATATCACTACTATATTACCTGCACCGTAGTAATTGCTACTATTTCTACTTCTGCAACACTTTGTTTATTTCGATGTTTACGCTCATGCATTCCTGGTGTAAAGTATGCGACAGCACTAGACTAAACCTGGCACAGTATGTGACAAGAGTTAGGGTTTGGGGTAGTACGCCTAACTCTAGGTAGGACTGAACGTGAGAACAGCATAGCAGACAATTTTCGATGTATCATACTAACAGTATTATATTGTAGTTTGGCGATAACCCGATGACCCGATGAACATTTACATAGTGGCTGTGGTTGGAATCAAGACGACAATCAATCGAAGGCGGCTTCTGACCGCCGACATCGATGGGGAAGCGATCCTGATTGAAGCGTTCGGTTCGGGACCCTTAAGATCCACGTCACCATTGGTGTAAATAGCACGGGTTCTGTAAATAGCATGGGTTACTACGCAAGCACGGTTTCTAGAGCTTGGTAAATTGAATACATTTTTCTGTTTGGCGACAATAAGCACTGCCTTCCGTCAGCTTCGAACTGAGAGCGGGGGTTCCCGCCTACTATCACAGCCGTGGTCAGGATCTATAACCTAGTACGACATAGTAGGACATACATGGCGGTTTGTACTTGGCTGTTGAGGAATTAGTGGGGCATTAGTCCGTTTGACCACTTGCAAAAGGTTAACCAATAGCTTACCCAAACTAAGCTTGATAACACTCTCCATCCCTGAAACGTCGGGATAGCAGGTCGGCCGGACATACCGGCGGACTTGTCAATTATCCAAGATTTTTCATTTCCTGGGTATGCCGGGGGAAAATATTTTTCAAGTTTGCCATGGGGAAAATCTGAAAAAGTTTATTCATGGTGGATGTTGGGCTCGAACCCCACGACCCAAAAAAAACATGATCTGTCGACGACGCCATTTGTTGTTAAGGAATTATTGGGGTATTGGTCCGTTTGACCACGTGCAAAAAAGGTTAACCAATAGCTTACCCAAACTAAGCCTTGCAATATGGCGTGTATAGACTACTGCACTTACACCCCCGAATTTCAGTGCTACACTCATGACATACAAACAGGAGTCCACCCCCCCCGAATGACGATTAAATGTCAGCAAGGATGGAACAGGCTTGATGTCTACTACTACTACTACTACTACTACTACTACTACTACTACTACTACTACTACTACTACTACTTCTACTACTACTACTACTACTACTACTACTACTACTACTACTCCTACAGTAGACTATACTGCTACTGCACGCTACGTATACAAGGGAACTGCCACCACCACCAATAATAGAAGTATGCCTGCAAGTCAGTGAGTCCCCTCATAATACGAGTTAACAACTTTGTGCACCACAAAAACCCAGTCCAACAAAAAACGACATGATGTATACGTAGTTTTACCGAGACAGATTATCGTGAGTGAGGTATACTGTCCAACCTCGAAGCCACACTTTGTATAAAAACCACGACCCATATGTACCCTGTTTAGTAGTTAAAAATCATCAACAAAAAATTTCGAAAAATGCAAAAAAGCGCTTGATTGAACTACTACTGCTGCTGCTGTGAGATCGACCAAACATGATTTTTCGATCAACACTCAGCTTTGCAAGCTAGCTGCGTGTGATACTTCAATCGCGCGTGTTATACGGGGTGTGTGCCCTCTTGAAGGACGCAGGTCGGAGACTCACCTGCCAATGCCAGGGTCAACAGGACTAAGACTTTCCGCATTGTTCTGCGCACGGAAACTGTATAACCCGCACTGAGGGGGACAAAACCAGACATCTGATTAATTCAGTGTGCATGAAACAATACATTAGATGTAACAGTGTGAGTTGCAGCTCTTTGGAGTGAGCTACTTGAGCTACCGGGTTTGTACGCAAGTTGCTGGGGTGTACTTCCTGTTGTATATGTGTCAGGCCAGCGGACGTCCAGCCCAGGCCTGATGCTCGGGTTTTTGTGCGGTGTCGAGTCATGATGGAACATGCGGTGGACGTCGATTGCTACTGCTCCGAAGTGATCTCTATTCTGCTCAGTAATATTATGAAAATTAAAGTACACTCCAGCTGTGAGATCGAATATTTTGTCGAAACTCATCTTTGCAAGCTGTGTGTGATGCTCCGATCGCGCGTATTGCGGGCTGTGTGTCCTCATTGAGGATATAGGTCGGCGACTCCCCTTGCAACTACAGTGTAGCTATCTGTCTCATATAGGGTCGTGCACAGACTGACTAACACCACCCTGTTGACCCTGATAGCTACACTGTAGTTGCAAGGGGAGTCGCGGACCCATATCCTTAATGAGGACACACAACCCGTACTACGCGCGATCGGAGTATCACACACAGCTTGCAAAAATGAGTTTCGACAAAATATTCGATCTCACAGCTGGAGTGCGTATTTTAATTTTAATAATAATATTATAGAAAAACTCACCCGTGTATTTTTACACCACAAGTACCAACAACCCAGATAAAAATGTAAGAATGTCGGAACAGTCTGGAGTTTGGCGGAACGAAGAGGAAATATCGGAGATCCGGGTAGCATAGGAGGGGGGGGGTGGTTCCAGGGGGAGGGATAGCAAAAATAGGAGGACTTCAGCAGCAACAACGTAGCACAGCAGCAGCACACCAGCAGCGAGTAGCTGACACAACGCACGGTAGAGGAAGAAGGGAGTAGCGCCCACGCGGCAGCGACAGCAGCAGCAGTAGCAGTAAGGAGAAGACGTCAGCAGGGGTAAAGGGGAGAGAGGTGGCACGGGGAGACACCAATCGCAATCTGAATCATGGCTGGGATGGAGGTGTACGAGGACATGTCATCATCACAGGAACGGGAAGCAAGTTTCCAGGTGAAGATCAGGAACCTGCGGAAGGAGCTGGAAGAGACGGAGTGCATGCGGAAAGAAGAGCTGGAGAGGAGGGAGGAAGCAAGGAGATCGAAGGGGAGTGACGAGCACGTGCGGGAGATACGGAAGCCGGGGGACCAAACAGCAGGCGCCGACAAGGAGGGTAACGGTGAGAACCAACGTCAGGAAGAACTGGGAAGGGAGAGAGATGAGAGTGAGAGTAGAAGGGCGGAAGAGAGGTGGAAGGCAATATTTGAGAGCGAGGTCGAAAAGGAGGTTGGTAGACGGATGCGCGCGAGAGACACGAGTAAGGACATGACCGAAATGGATGAACCTGCGAGTAACCCACAACAGCAGGAGCAGCACAAAGAGCCGAGGAGGCAAGACCGGCACCACCAGCCGGAGGGACGGAGAAACATGGGCCACCCCTGCGAACGCAGGGGGGTTTCACATGACACGGAGGCCGGGGAAGCTAGGGGAAGAACAAGACAAATGTTCCTCTCAAAGAATGCCGCCGAACGACGAAGCCAAAGCCAAGAGGTCGGGAGATGGGAAGCAGGAGGCAGGGGCCCGCAAATAGAGCCCACAGCTGAGGACGGCTACTGGAGGCAGATGGGACAGGAACACGGAGAAGGGTGGGAAGGAAGGGGTGGAGGTCCGATCACAGAACCTTCAGCCGAGGGCGGATATTGGGGAGGCAGGAGGGGAGGACCGGAACATGGAGGGTGGATACAGGGGGGAGAAGGGAAACGCCAGCACAGGGATAGGGCAGCAGAAGAAGATTGGTGGTTTAGTGACGAAAAGGGTAGAGGAGCATGGACGAGGCAAATGGCCGAAGACGGCTACTGGGGGACGACGAGAGGAAGGGCTAATGAGAAGCGAAGATGGGCGGACAAGGAGGTGGCACCGGGGTGGGGAAGGCGAGAAAGGTTTGGGGGTGAAGGGTGGAAGCGGGGCGAAACGGGAGCGGACGGGGGTCCAGGGCCCAGCAGTTACTTCAGGGAGCCGGAACCGTCGTCATGGGCGCAGGTGATGGACATGGGGATGGTCATGTGGGGGGTAATCAGGGCAGACGGGGGAGTACCACCATGGGGTTCGGTGAAGGAACGGGCGATGTCATCGTTGTGTAGTGAGCGGTTCTTTATGAACAGGAAAGAAGAGGGGGACCTGATGCGTTTTTCCGACCTAGACATGACCATGTATTCGAGGACAGAGAAGTCGGGGAAGCGCCGGAGTGAGGGGGGGACAGCCCTGCCAGACAGGGTGGAGGCTACTCTGGGGGTGATCCTGTACATGGCGAGGTTAGCGACGGACGGGCACACGAAGATGGGGCGGGATGCGTTGGGAAGGGTGGAGAGTCAATGGGGGAAACCATTCCACAGCGTAAAGGAAGGGGTAAATCATTTTTTCGTGACGAACAGGAGGGTGGTAGAGTCGGAGTACTTCCAGGATGAGTTCGTGACGCGATTCAATATGGACCTAGCGGAGTTGGGGGAAGAGGTGCGGACGCAAGCGCTGAGGCTGAAGCGGAGGGGGAACACGTGGCCGACGGCGGAAGAGGCCGGGCCCCTACCAGTCCCGGAGTTTAAAGCAACGCGGGCGTGGCTGGATGTGGCGCCGCTGTACATGAGGGGGGGGGGTGAGTGGAGAGTTGGGGGAGGAAGAAAAAGGGGGGGGGGAGGGTACGAGGAGGGACACCGGCGGGGCGGGGCGAGAGGGGTGCAGGGGGAGAACGCAAGGGCGAAGAAGGGAAGGAGGGGGGGGGGAGCAGGGAGTGTTTCTTCTCTAGGAGCGGCAAGCTCTGTCCGTACATGGAAAAGTGGGGGGACTGCAAGTTCGAGCACAAGGTCGAGAAGGGTGGAAAAGACGAGCGAGCGGGGGGGGGAAGGGGCGAGAAGCGAGCAGCCCCGGGGGGGGACGGGGCGGGGGAGAAGAAGGGTAAGAAGGACGAATGAAGGTACGGGCCCTGCCAGAGCGCAGGGCCAGCCACGGAAGAACGCGGACCGGGGGGCGAAGGCAAGCACAGAGAGCGCCACCGGGCGGACCAGAAAGGCTGGGAGACTAACATCGCGGGGGGGCCGACACCGGGGTCGGTCAGACCAACCAAGTCAGGTGAAAAAAATAAGGGGCTCGAAGGGGGGGAGGAAGTAGTGGGGGGAAACCAGAGGGGAACAGGAACAGGAAAAGGAAAAATAGGGGAGGGAAAGGGAAAGGCAGTAGGTGACGCGGGGGATAAAAGAACACGGGGGATAGGGTGCGTGAGAGGAAAGGGGGAAGGAGGGTACGGGAGAGGAACCGGACAGGAACAGGAAGGAGAAGCTAGTGGTATCGGGGCGGGAACGTCGAGAATAAGAAGTACAGAACTGGGAAAAGGGGGGAGCGACGGCGACCAGACCGCGAGCTCAAATAAACGGGGGGTGCGCGGGGAAGGGGCCGTGAAAAAGGGGGGGGGGGGGGGTGTACGGCAACGGGACCATACACGACCCGGCCGGGGGGGAGTACGGCAACGGGGCTGAGCAAGGGAAAAAGGGGGGTGTGTGCGGCAACGGGGCCGCACACAATCAAGTCGGGAACGAACGGGGCGGCGGGGCCGCGCAGGGCGACAGCGGCCAGGCCGCGGGTCCGAACGATTGGGGGGTGCGAGGCAAAGGGGCCATGCAAAAATCGTTTGGGGGGGTGTGCGGTAAGGGGACCGTACACGACCCGGCCTGGGGGAGGCGCGGCAACGGGGCCGCGCAAATAAAGGGTGCGTGCGTGTGCAGCGACGGGGCTGCACACGACGATCACGCCGGGGGGGGACGCGGAAACGGGGCCGCGCAGAGCGACGGCGGTGAGGCCGCGGGCTCGCACAAACGGGGGGTGCGAGGCAAAGGGGCCGCGCAAAAAAAGGGGGGGGGGGTGTACGGCAATGGGGCCGTACACGACCCAGCCGGGGGGGAGCACGGCAACGGGGCCGCGCAAAGAAAACGGGAGGTTGTGGGCGGCAACGGGGCCGCACACAATCTGGTCGGGAACAAACGTGGCGACGGGGCCGCGCAGGGCGACGGCGGCCAGGCCGCGGGTTCCAACAAATGGGGGGTGCGAGGCAAAGGGGCCACGCAAAAGGCGTGTGTGGGGGTGTGCGGTAACGGGACCGTACACGACCCGGCCTGGGGGAAGCGCGGCAACGGGGCCGCGCAAATGAAAGGGGGGTGCGTGTGCAGCAACGGGGCTGCACACGGCCAGGCCGGGGGGGTACGCGGCAACGGGGCCGCGAAAAGAAAAGGAGCGGGAGTGGGCGGCGATGGGGCCGTACACGACCAAGGGGGGGGGAACGTGGCAACGGGGCCGCGCGGGAAAAAGGGGGGGGGGGGGGGGCGGCAACGGGGCCGTACAAAACCAGGTGGGAGGGGAGCGCGGCGACGGGGCTGCGAAAAGGAGAAGGGGGGGAGCGAGCGACAAGGGGGCCGAGCACGCCCAGGAACGGGGGGCCTTCGGCAACGGGGCCGGAGGAGCGGGGCGTAGAGAAGGATTTACCCACCGGAAGGGAGGGACAGAGCGTAGCCACGGGGCGGCGCACGAGTACAAGGGCGAGGAACGGGAGACGGTCCTAAGGTGGAGGAGCGCAATGGGGCGCCTGTGGAAGACAGGGGAAGACGCAGTCGAAAGGGATCGCCTGCTGGAGGTCGTGGCTAGGTTGGGAGAGGAGATGCTACTAAGGAAAGGAGGGGACGTAGGGAAGGTGGTGTGGGCGTTAGGTGGGGAGCTGCTCGCGCCACATATTGACGTAGAGCGCGTGAAGAAATTCTTCGGGGAACGACACAAGGTCGACCAGTTTGCACTGCTGGAACAGATAGCGAGGGTAGGCGTGCCGGTGGACGTGGGACCCGGAGGTAATCTCGAGCGGGAACTGGCATACGGGAATCATAGCAGCGCCAAAAAATATATGGCCGACGTGTGGGAGAATGCAGTGGAAGACGTCAAGAAAGGGAGAGCGATCGTGATGCCGGTGAGAGTAGCGCGGAGCGTGCGAGGTTTGCGGATCAATCCCGTGGGGGTAGTGGAAGAAAAAGGTAAGAGGAGGATAGTCCATGATTCGACGTTCAGCAGCGAACCGGAGCAACCCGGGGGGGGGGGGCGGCCGGTTAATGAGACGACGGACTGGGACCAGATTCCAGAATGCCACCTGGCGGGCGTGATGGGCCAAATTATCAAGAGGGTGCTGGGGCTGCGGAACAAATTCGGGACAGGTAAAAGGATCCTGATACAAAAAATGGACGTGAAGAGTGCCTTTCGACAGGTGGGAGTGGATCCAGCAGGGGCAGCAAACTTCGGGTACGTGCTGGGAGGGTATTTGTTTATCGACCTGCGGTTGCAGTTCGGATGGAGGGGGAGCCCAGGGTGGTGGGGTGTGATCGCCAGCGCGATCCAGCAGGCACAGAGGCAGACGACAAGAGCATCGGCGACGATCCTAGCTGCTGGCAAGGAGGCCACAGCGCATGTCCAAGTCGCGGGGCATACGGGAGTAGCGGTGGAGCCGCTGCCGCGGGGCTGCATAGTCGCGGAGGCGGAAGGGGGAGGGGAGGAGGACCCAGCGTAGGTGGTTTTTTTCATGGATGATGCGGTTTCGGTGGAGGTGCAGTGGGAAGCAGGCGGGGGAAGGTGTTTAGTGCTGTCGCAGGCACTGGCGTCGAATCACCACCAAGCGATGGGAGAGAGGGCAGTGGGAGAGGAGCCTCTGCTGTCACATAAAAAGGTGACGGATTGGGCCCCCCGGCAGGAGGTACTGGGTTTTGACTTAGACACGGAGAGAATGACGATATCCTTGCCGGGAAGGAAGATCACGGAGCTACGGGAGATGCTCCAGGAGTGGCCCGAGGAGAGGAGCAAGGCGACGGTACGGGAGGTCCTCGTGCTGGCAGGCAAACTGCACCACGTGGCGTACGTGATTAGACCAGGGCGGTATTTCGTGCGGCGGCTTCTGCAGCTGAGCAAGCTGCATCTGAATGGGCAGGAGAAAAGGGGGGGGGGGGGGGCATGGGGAAAGGACAGGAAGAAGGCAGAGGCAAGGAGGGTGGTATATCTGACGGAAGAGTTCATGGCGAACGTGGAATGGTGGAGATGGTGCCTGACGGAGGGCTTGGCCGGGCGGGGGGAAGAGTTGGCGGCACCGTTCTTCCGGTTCGTGAAACAGCCTCATAAAAGGACCTGGTTTTCCGACGCATCATTCGAGGCAGTAGGGGGGCTATGTTTGGAAACGGGGGTGTACTGGAGGTACAACCTGACCGGGGAAGAGAGAGCGAGGACGGTCAGGAGCAGGAGAAGGGAGCACGTGAACAGGCTGTCCATCAATGTTCTGGAGCTGCTCGGGATGGTGATGACGGCCTTCGTGATGATTGTGATCAGGAAGGATAGGCCGGGGAGGGTGGGAGAGCCAGTACTGATGAGGGGGGATAGCTCGTCGGCGGTTCAGTGGGTGAAGAATTGCAAGGGGGGAAAAGGGGAAGTGAGATCGGGAGGGATGATGAGAATTTTGGGGGTGTTGGAGCAGATTGGGGGGTGGTGCTTCCAGGCGAAGCACGTGCGGGGGGTGGAGAACGGGTTAGCAGACGGGATAACAAGGTGGAAGGAAGACGAAATCCAATCGAGGCTGACCAAAGAATGCCCTGCCGTCCCGTGGCAGGTCCAGGAGCTTGGACCGGAAGGAGAGGGGATGTGTTCGGAGATTTTGCACGCGGCTACGGACTTGGGCGGGTTGCGAAGTCGACTAGAAAGACTTATGCGCAAGGTTGGAGAATGTGGGTGAGTTGGAGGACGATGAGGGGAAAAGGGAACTGGTTAGGGAAGGAACTGGACGAGTGGGAGCTGGTGGAGGAGCTGACAGAGTTCATGGCCTACTGCTGCGCGGAAAGGAAGAATAAGGAGGCGACAGTGGCAGGGAAGCTGATGGCGGTTAACTTTTATCACGAGCAGTGGGGGGGGCTGTCGCTGCCGCTGCAGCACTTCAGGATTCAGGCAGTGAAGAAGGGAATCAGGAGGGCGCATGCGGAGGCGGGGAACCAGGCACGGGTAAGGAGGCCGCTGACGTGGGAGATGATCAGAGTGATGGAGGAGAGTATCGGCGCGTGGGGGGTAGGGGGAAGGATCGTGTGGATCGGGTTGGCACTGACGTATCAGCTGCTGCTGAGGGCTTCGGAACTATTCGCGGAGGAAGGAGGAAAGGTGCATGAGGTTTACTGCTTGAGGAGGGGGGACGTGGCTTTCTTCGAGAACGGGGTGCAGCTGGGACCGGGAGGGAAGGAAGCCGCGGATATGGTGGAGATCCGTTTCAAGGGGGGGAAAGGAGACCAGGGGAGAAAAGGCGCGGTAGCCGTGAGAACAAAAGGTTCGGGGGGGGTCGGGGGGAGGATGGAAGGGAACGTAGTGGACCTGATGGCGGAGCTAGTAGGCTACTACGGGGAGACGGTTCCGGGGGGGGAAAACGCCCCGCTGATGACCTACAGGAGCGGGGGAAGATGGAAGGTATGGACGAAAGGGCAAGCGACGTTTTGCTTAAGGAGCGGGCTGGAGAGAGTGGCGAGGAAATGGAAGAAGCAAGGGAAGGGGGCAGTGGGAGAGCTGGTTCCAGAGGAATTCGCGCTGCATTCCGGAAGAATAGGGGGAGCGACATGGCTGGCGGAGATGGGAGCACAGCCGTGGGTGATCCAGAGAGAAGGAAGGTGGGCGTCGCAGGCATTCATGGGGTACGTGAGATCGAATATGGAAGACCCCCTTTGGGTGTCAAGAATTTTGGTAGGGAGGTCAGGAGCGCCGGGCAGACAGCCGGGGCAAGGGACGAGATGGGGGGGGGGGGGGGGGGGGAGGGGGGGGGAAGGGGGCGAGGGTAGGGTAGGGTAGGCGCGAGCGTAGAACGCGGCTTCCGAATGGGCTTCTGGTTGTTGAGGTGATCTGTCGGGTAGGGGGGCAGGTCAGCCGCGTACAATAGCTGGGAGAGGGAGCGGGGGAGGGAGAGGGGGGGCAAGGAAAACCGGACGAGGGTGAGCCGTCAGTTTCCACCCCCCCACCCTCCCCCGCGGGCGGGGGGGAAAACGCCATGATATTAATGAACACGCATATTTTCGTGAAGAGGAGACCAAAATGTAAGAATGTCGGAACAGTCTGGAGTTTGGCGGAACGAAGAGGAAATATCGGAGATCCGGGTAGCATAGGAGGGGGGGGGTGGTTCCAGGGGGAGGGATAGCAAAAATAGGAGGACTTCAGCAGCAACAACGTAGCACAGCAGCAGCACACCAGCAGCGAGTAGCTGACACAACGCACGGTAGAGGAAGAAGGGAGTAGCGCCCACGCGGCAGCGACAGCAGCAGCAGTAGCAGTAAGGAGAAGACGTCAGCAGGGGTAAAGGGGAGAGAGGTGGCACGGGGAGACACCAATCGCAATCTGCTGGAGTGTATTTTAATTTTAATAATAATATTATAGAAAAACTCACCCGTGTATTTTTACACCACAAGTACCAACAACCCAGATAAAATCATCCACCCACAAACCATCCGCCATGTACATCATGCTACATACAGCAGTATAATAATAGAAATCACAATAAGAAAGAGTGATGTTGGATTTTTTTCTTCACCACCTATTATAGACTAGATAGTGTGAAAAAAGCTTCACCACCTATGTATTTAAATAATGATAATACTGTACACAGTACCCTATTACTACCTATTTTAGTAAGTAGACTAAGGTAGACCGAACCGGTACATTACCACACTATTAATACCTTATAATAAGCAAACATCTATTGATGAGCGTTTATTATCAATAGTGTGTGTGTGTGTTCTTCACATTAAACCGTATAGTACATCAAAGTGTTTAGATGCATATTGGTATGTTGATTGGTCGTACATGATTTGTGGTTTGTGAGGTAATACAATTAATAATAATATAATCTTGTATTCGGTTTTGATTTGTGAAACTTACTAAAGACGGGCGATCGATTCAGTACGCAGCTTGCAAAGATGAGCATCGATCCTAAATTCGTCGAACTCACAGCTGACGTCGTTACAACATATTTTTCAAATATCATTTATGTACCGAGCAAGTCCCTACATCTATGCCACCCAACAAAACTGAACAGTTGGAACCCCCCCGTCTCGCGAACCGCCACCCAACCCATTCGAACACTCCGCCCTGTCCTCCCTGCCTGGTTGTACGACATACTACAGTATACACTCGATAAACTGATGCATTTCCTTCAACATGTTACAGCTGTTGTTGTCGTAGCCTTTCCCCCTCAAAAACGAGTTTTTTTGTAGTTTCCGCGCACAGACTGATTAACATCACCCTGTTCACCCTGGTACAAGCCACTCTAACTGTAGTTCCAAGGGGAGTTGCCGACGTATGTATGTCCTTAATGAAAACACACACCCAGTAATACGCGCGATCGGAGTGTCACACACATCTTGGAAATATGAGTTACGACAAAATCTTCGATCTCACATCTGGAAGAGTGTATTTCTATTTTTATAATATACGTGCCTTGTACGTTACTCCGTACACTATTTTATACTAAAAAAACATTTTCTATTATATTCATCCCATATTTTGTCCTGATATTTTGTACATGTCTGTTCCCAAGGGTAAAACATTGTTTTTCTTCTCTTTTTTTCATCCTCCATCGGATAGGAAAAAAAAAAACTCAAGCTAACCACACTTTCACGTATTTTCATTAGCGTCGTGTGTCTTTTTCGAAGCCCAGCGCAAACATTTATAAACAGGGTGACAAGGTAGTTTATTATTACTATATTGCTACTCGGTGCAGGTACGCAGGATCAGTTCGGAGGTCCGGGTTCTGTGGGATACGGTTAGCCCGGGATCGGGTGCTGCAAGCGGGAGCAATGTAGTTGACGAAACCTTCACCACAACAAGTAAAACATTCTCGAGCACACGTATATTTTCCAACTCATTTCATCTACATGATCCCAGGCTGGAGAATAATACTTCCCATTTTGTTCTGATCCGATTCCGCTGCAAATCAGGAAACGCTTCGTACAACATGTGTATTTTGAAACATACGTACGTGTAGTCGATAGACACGCGCCCACATAGACAGATGTGTGCCGGGACCGACACACTGCTGGATATATTGACCGGTTGGCCATGTCACCTTATAGCGGAGTCACAATCGTATCCATTTGTAAGTACTCAATAGAGAGGTCAGATATAGTCTATAGTCTATAATATAACAAGAAAAATACACTCCAACCAGCTGTGAGATCGAAGATTTTGTCGAAAACTCATATTTGCAAGCTGTGTGTGATACTCCGATCTCGCGTAAGTGTGTGTCCTCATTAAGGGTATAGGACGGCGACTCCCCTTGCAACTGCAGCGTAGCTATCAGGGCCAACAGGGTGATGTTAGTGAGTCTGTGCGCAGAAACTATAAAACCCATTTTTGAGGGGGACAAAAGCTGACAGCTGTGGAAGGAAATGCATCAGTTTATTATTATAAAAAATGAAAATACACTCCTATCAAGTGAATCCTATGAGTCGAATAACCGGTGAGGGGAGGGCGGAGATTTTAAGGAAATGGGGGCCTGCGTTAAATCAAGAGGGAGCTGGGGGGGGGGGTGAGAGCTCAATCTGTGCGTGGAAACTATATATAAATCCTTTGAAGAGGAGATAAATCTGACGGTTTTCTGGAAGGAATGCATCAGTCTATCATGTATATCCTGTAAGTCTTACAATCAGTGAGGAGAGGGCGGAGTGTATATGTTGTAGACTATCACTATGCACGGCAATGGAAGCAAGTAGCCTGCTGACTACCGACAAGCATGGAAAGCGGCACGGGGTATTTGCAATTGGACCTATCCATTTTTCGAACTGCCCACAGCCATTAGTAGGTCGTCTGCCCTGCCAAGTTGGCCCTGCAGCAGAGAAAAGTCGTATGGTTTACAGCCTACTATATGATGACTCTAGTCTATAGATCGACAAAACTGTCCACCAAATTTCTACTTAGATCTATATATGTGTGCACGGCATCACCCTGGGCATCATCATCGTGGATATCGGAGCGACAACGCAATCTCTGGGCACCATTGGCACACTAAATATTAGTAGCTGGTAAGCAATAGTTATCTAACGCCACCAAGATCCAGTTCAAACCGAAACCTGCTCTGCCCGCACCTTTTGTTGTAATGGGCTGCCTTGGAAAGACCCTCGACGGTTTTTTGCTTGAAAAATCCGTGGAAGGAATGGAATAAGATGCCACTCTTCCCTCAATAATGGAGAGTCCCGAATGATTAAGCCCGGGTGCAGTGCTTGAAGCTTCTCCGAACACAAGCCCGGGTGCAGGGCTTGCGGCGACTCCGAAAACCATCCCAGCCTTCAGCAGAAGAACAGACATCTGCACTGACAACCCGGTCACCGGAGAAGAGCTGATCCCCTCTGGCTTTGGTCGATGCCCGCAGCTCATGCTTTGGGTCTGGGCTTGTGCCGGCCGAGGGGAGATTATAGAGAGAGTGGGGAGTGGACTGATTAGAAATCGTGCGTGGAGAAACTTTTTCCTTTCAGAAAAACATGGAACTACACTTTTTTTTTCTACAAACGAAAGTTCGGATATTTGGTACGATTGGCCTGGACGGCAAGGGAACTGGTAGTACAACAAGCAAGTAAGTACCGTTTCCAGTTTCAGATCAGGGCACAAAATTTGCCAGTTTTTCGTATATACATACATACATACATACATATGGAACAAAGGACGCGTGTTTCCTCACCCGGAACCCAAAACATTCCGGGAAACAGCGTTTAATAGGTTTTAGTCAAAGTTTCCCCTATTATTCCTCTCATTCCAGGAAAAAAACGTTACTTTTGGAGGGGGGGACAACAGTTGTCATCCCCGGGTGGTTCGTGCACTGCTGTAGGCACCAGGTTAACGTGAAACACAACAAGTAAGCGTCTTAATATGATTGACCAGTCCAGTCCTCTGGGCAGCTGGTCAGTCATTTTCAGTCATTTTCTCGTAATTTTCACTCACACAGTAGTGGCAGGGCAGAGAATTCGAAGGCTTGATTGAGTTGTGGTCATCGGCTTCAGCTATCCTTTCGCTTCGCTATGTCCTTGTGGGGCCGTCAATCCTGCAGGTGGCGTCCATCCAATGTTGGGGAAACCATACACAGTATTTATCTGTAGTGCTGATATATAGCAATCTCTGTTGTACTACTGCTAATAATGGTTGTTATGCATTTTATGTTGCGAGCGGAATCAGCAACAATTATGTAAAATACAACGAAAAGCAGGACGCGAGCAACCACACACAGCATGCCGCAGTGTGATGTTGTCCCTAATAAATAAATGTGTAGCGATCACGACCCTAACGAACGAAATCCCAACGCCCCCCAGTTACATCTGCGCCGAGTTCACCCGTTCCATTTGAGTGTAACGAAACCGCTCGTCGTGATGATACAACTATTAAATTGTATACGTTGCGTGAATCCGCTTGTCATCACTTAATATTCGCAGTTCAATCGACATGATAAAACCCCTCCCGCCCTTTTGTTTTTCCTCGCTCTCTCTTGCTCAAACGCCCCACCTAATAATGTAGAAATCCGCCAGAGCAATAAACACTTCCACGCCCTGGATATCACCTGATTATCGTTTTGGAGACTTCCATGCCGCTGCTGCAATTCCCACCACCCCCCCGCCCCCAACGCCCGCTCCTTCCCCACCACCCGCACCAGCGCCTAGAAGACCTAGCACCACGCGTATGGCAAACCCCTACATCCATGCGACACAAATCCCCCACCCCCACCTTCTCCCCCCCTCCCCTACAAGAATGATATATATGTGCTTTCTACGCACAAATTGAGCTGCCCGACCTGCCCCCCCCCCCCTCCCCACCTTTTGATCAAAATCAAGCCCCACGTTCTTGAAAACTCCGCCCTCCCCTCACCGGTTATTCGACTTCCAGGATTCACTTGATAAACTGATGCATTTCCTTCTACATACAGCTGTCAGATTTTGTCCCCCCGCAGAAACGCGTTTAGAGTTCCCGCGCACAGACTGCCTAACATCACCCTGTTGACCCTGATAGCTACATTGTAGGTGCAAAGGGAGTCGCCGACCTATATCCTTAATGAGGATACCCAACCCGTACTACGCGCGATCGGAGTATCACACACAGCTTGAAAATATGAATTTTGAGAAAATATTCGATCTCACAGCTGGAGGATGGAGGAGTATATTTTAATGTTTACAATAATGATAACAAAAGACGAGCATAAACATGATGATGTGTGGCGATCGCAGCAGGACGTCACACAAATATGTCTTGTGTACGCAGTATTATTATGAACAGCACAACATTCCCAAATAGTCCCCCCATATTAAAATCGATTTATTTGAAAGGCAACATCATCGTCGGTGTCCGAGTTCTCCATCTCTTCTTTGTCGCCAAGAATCAAGAGTACCACGGGGAGGGTTAAAGCCTGGGAATAGGTGGGACGCAAGGATTTTCCTCAGAAAAGTACATGTATCCCGAGCCTAGTTAATTTCGGGATAATACCCCTTAAATAATACTCCGAGTACCAGGAAATACACACCCTCCATGCTTTGAAACACCAAGTCTCAACAGCCCCCAATGAGAAGGAAGGTGGCGATCATCATGCCCCTCCCTGGTAAAATGATTGGATAGCGTGATGCGAAAAGTATGATATTTCAAAGACATGTATGCGTGATTTTCACACAGGGCTGCAAGAAGTCGGCAAACAACTTTGCGTCACGTCTATGTACGAGCAGGGAACGGGTAGTATCCCAGGTACCCCGTAGGTTTGGCCAACGTCGTCGGCCTCACAGATCTGCGTCGCAGTACAAAAGAAACATAATTTGTCGAGGGCGCCGGGACAGCCTTTCTTCGACTCCTCACAGCAAATACGGTCAGAATGAATGGAAAACTAACAAAATCGCTGTGAACGCAAGACTTTTTGCCAAAAATTGTGTTTGCTGTTTTCAGTTTTTTCCATTTTAGATCACTTGGGTTTAGAGACCCCCCCCGACAGGAAGCAGAGAAACAGTATATTTCTTCCTAGTCGTCTTGCAGGTCATAGAGCTCTGGTTGTTAATAATTTACGTTCTGACCATTTATTTTTGATGTGAGGTGTAAGCTATGCCAATCTCCAGGTACCCTCGACCTGGTTCAATTTAAATCGAATGATAATATACAGGTAATATAGTGCACCAACAGTATTTAGGCTGGGCTCCACCTCCGATTCCCTCGCCACAGAATCAAGCGTGGTGCGCTAGGGGACCGACGCGCGACTGGACTGCCAACGAAATATGCGCCATTAACAGGGGGCGGCCGCGTTAGGGGATCGTCAACGAAGGATGGGAAGAGGAAGCGCCGAGTTGGGGGACAGCCAAAGCGAAGCGTGACCCTGAAAACGTTTTAGGATATTTTACAATTTGTTTGCTCATCATTCCACCGTATAGTAGCACCGTCTTCGCCCATTGTTTTTCTCTTTTTCCTCTCCAGAAAAAGTGTGCTGGACCCGAGGGGTCAATAAGCACGTCCCTTTCCCAGATTTCTATTTCAACAGTACGTGTGCCTTTATTTCTGTCGCGAGAAGATTAAGGCACTTTCTTCCTTGGTCGACTCGCGTTGAATTATATGTGCTTACTCACGGTATAAGGCGCTCTCAGCAATTATTTGAGTCTCGAGAAGATGAAAATCTCCATACCGAGATTCGAACCCCTGACTCCTACTTTTAGCAGTGTTTGAAGCGAACCGCTAGGCTACCGGAGGGGACCGGTAGCTGAATCCGTACAAGTTTCGTTGCAAAAATATAGCAAAGGAATCAACAGCTAGCTGAGAGCGCCTTACAACGAGGGTAGGCGCCATGCGATGCGAGTCGACGAGGGCACAACGGGCTCTCATGTCTTATACGTCGATAATAATTTAGCCACGTACCGTACTATTGCGGTGGAGGGAGAAGGGTTTGCGTAGCTACTCTGCATCTATCCTCAGATTACGCTTAGGGAAGAAAAAAAGGAAACAAAATGCAAGAAAAAATAAGCGGGATCAAGGTTACGGGATGGACGTACCCTCCACTTTCACTACCCGGGTCGGAGCCACTCGCACGAGTGACTCCTCCGTGCCTAACCGACAAACACACGTTAGGCGACGTGTTTGGCGCAGCGTAGCTAGCCAACCCGTTGGGGATTCATGTCTAAAAATTACTATGACCGCACATGGAACAAGGGGGTCACTCGCGCGAATGACCCCGAACCACTGCAAGCAAAGACCCCGAAACACAACGTAACCACCCTACCGTCGTAGCATTGGTCGTGGGATGGTCAATAGATGGTCAATAGATGGCCAATAATGTACGGTGAGAAAAAAATACGAAAACGTGCATATCGCCAGGATAACGTGCCCGATTAACACTGGAAATTGTACAAACGTGTGACAACGTACAAACGGCACGCAACTCAAGACTTGAACTAACTGGACGAAAAATGTCCGACCCCATCATATGGCATGCGAATACTTGCTCACTACGAAAAGCCTCTATACTGAAACACATACACCGTTTGCGCGAAACAGTGGGAACATATGAAATTTAACAAAAAAAATTCAGGGTTACACTTCGTTTGGCTGTCCCCCAAGTTGGCGATCCCGATGCCCAGACTCCGTTCGAGGTCCCTTCGTGCAGCGGTTTCCTAACGCAGACACCGTTGGTTATCCCCCCGCACGGTGATACCTAAGCACACTCCAGTACCAGCGTAGTACGAACTCGATCTGAGAGGTTCATGATCGTCTCTTTAATATTCTCGACAGGTTCTGTGTACCAGGCATACGAAGATAACCGATGGTGTCAGGGGAACGCCCTGCGGCATGGACTATTTACCAGGTGCATAAAAAACCCTTCGGTATGATGGCAAACAAGGCACACGCACAGGCCACTCACATGTGTACCTGTTTCACACTGGAATAGCATATTTTCTGCTGTCTTATTTTGCGCCTGCGCCAATCATTTTAAGTATGTATTTTAGTGAGATGAGTCTTCCTGCCCCATCAGGGGGGCCTTACTCGTGAGGAATTGTACGCTGAGTGGGCTCCCAGCGCCCCGCGCCTATTTTGGAACCTAATAATAAACTAGCAAATAAATGAAGAAACTGCTTCATTGGGAGCGGGGGACGGAGGGAGGGTCGTTGTTCCCCCTTAACCTCCGTCCTCCGCCTGAGGATTGGTTGGAATAGAACGATGGCACAGTAGTGGTTGACACCCATTCATCAAGTCATATTAGGTTCGATTCAAGGACCCAACTCTGTGCCTTCTACTGCTACATTTTGTTCGCTCCCTGATTATAGCCTTGAATCATTGTGCGCCCAAATCAATGGCTTAAATAAATAATATAGTTTGATGATTCCTGATTCCTCCTGCCACAGCCTGACGTTCTATCTATACATACCCCGTTGGTTTCGTGGACTCGTCTTTTTCCACTGGACTGCGGTCGAATCTCTAACCTAAACTTGATTTAACTCTACGACACTGCAGCGTGTAGATGGTCAATGGTCGGGTAGTGTGGTGGATTAATGTCAGTTCGTGGTAGACCTCGAGCTAGTCCTGAAAAAGAATGATCGCCCATCTGATTATCGCTCCTCGCTTGAGCATAACTAGCAGTCACCACCCAGATATGTCTCCCCAGTTGTGCCATGGGCATGCTCTCTTGTACTAAGCGTTGGCCACTGAACTGAGGCCAGATGTGTTGTCCTTGTCAATTGCGTATTTCCAAACGAAATATTCCCACAGCCTTCTACGGAAAGGCAACATCTGCAACGGCTTTTAAATCGTGCTTCATTATTTGTCTGTATAAGCCGGCTGCGCTCATGGAGCGGCAGCCTTGCGCCTTCGCCCACCCAATCTCTTCTGCGGCAAACGAAGCCGGGGCAACGGTAGTATTAGCTTCACGTGCCGCATGCACGATCTAGGTACAAACTCCATTATTATTCGTAGGTAGCCTAGCGTGTCTACCAAACGCAGATAGACAGGTAAGTGCCCATCATTGTAGATTGAGTTAAGGAGCTTGATTGGATACCGCCTCTGCACAATAGTAGCGATTTTAGCTAATCACACGTCGAAGCGATGTTGTGTGTCCAGGCAGGTCGTTGAAAACCATACCTGTCCAGACGTTAACAAGTCGACGCCGAGCCGCTCGTACCTAGGTATAAGCGAAACACGTACAAAATGAGGAAATGTGAATATGCCGCGACGCGTCGCGTGTGTACCTGCAACACAAACGGATGGGGGTAACCATCCAATGGCGTGTGTATCGAACGAAAACATCGCTACAGCTCCTCATTGAATAGCTGAGTCTATGGCTTTAGGCTGCTAGTCTGCAGGGGCGTGACCTCCGAGGAGTTAGTTCGATGTGATGGTTTCTGCGATGATATTGATCAGCATCCGTGACTCGTGAGTTCATGGTGTTCGCATTGTGCGCTGCTTGGAGTCGTTTTATGACAGTGGGTTATCAGCCGCACAATCACCCTTCACCACACCAGGGCAGCGTCTGTGGTAGTCGGAATAAGCACTGCATCAGTTACAGCTAATGCATCACGGTGTAAATTTAACCGATTTCGAAACGTGCATCATACAGTGGCCTCTGAATCAAGGGCGTGGGCACAGCAGATAGATGCATAACATCGGCACGGCGGTATACCATGGGCAAACATTTTGCAACCGCAACAGTAACACTGCGCGACATCCGCAACAGTTGCAGCTCAGGGTCAACTTCAAAACAGCATCACTCACAACGGTGCAGCTACCCCCTTTAAGACTTGACTGTGTCGGCAGTCGCGGTATAGTGCTTCTCGTGAAGAATCAGGGGCCGTTGTATCACCGCCCTCTACGAACAAGAAATGCGAGCAGCAGCTGTATTGAAACGTCGGCTCCGATACAAAACTTTAACCACAGGAACTGACATGGGCAGTGCAAGCCATCGAAATAGTGGCACCGGCGCGTATCCGGTTATCGCTGCGTACCATCGAAATATCGACCTCATCCGCGACAACGCAAGGCCATTGGCATTCGCGAACAACAATCGTGACCAATAATAAGCAACATGCCGACCGGAAGCACGAGACCTCGCTAGAGACAGCTGTGCCTCAGTAACTTCATTCTGTATCCCCAATCTATTCCATAAAATTTCGGTAATATCTGTACGATAAAACATCACGTTTGAACAGTCGAGGCACCGCGTCTACCGGCGACGATACTGCTGCGGTCCAAAGCGTGTGGTAATACTTGGGAAAAGTGACGCAACCTGGCTCATCTTCTGCGTTGGAACCATACCAAGCTACTTTTCATCACCCCAAACGAACTGGTGTCGATTCTCACGGCGATATGGGTGCCGCCAGTTAACTGTTGCAGGTATGCCCCGATACCACAAGTGGAGAACGAGTCGCCGTAGCAATGGCCCGGCGATGGCCGCTAAAGAGCTGTGTGTCCCTCGCAAAAAGCGATGAGGCTGGGCTGCGCTTTACAAGCCGCAAACCACTCCACTACCGTGTCAGCAATAGATCAACCACGAGCCACGCGTTGTATCAACATGATAGAGTCGAGCAGCGGGACGGACGAGAAGCAGTATGCCAATTTATGGCTCGTGTCAGCCTAATCAAGGCGTCGTGATTGACCAGGAAGAGCAACCTGTTGAAGACTGATGACCACGTCAACAAATACAATCGGTCAACATCAGGAAAAACGTAAACATATTGACTATATATAGCGCAAGCATAGGGGAAAACGTATCGAGCAGCCCACCAAGCAGTGTCAGCAGAGCTCAACCAAGCACTCCCTCCGTGAAAACCTAGCTGGTCAATATCAACCACCACTGCAATACACCCAAAGGTTCCGTTTCAGCTACAAACGGTTACGTATCACGGGCTCTTACATAATTAAATAGAAATATTTCAAGGACGTCAGCAGTGAGTTCGACGAATTTCGGGTCAGTACTCATCTTTGCAAGCTGCGTTGTTGGTACTTGTAATAATATACTATGAGGTGGGGTTTTTTATGATGGGAGGGGTCATATTGTTATAAAAAATATTTCAAGGACGTCAGCCGTGAGTTCGACGAATTTCAGGCCAATACTCATCTTTGCAAGCTGCGTTGTTGGTACTTGTAATACAAGTATAGGTATATGAGTGAGTTTTCATTAGGAGGGGTCATATTACTTTAATGGTAAGTGTTGGAATTTTTACTTTAGGTGGGGAATTTTGAGCTCGAGATCCAACATAGCATCTATTATTTTTATAAATTTATTACCGTAGTTTCCGCTATACTTATCTATCATATGTATGGTAGGCAGTTTATTTAGTATTTTTTCCCCATGGTTTTAGTATCGGGAGGAATACAAAATACAAAATATAATTAGTTACTAGTATTATATATGTTACTCTTAATACAGCATTCGAGAATGAAAGTCGGCTACTCCCTCCCAAATATATACATTTAAAAAAACTCTGTGGGACACCAAACTGATGCGTTGTCACTCTAACATTCAACACAACATATTATAAAATATTTAATACACTCTAGCTGCGAGATCGAACATTTTGTCGAAACTAATATTTGCAAGCTGTGTGTGATACTCCGATCGCGCGAATAACAGGGAGTGTGTCCTCATTATGGATGTAGGTCGGCGATTCCCCTTGCAACTACAGTGAAGCTATCAGGGTCAACAGGGTTATGTTAGGCAGTCTTTGCGCGGAAACTGTAAAACCCGTTTCTGAGGGGGGCAAAAAATCTGACAGCTAGCTGTGGAATGAAATGCATCGGTTTTATCAAGTGAATCGTGTAAGTCGGATAACCGATGAGAGGAGGGCGGAGTTAATATGACGTGGGGGCCTGATTTTGATGAAAAGGGGGGCGGGAGGGGGCGAGCGGGGGGAGGAGACGGGTGGGGCAGCTCAATTTGTGCGTGGAAACTATAAATCTTTCTTGTGGGGGATTGGGGGGGGATATGGCGGGGGGGGGGGGGGGGGGCGAGGGGGGGGGGAAGCTTTAGGTCCATAGGCATAAATATATATATATATCGAAGAATTTCGGGTCAGTACTCATATTTTGAAGCTGCTTGCTTGTACTTGTACGATACTGTCCGGGTAAAAAATTTATGGGAGGGGTCTTATATTTTTAATCAAATGTTTTTCTCAACTGCAATGATTGGTGTTAGTGTTTTTACCTAAGGTGGGGAATTTTGAAGTAATCTAACATTACATCTATTTTATATATTCATATATTCATTTCTGTAGTTTCCACTATATTGCTCTACCATATATATATGTACGGTGGATGGTTTGCGGATGGAGGGCTTGGTCAGGGTTGTTGGTACTTAAGTCTTGTGGTTAAGTGCGTAAGTAAGTTTTCTTCACCTGGGGGTGGTTTATGATATTATTATTATATTTTGTTTCAACCATAGTTGCGGGTTTTGGTATATATCGGGAGTATGAAGAGTGTAGTAGTGGTCAAACAGATTTTTTTTTCTTGCCTCAGACCATCATATTTATCCCCTTAAAGGATTTATAGCTTCCACGCACATATTATTGCCCGCCCGTCCGCCCCCCCCCGCCCCAATCCCCCCCCCCCCCCCCGCTCCAACCCGGCTCGCTTTTGACCAAAACCCGGCCCTCACGTCCTTCAACACTCCGCCCTTCCCTCACCGGTTATTCGACTTACAGGATTCACTTGATAAACGGATACATTTCCCTCCACAGCTGTCAGAATCTGTCCCCCTCAGAAACGGGTTTTATAGTTTCCGCGCACAGACTGACTAGCATCACCCTGTTGACCCTGATAGCTACACTGCTGTTGTAAGGGGAGTCGCCGACCAATGTCCTTAATGAGGACACACAACCCGTAATACGCGCGATCGGAGTATCACACACAGCTTGCAAAGATAAGTGTCGACAAAATGTTCGATCCCACAGCTGGAGTGTATTTTCATTTTTTATAATATTATGTTAAAGTTCCACCTTAAAAAATACTCCGAGTATAAAATAAAATACAAGAAACTAATTAATAATTGAAAAAAATGAAAAAATATACTGTCACCATAACATTTTACATGTACAAGTCCCACCCTGAATAATCAAAACAAAACAAAACAAAACATAACAAAAACAAACATAAACAAGAACTAAACAAAAACAAAAGGAAATAAAAAAACAAGAAAAAAAAAACGAAAAAAAAACAAAACGGGAGTCGGTGAGCCACGAACCCACGGTTCTCCACCCCTAACAGAAAAAAAACGGGGGACGGTGAGCCTCGAACCCACGATTCTAAATGAATACGTTGTCACGCTCAAAAAACTTGAAAAAAATCACACCCGGGAGTCGGCGAGCTTTCCGTTCTCTCATTATTTCGGTTTAATTCTGTTTTTTTTACAACAACAGTAATAGCTGATCGCACTAAATATTAATGTTCATATGATACCTGGTATCATATATATGTCCTTTTTTATTTTCTTCATCCTTCGGCGGATGGGGAAAAATTTAGGTTTAGCTCACCACACTTCCACGTATTTTCATACGCGTCGTGTGTCGATTTAACTCAGTTACTTTTGCAGCCCAACGCTAGCTGGCGCACCCTTCGGGTCCCATTGTAGGTATAGCGTAAGCTGTCCCTATCAGTGGTCTTCGTTACAACCCCGGCAGCGCAAGTATGTCCATTTATATTACTGAGTCATGTCATCATGCAAGAGATGCGAAGTTGTTTGCTGGCATGACCATAGTGAGCATCATCGGCAAGTTGTGGTATACTCATGGTACTTCCCTTGCATAGGTAGTGCACAGCAGCCGTGTATATCCAGCCCGTCCCATCCTTCATGACTTGGTATGGTCGCTTGAATATGAATCCTTGTATCTCCATGATGACATGTCATTCTCGTTTTTCTTCGACCGCACTTCTTTGTTGTTCGGCGATTGCTACGGCTTGTCAATTCATTAGTTTGAAAACAATACATTTTAGAGAAATAAGAGGCGTTTCTTTTGTATTGACCGAGTTAGTTGTGGTCCGCGGTTATACTGGGCGAGCCGTCCTAGGAAAAACACGTCGTCGTGTATCAACCTCAACCACCATGAATCTACACGTTTCATATCGGACATGCATCGCAGTCGAACAGAGCCAAGGCTAATTAAAATGGAAAAATAAACAGCCACTGAAATGCAGCCGTGTTACAAGCAAGCGTAGCTCATCATCGACCATTAGCCCGAGGTGGCTACTCAACAACTGTTCCTGCGCTCACACGACGTACGGAAGTTCCAAGCCCTCTATTGCCAGTGCTACGCCTACCTACCATACATCTCATATTTGGTTTCTCCAGGCGTGAGTAGTGAGACGTATGCACCGGCCTGGACCTGGCACATGGTAGACTGAACCCCGATTTCACTTTTATATGTTTCTGGTGGAGGAATGAATTGTGTCAGATGTGATATATGCGTGTACCACCTTGGGTTGAGTGTGTGTTTTTTCCTGGGGTATTCTTCATCTCCAGAGTGACTGGAGCCTGTCCTGTGACCACGGACTTGATTATGCGAGTTAATGTGACAACAACAACAAACAACAACAACATCTCAACAAGACAGTATGTAGCTGACAAATTCTACGGGAGAGGTGGAATACGTTGGAGTTTGGGCTCCTCACTTCACGAGGTCCATACTATTAACAATATACATACGTCAACAAACACAGATTTTGGAGTAAGTTGAAAGCACAGGCCAAGGATCTAATCCATGTCCTGGGTATAGCAAACGTTCTTGTTGCTGAAACATGATGACACTCCGACCTACCGTCGTTGACAACGCAAATGGCAAACCAATACGCTGCCTCTACCGTAGCACGCGTCAGCTGTTGTTGTATGCACTGCAAACAAGCCGAACTCATCGAAAACCTCGGCATGCTCGTCGACATCCCGTTTTTTTTCTAATATTGCATGACGACGCGTATGAAATTACGTGGAAGTGTGGTGAGCTAAAGCTTTATTTTTCTCCATCCGCCGGAGGATAAAAAAAAAAAAAAATGCATGGCGAGGCTCTGCCTCTGTACCAGTAGGGCTGCAGATAGATGCCGTATCGGGGTCTGTGGGGAATACCTGGAATGGAGAAATGAACAGAAGAATGTTTGGAAGGTGGTTTTGCGACCAAAACGTCGAACCCGAAGAAGGAAAAAATGGAGCAGCATGTTAGAAGACGAATAGATATTATCGAAGTGGCGTGGATTGTCACCGACTGATCACGGGACAGTGCCTATGCCACGGGCACATGTACCGCAGGGGTTGAGGCAATGGGCCGACAGCCAGTCCTGCAGCTGCGTTCCATGTAATCTTCCCTGCAACGTCTCACGATGCATATTATGGTGGTAACCTAGTTACAGCTTGAACAACAATCGACCGGCGAGAAGCAACCTACCGAGTTTCGACGCATATTGCATTTCTGCACATTCCATCTAAAAACAATAAATCAGGGTATTCATGCGTAGTGACCGCAAAACAGATAGATACTGTAAATTTGAATAGTGTGGACTGACAAGTCCATATCTCAATACGCTTCGGAACAACCACAAAAGACAGATGTGAACATTTCTTCTTGTTCGAACGTTGAACGGAAACTATAATTTATTGTCGAGCTAAACCTCGCCAAATCTCAGACGACGAGCACAACTAGACTACACCTGGCGCACACTGAGGCAATGCCATTTTTCGAACAATTCGTTGGAGTGCTGTGCAATCGAGTGACGCGAGCGCTTTCTTGAATAGACTGTAGCCTAGAGGTTGAACCAAGTGACATTGACCTATCTTGCGACCATTTAAGTAGATATATGTGGTTGTAGAGTGGTGCCCATTTGGCCAGAGTACTCCATAAGGCAATGAAAGTGTATTAGAAGACGAGACATAGGAGAGCGAAATCTAGGGTGGCCTAACACCCGGTTGATTGCCCTACGAAGTTGGGCATGACCCTGCTACGTGACAATGGTGCCGTATACTAAGTACCTAACGTAAACCTCAGCTTCCCTAAATAACTATTCTACAGCTGAAGAAATCTTTACTTGCCAACCGCACAGTCCGTCGGTCTAAATCTTCATAAACCTCGCGGACGTCGAATGCCATATAGACGTAATCACGGTGTAGCGTGTGCTGCATATTATCTCAATAAGCCCCTTCGATGAAACCCGCGGTAATAATCTCACGGTAAAGTTTGAGAACACTTGGGCGAATATGACCAAAGATGTGTGTAGAAACGACTGCAACACATCCTCTGACATAAAACAATGCCGGGCATGACTCATTACGACGTCGGCTCTGCTAGTCCATCCAGACATACACGAATCACTATTGAACAGGGAGCAAAGATATCGAGTATTCTGTTCTCAACAAATGTGTATATACCAGGTATATACAGTTACCCATGCAGTTGATAAAGACCGATACCTGTACGTTCCTGAATGCGTTATGATAACTTTGAAGACGTCCCAAAACCGTTCCCCGTGGGAGCATACATTTAACGATCTGACGGGTTATTTTGCCTACGCACGCAGCGTAATCATCTCGCAGCCCTGTATGTGTCAATAGTGGCTTTGGTACCAAGCTACGTGAACAGGTCCATATCTACGGGTAATTCCATCTCACGAAGCGTACCTCGCATCCGTAGTTGTCGTTTCGGTATAGACATTCGGGGCGCCGTCACTTTTGTTTTTGCCGCACATGCTCTCCATACCACGCTCGAAAACCATCACTTTGTTCGTGTTTCCAACAAAGGCACCAACTCACAACCCGACGCAGGCCGTCTGCCCAACATGCGTCATAGCCTGGACCAAATGTCTCCTCGGGCGCTTTTGTTAGTATTTCCATTCAATAAATTTGAGACAGGCGCGTGCTTCGATAGAGGTAGCGTGTTCTAGGGCAACATTGTGTCGACCCCCCGGGGGAGGTTTATGTGAGAGGCTACCAAAACCACGATGTAAGTCGGTTCGTGTTTTACTCTGATATGTTTGGCGTGCTCATCACGGTGCTGTCCATCCGGATTCGCTTTCCGTCATTCATGAAGTGAGTGTTGAGGTGAAAGATATACAACTCTATAAGCTAATGCACCTCAGCAACGTTAGCTGCACCCCAATCGTACCGTGAAGCACCATGTGTCCCCTAGCAATACTGCTGACGCACGCTTCATTGCATCCCGGCGAAATGAACGACGCGGGGATTTTGCTAGAGCTCTGTCCCAGCAACGAGCTCCCGGAGCGCCCGCCCGTTCGTCACCGGTTTGTACACAACTCTTGGTACCATGTTCGGCAAACACATGCCTCTGTGCGTTCTTACTGGTCTATTCGGTGCATACTAGTATCGGCACCTTCGCCGGTGCCCTGTGCTCTGTAAGTCGTTTGCTCTCGGCATCGTTCAATATCGTTTAGAACATAACGACGGGTGAGGGTATGGTACTTCACTGATTCGGGACTAGCACACACCGTAGAAGCACGTTTCGCACGTGTGTTTCGGGTATCGAGAACATGGCATGCAGCGCTAACCTCACTTTCCACCAGAACGCGTCAACCTCCGGGAGCAATCCCCAACACAAGGAGCTATTGATTCATCCGTAAAACTGCCCACATGGCACCTAAGAGCAGCACATCGTGTATCTTGTGAACTCGTACACGGCGGTAACGTTCACGCGGACATTCGTACACCCTTCGTTTGGCTTCTTCTTGATGAACCCATTGCACATTTCACGCGGAGTGTGTCACCTTTCAACATAGTGCAGTTTTCGTCTTCGTCGAATATTCATCGCGGGTTACTTGCGGCTCGCACCAACGGCCTCGACTCGCACCCTTACCTCGCGGGTACATTGGAAGCTCGCCAAGCACCACTCACCATGTCAAATTACTTGTTCCTTCCCGAGAATGGCACAATCGACCCACGTACACCAGGCTTCCTTCTTCAAGATTCTTGTCAACAATATTGTGCACGGTGAGTCCCATTGCTTTTAGCCTCCGTGTGCCTTGCCAATCATATTCCGTATCGATCTATAATAGGGTATCGATATGGGTATTGTTGTCCCCCAACAGCGATGTCCACCACATGACCTTGTTCACCCCCCTCTCACAGTTCACAGCCAGAACAAAACCTAAGCCGAAAATTTGCGGTATGAACTATCCCGGCACTTTTTATGCTTTCTTCCAACAATGCGTAGTTCTTATCCTATATCAATCCAAAATATAGCACGGGATGCTCGTAGATGGTACAACACCCGATACGAGAACCTGCTTGAGAAACGGGTCAGGATCGGGGATTTTTTCAAAGTGGGGATACACGGCTGGTGAAGAACAACAGGCCCATAGCAAGAAGCTCAAACTGGGCTGTCCTTGGTGCCAAATAACGGAAAAAACCAACACATGGTAACGTATTTGGTACGTACTTGGCGCGGAATCTAGGCGCCCCTGGGCCCGGGTTTGGACAGGTATAGGGCACTCATGTCTACTTGTGCGAAGCTCCATGGTTCAAAGCATGGGTATGCTACAGAAACATCCCAGGATCCATCAGCGTTTTTGCCTGATATGATTTCCGATGGGTCAACCTAAAACAACTTTCGGCGGTGAAGAAACCAAGGAGAGAGCGGAACGTCAACATTCCATTAGGCTGGAATAGTTTCAAAGGGTATAGTCTAATAAATCAGCTAAAACTTGAGGCCGGCATACTGGGGCCAGATGCTTTTCTAGGGTGAATGTCTTACATTTTCGTTTTGATGACTGCCCTGAAAACGTCTTAAACGTTGAAACGTATTCTAGAATGTACCTCGGAACGTGATAGCACTGCGCACATGCAGCCGTTCAGCGATCACACAGCCGATTGAAACTCTTAGACGGATCACTGATTCAAGTATAGAGTACGTAGAACTCTTGTTGTGTGAAAGCCCGCCATAGAGAAAAATATGCAGCAAAGCTAAAATATTTGGAATGCTTCTTTTGGCCACACACTCTTGCTTCGTGAGCGAGGCGACGTGACCCAAATTACATCGGCTTTGCTTCAGATATTTTGACAATACTCTCTGTTCTTGGTTCGCGTATATATCTTGTTCTGGGATTGGCGTGTCAAGCCCACGAGGGTAGGAGAGGTATTCTCCGGCAGTCAGTTTCCACCACCGTCCGCGGCTGTAAGCGTGCAATCATTTACTCAACGACAGTTGAAACTGATCGTAAATAGCCACACAGAGAGCAAGAACCACTAATGACAAACCGATACCACCACTCACCCTTGTTTGTTCCGGCTGCGTCGCATCAACGCCTCTACACAAAGGCGCTCTCATCCTGACTATACAAGTGCTACTCATTTATATTTTTCTTTGATAAGGTACTATAATCATGCCTTTATGGTACACTTTTTTAATGACGTGTCCACCATACGAGGGCAAAATACCTCTTCAGGTCACCCACACGAATCCATCGCCCTTCTCAAAGTGAGTCTTTTATCGACAACGGTTCCCTAGTACATAAACTACCATACATAACATTCGGCATCTATCTCGGTTGCCCAATTGTGTTCAAATCGCTTGCCCCCAGCAGTACGCGTGATTGAAAATTATCCAGTGTGTAATTCGAAAGAGTGTTTATCTGTTTTTCGTTGTGGCCGTCGTCGTCACGTCAGCATCTGACCTGCAGCCATCACGCTGCGCCCAGTTTGGACCAAAGTCAGAGCGAACATGCGCGACCCAAACTTGAGGTTGTACAGATGTCGTCAAAAACTCGCGCAGCTATATATCGTACGACGTTGTTTATATTTTGGTGTTGTTAATTTTGTTCATCGTATCGGCTCGTCAAACGTCCGTCGCCAAGTTCAGCGTGTCCTACGCTGCCCACGTGATCTCGCTGAGACAAAACAAAGCGCGAGGTGGAGTCTGGGCCCCCAACATTAGCAGCTTATTGCCAACATCTCACCCGAAACGCGACGTCGAAGACATTCATTCGTCGGGGCAACCCGACCAACCTTATATGCGCTAGGGCACAGTTGATATTTTAAAAAATACTGTACCGACTCGCACGACCGCTGGCCCGGTGGTATCAGCTCCGAGGACTTCCCTTCGTATGGTCAAAGTGAGTTGGTCCAAAATGTAATAGTCCGTTCATTATCACACGTGGAAGTGACATGACATCGGTCATGAATCTTCACGTTTGTATTTCAAGATCTCAAGAGCTCGCGAGAAAAACCAACAATGACAATTGAACTCCCCGACAAAATGTATACAACCATTGTATGCACGGTAAGATTCCCAATGATACGACCACGGTGGTACAGCACCCTCCGAAAGCCCACCTCGGGCTACCAACTACATGTTGACTCAAACCGAGTAGCTTTGATAAGACATAGCTGTCCGTACGTTGATCAATGGTCCAATCCAACAAATCGTGGTCAGTGTCACCACGAGCTAAGATCTACCATGTTTTTGTGACTGTGATTAATGAATCTTCAAGCAAACCACACACCAATTGTCACACCTCCAATTGCGCATGCAACTTGCCGAAACCCAGACCACAGAAGAACGGTGTATTCCAGTACAATAACCACCCGTGAAGACAGAAGCGTCAACCCCGGACATACTCTGTCCACACACAGCATCAGCGATGGTCCGCCATCTGTGGCTGCGTCAGGTACTATCAGCACCCCGCGCAGAAACTCCCAGTCAGAAAAAAACGAAATTCAAAATTCAGACAGGATAGAAAATCAGCAACTCACAATCCGGGACCCCCCCAAACCACAATATAATTACAAACGCAGCCCATACTGCTGCACGAGCGCCCGCTTCTGCTTGAGCTCTTTTCGCAGGACGGCCGGCGCGTCATGAACACGCGCGACACCGGCTCCCAGGAGCTCTCCGCCTCTTCCAGCCCTTCCCATGCCACCTTGACGACGAACTCGTCGCCGCTGGCAGCCCGCTTAATAGCCGAGATGCCCCGGATTTGGTAATCCGCTTGGTTTTCTAATTGCTGGCAAACCTTAAGGACCTCGCCGGTAGTCTTGAGCTGATCATCATCGTAGAACCGCATCCTCGCTACATGGACTTTGCGCAGTTCACCTGTGACCAAGGGCTGTACCACATACACGTGATCTTGGTCGTCGTTGGCAACACGCCACGGTCCGCTCCAAGTGCTCATGAGCTTGCGGTTCTTGTCCTGTTTGGACACTCGAGCAACCAGATGTAATCACCTACCGTGAAATGCAGCAGCGTCTTGCCGCAACCGCCGCGGGATCAGTGGTGACGACGATCGGCGTCGACGCGTTGCAGTACCCCTGCCAGCAGCTCCTCCTGGGTGTCCACCAGAGAAACCACCAGCTGTCGCAACCTGGTTTCGACGATTCGGCTAAACTGAAAACACTCGGCGTCCCCCTCGATGGGAGCAGTAAATGCCGTCCGCGGCTCATCATGACGTGGTAAGGGGTCGTCTGCGGCCCCTTTCGCAAAGCGGTGTTCAATGCCCATTGCACGACCGGTAGTACCAAAGCCCACTCACTTAGCGGTCGCCTCCACTCGGTGAGCAATATTGTCGCCCCGTGGATCACTTCACGCACGATGCCCTCGACCGTCCCGTTGGTCGACGCGCTTTTGGTCACTGGGAATAAATGCCCAACACCCAGTGCTTCCGCCAGCTTACGCACCCCGCCGTTGCGGGAATGGGCCGCGTTGTCGCTCACCCAAGTAGTTTGCGGCCCAAACGTGGCACACCAGCGGACAAACTCTTCCACGGCGCCATTCGCCGTCCACGCTCTAGACGGTCGCAGCCATGTGTATCTACTCACGTCCTCGAGAATAACCAACACGTACTGAAATCTATCGGCAGCGTCCACGGCGACGTCCACCGCGCTCTCCCCCATGTAGACTCAATCGAAACACACAACTACGTTCGGCTTTCGCCCATGAGGGGTCGTTTCCATCGTACGGGCCACTAGCGTCCCCGGCCTTGCTGTCCGCACAGTAAGGCAAACCCGACTCATGTCCCAGACGTCACCAGCCATGCGCCCCAACACGCAGTCCAGTTCAAGCGGAGCCATCGTTGTATCGACCCCCCAGTGTACGCCCCCCTTCAGGTGGGCACAAATCCGGAGTCGCTTCTTCAGAGACTCGGCCTCGGTCGGCACCCAAATCACACGATGGCCATGGTACTCCATCCGGTACAACCCTTCTGAATCTCGCGAAGCCACCCCCAGTGCCGTATCGAGGGTGGGCCCGTCTCCCGCAGCCACCGCCTGCACGTCGCTCACAACCTCCTTCGTCGGAAACCTGTCACTCCCAGCGAAAAAACACCTCTGCGTACTTAACGCTCGTGCGCACGGATACCGGACCTCCCGGGCGCGCCACCCAACGCGACAGCAGGTCCTCCCAGCAGTTCTAGTCGCCAGAGATGTGCACGATCGTGTACGAGAACTGTCTGAGAAACACACGCCATGCTTGTAGACGTTGTGAAATGCCTTGGATTTGGGCGCTCAGTTCGCATAAGAAATATTTGCAAGATCCCTATGATCACGATGAAACGCCACCCCACCCCACAGCAGGTGTGACTGCCGCTTAAACGTGCTCACGATCGCGAATCCCTCGTTCCCAACAGATGCCAACCGTTCCTGCGAAGTCCTAAAATGTACGCTCTGAAATCCCAGCGGCTCGTGGGATATGTCTGAAATTGCAACGCTCCCCCTCAACTCGAACGTCGGAACAAGGGTGATACAACTCCCCCAACCTTGTCACTCGTATCAGCGAAAATCATCACGGAGAATCCTGGATTGAGGTGTTCCAGGGGCAACGCTTCGCTCACCGGTAATCGCACAGCATCCCACGTGGCCGCACGCTGGTCCGTCCACTCGCTGTTGTCTACAATACGGCGCGTCGCCACGTGCTTGGCACGCCGTGTGTTGCTCAGGCACTCCTCGAGAAGCCCGCGCAACGGCACCTCTAGCTCCGCGAGTTCAGGCAGAGACGTTCGCATTCAGTTGATGGCTTTAAGAAACTTAGTCCCTGGGTGCGGCCGGGGTCGTGGCTCACCGTCTGCCCGGAGAGGATTTTCCCACACCACTTGAATTCCTTTCCAAAGAAACCGGCATTGAGGGTTACAGCAAAACGCCAACGCTCTAGAAGGCGATCTAAAATCGCCAAAAGTCGTTTCAAAGTAATATCAGGCGTTTTACCCCAGATCACGATGTCGTCCACCCACACCAAGCATATATTGTCGATTTACCCCTTGGCAGCATCAGCTTTGTCACCTGCAAATATCCGGTAGCGTTCAACACCCCCGGAGGAATACGACGCGGCGTAAACAACCCCTCCGGATTGACCATGGTGAAAAAATTCTTGGTCTTCTCACTACGCGTCACCTGCCATTAGCCTTGCAGCATATCGAGCGTGCTCCATGCGGTCCCACCCGCGAAAAGATTTTGTATTCCAGGATTGGCATGGTTATAGCCGCCGGTTGGATCGTGTTGTTGACGGCCCGATAGTCCGTGACGATGCTGTAATAGTCGGATGCCTTGGGAATCGCTATCGCCACGCTTGCGTAGATTGCCTGCGGGTTCCGAATCACCATCCCGGTTGCTGTTGGTCATGATGTATTCGTGCAGCCAACCCGCCTTGACTGGCGGGGACCCACACGACTTCGCCCGCACCGCCCATACACCGGCTGGAGCCGCACCTTCCTGGGCGCCATGCGTGCAGGTGGATCGCCCAACAATGCCCGACGAAACACATCAATGTGGGAGCGAAACACGATATCGCGCAACATCTTGTCACATTCTAGCGGTAAGCCATGGTCAACAGCGTCATTGACCGCCGTCTCCAACGCGCCCACACGACCCTGCATCCCCACCTTGAAATGCTGGAAAATCGTGGGTCTTTGAGGCAGCAGCGTCAGTGTGACCTCGTCTTCCACGTCACCTGACGAGTCGTCGCCCGGCCCGAACGCTGTGACAGCTATCGCCGCCCGCGACACAGCACCAGCGTTGGGCTCGCTCACATCAAGAGCTTTAACCTCCATCCAGCGTTATCTTGACACCATTGTGCCTTCAGTACAGATGCCTTGAGCTGCGCCATGACGTCGATGTTGAGTCTCTCTCACAGCCGTTTCTGCCCGATGATAACCACATCGCCTCCCCCAGGGAGCACGACAAACGGCATAGTAAATCGGGCCTGTCGCCATGGAGTTTCGATCGTTAAGTGGAGCGGACACCGTTGCGTCTGAATATCACACTCCTGGTCAACGACGTCACCACACGCGCATGCCCAACAAACGCTTGCGTTAACGCGATTTGGGTCATCCCCGGCTATCCCTGCAGGGCCTCTACTAGCTCCTCCGACATAGCTGTAATGCCTGAAACAGAATCTGTCAGCACCTCAACGTCAGCAGCCGCGGAACCACCCGGAAGTGCGAGACGCCCTGCGACATGCTGTGTCAGGGCCTCCACATGCGGCTCAGTCTCCACCGTATCCACGCTCGAATCACTACCTCCACTCGACTGTAAGCCCGAGACACGCGCGTATTAAATGATGCTGGAATCACCACATCACCGCCGCGACGCGGCTACCGGCAGCTGCACCGGAACGGAGTGGAGAACTCGTGCTGCATTCTGTGGCCAAGGGCCCTGGGACATCTGGTTCTGCACCGTCTTGGTGACCCCATCATCCACTGGCGCCATCATTCTTCGCGGCTCGAGAATGTACTCGTAGTCGTCCTCATTCCGCCTAGATGGTTTCGCAGCAGTTCGGCCTCCGTAACCACCGCTTTTGAGGCGGTCTTGTACGCACTAACTCGAGGGGTGTCAGAAGCAGGGGAAATCTCGGTTCTCTTGCTCCGAGTATGCTGAGCGGGCCCGCTTATGGACTGCTGCTGTATAGGGGTCTGCCCGTGGCGCTGGCCATATGCGCCTTTCCCCGCCTTACCCTGCTTTCTGTGGGCCCGCTGCTCGTGGCCTTGCTTTCCACACACAAAGCACTCCTTGTTGTCGTACCGACAGTTCCGCTCCTTGTTTTTCACCAGCAGCCTTGGCATTCTCGCATGAGTCGTCTCCGTCAGCAGTACTTCCCTGCGGCCTCGCCTCCGCAACAGCCATCGACCTAGCGTCACGCCGCTTTGCCATTTGCCGGCGTAGAGCATCGTCGGCCTCAATTACAGCTTTATCCCGTTGCTACTTGGCAACTATGCTGAATAACGCGTCAGGGGCATGAATTACAAGATCGAAACGCATCTTGTTTTCAACCTTGATGCGGAACTCCAGTGGCTCGGTTCCCGCCGCTATTGCCCCTACCAGTATCTTGCCATGCTTTAGCTTGTACGGCCGACCGTCGGGCCTCATCGCCTCCGCCAGCCCGCTGTAAGCATGGTATTTCCGCAGGGCACGTTTTTGCGTGAATACCCTGCTATCTACTGGCTCGCTCGCATCCATCTTCAGCACACGGAATATCTGGCTAAAAAATCCTCATCATTCGCCTGCTGCATATCATTGCCAGCAAACCTTTTGAGCCCTTGCATTAGTTCTTCCCCGGTGAGGTCGACCCAGCGCTTGCTCTCGTATAACTCATCAGTCGCCATCAATTGCGTTGATAAATGTACCAGGCCCCGCCTCCCCAGGAGTACCTGGTCTTCTCCGTCTTGGTTTGTGAAATTTATCTGCTGCTTGTACTCCGAGTAGGCAACAAGAAATTCACGCATATCTTCGAAGGAAACAACATCACCACCGTCTATCTCCCCGATCGTCAGCTTGATTCCCAGCTTCAGTCGGCCGCCGGCTCGGCCTCCGCCTCTCGGGTTATCCCAACCTGCAGAAAGGATTCCGTTAGCGCCCTGCGCTCGTTCTCCTCTTGCTGCTGTAGAGTCTTCCATTGCTCTCGGTTGGTGCCATACCAGCACGCAAAACAGTGCTTTCCGGGCTCCGAAAAGGAAATTGGTCACATTTTGGTCAGTAAGCAAACCTTACTCAGTTCAATTCAATTGCACCGACTCGCGCAAACGCGGGCCCGGGAGTATCAGCTCCGAAGTCTTCCCCTCGTAGGCTCGGAGCGCGTTTGTCTACAATGCAGTATTTCGTTCGTTATCACACGGGGAAGTGACATGGCATCGGCCATGGACCTTCTCGTTTTAATCTCAAGATCTCAAGAGCTTACAAGAAATGTCGACAATGACAATTGAAGTCCCTGAAAAAATGCATTCAACCATTGAATGTGCGGTAATATTCCCAACGATACAGCCACAGCGGTACAATACGTTTACAATGGTTACATTGTTCGATAGTTCCACGTTGGAGCAAGCGGAAAGAAACGATTGCCCTAAAATTGATATCGCAACCCTTACCCAAGGTTTGGGGGTTAGGGATAGGGTTAGTGTTGGGACTAGCTTGGTGATCTGAATCGGCGCGGCGGACGCGGGGTGGACGTGACGGCCACAACGCCTAGAGTATGTAGCATGTCGATCATGTCTTGGACACTTCTCGTGTAGGACGGTGTTGTGCTGCATGTTTGTAGTGTAATCAAGGGGAAATAAAACCACCCCCGTCAGTGACCCTCGGAAGATATCCCTATATCTTGACACTTTGTAAAGCACAATATGTCCTCAAGCCTCAAGGAGCCACGAAGCCCCGAGCCTCATCGTAATGGTCTAGAAAACAAGCATAGCGTGCCAGCGGCAGAGTTGGTTATGTGCGTGCGTGTGATGTGTTCTCATAAGAATGCCATTTGATCGCTTTGTCCGGCATTGAGCACGCAAGCCAAATTCCATTCTTGTGTCTCATCCAAAACCTATACAAACTCATCTGCAAGACATGTATCATGAACAAAAACGTGTAGTATTGGCTGGCACTGCTAATGGGCTTACGTGATACGAAAGCCAAAGCATAAACCAAAGACATGTAGTATAAGCAAACCAAAAGGCCGTAGAAGGGACTGAAACGAATGCCCCAATAGAAATGACACACAAGACCAAAAGGACGGAACAAGGGGGGGGGGGGACGACCAACCCTGGTATATAAGCAACGTACTGCTCTCCCCCGGCCCATATTGCCTGGCGTTGCGAGTCCCACCCGATCTCGGGAATCCAGTCATCGATCACAACTTGTTTCACCTAGAAAAAATGACGTTTTTGGATGCAAGGCCTGTACGATCGAAATATCAAGGCTACGGTAGGGAAGGTCCGCCACATTATTCAACATTTACGATTTACTTTAATGGAAGCTTCCACTCACTTCCACGGAAGCACCCATGGAACGAAATTTACTGTCGTGGAAGTTGGTGGAAGCTCCCATAAAGGTTAACGTGCTTCCATGGGTGTGGATGGACGCTTCCATGGAAATAAAATAGAAATAAGTCAACTTCCATGAAAGAAAGGTTTCTTCGATGGAAATTGCAGATACTTCCACCGAAGTAGATGGAACCTTCAACGTTTGATGGCGGTGGAAGCTTTCACGAACTTTCATTAACTTACAATAGCCTAAACTTCCTCTATTTCATCCGGTGGAAGCTGCCATATACCCTATAGACTCCCACCCTTTTCCACAAGTTTGCACCAATTTCCACGAGATTTATCTCAATACTATCTCCTTCCAAAAGAGTTGACTGACTTCCATTGCGTCCACCATCTAATGAAAACACTTCCTTAAACTTCCGCAAAGTTCCAGTAACGCTCAGCGATTTCCACCAACTTCCAACGATTTCCCCTGACTTCTCTTTCACTTCCATAAGCTTCCATGGAAGTTTCATTGCTCATCGTTCATAGCAATTGGACTCTTGCTTTCATGGGGGTAGTGAATACAACATCATCGTAGGTATAACGTAAAACCTCCAATGGAAGCCGGCCCAACGTCCACGTTAGTGAAATGGCAGGTCGATTAACGCAAAAAAGAAGAACATTTGTTTCCATGCAAGTTAGTGGCAGCTCTCATTTGTAACGGCTTACATGTAGGTAGATTTAGCCAAATAAAAGTAGGACGACCATCAACGTACTTACATGGGAATTGTCATGTGCTTCCATGGAAGTTGATGGAAACCGTGACGGAAGTTGTATTGTTTCCATGGAACTTTTCATGGGAGAATCCACGGAAGTATGTCCAACTTCCATGGAAGTAAAGTAGCTTCCAATTTTCTTCCATTTTATCTCCATTTTGCTTCCATAGAGGTTGGTTTTACTGCAGTATTATTCTGCTCCTTCGCCTATCATTTAATGTAAGTATGGGATAAGATTAGGCCTCCTGCCGCAAGGAACAGGTCTTCACCCGGGATAGAAGCCCGCACTAAGCTCACAATCCCAAGCTTAGCACGGTACCGTGAATCCCTTATTGCAAAGGTTGTACCTGAAGACACTACGTTTGCCAAGTTGGGTGGAAGGGATGGTCAGATTGTGTATCGTCCCCTCACGTTTTCTCGGTTTTGGTCCGGTGACGAAAACAATGCGTCAGAAGGGCGATATCATACAATTGTTACCCTTCATGTGTGGTTCGATTTTATTTGCTCTCCGATTTTACTGTAGTTCTTCGCTTGTCATATAATGTAGGTATTAGACTAGGTGAGGCCTCCTTCTCCCGCCCGTGATCCTACCCATACTCTCTTGTGCCGTTCTCTGTGATCATTGTGGACTTTAGGCTAGGTCGTGCCTCATCTCACCCATCGGTAGGGTATATGTCGGTTACCGTTGTTTTTACGCGGCAAAATCGTCCTGAATTACTTGGGACAAAAATAAGTTAATGTCTACCGGGTAGCTATTGTCCCGCGCAAGGTGAGAACCCCCGTCGCGTTTTCCTCTCCCCTCTGAATTCGCCCCCGTCTGGTAGTTGGTGCAATGTAATACCGCGCGACGCGCCCGCCCTTCCATTCTCCGATCTTCATGATCTCGTCTACCGCCGTACCCGCGGGCGACTTGCTAAGCGATCCGCCTACTCTAAACGAGTGCATCGTGAAATGGTCGGCAACCCTTCTGCGCGTAGATGTGCCTGCAAAACGGCCGTCATGTGGGGGGCAGTGATCGTTACTGAACCCCTGCCCCCGTTACCCTCCACCACGGGGAGCAGATAGCCCGCGGTAAAATTTCAACCAATCGCGAGAGTCGCAGAGATGTACTCGGTAACCCCTCGAAATGCGCACGTCTGCGGAATGTTTGCGACTGCCAAGACCACCACGTCTTCTACCGACTTCCGCAATGTTTTTCCGAAAAAGAAGGTAAATACCAAACCTGCCGACTAGGGCAGTTGCAGGACCCGTGAGGCCAACGTGAAAGCGATGTCGAATCCTCGACCCATGGAGTAAAAGGCCAACGAGAATTTAGCGATGTCACAAGTAATTGCGATACGCTGGGACAACAACTCCGCGAGCTGCGCACGCACCCGCATGCTCTGGAGAAACTGGGCTAGAGTATGCGATAGCATCGGTGCGGCCTGCTTCACGGGGACGCGCACCTGTTTCTGTTCTTCGCTCACAAACGCATGGTAGGACTCGACTAACGCACTCAATCAGGGGTTGCCCTTCGTTTCCACCGGGTCGCATTCCTCTACCTTGCCAAGTTGTCCCCGCATGGCCATGCGCAACTTCGAAATATAAATATGCTTTATCCATCGATCCAGCTGAATACCGCTTTGCACAACCGCTACCCGGCCGGCATGCACCCCCGTCTGCTATACCCACCCCGGAACAAGATCGATCTTGCACCCACGTGGCCCCGTGACCTTGAGAATCGAGAAAACACGCTCAGTCGAAGACATCGTAGTCGGTCGCCGTGGCCCAGCCTCGTCGCCCCCCTAACCTGGCCAGGAGGAACGCATCGAAATACTCGGCTATCTTACTTTTGCGCTTCTGGCCTGGGCGCTCTGCCATTCCAGCGAAAACCACCCCCCGGCGAGCTTCAAGTTTTCCCACATCGATCTGCACGGCCGTCGTGTCCGGGCCCCGCTGGATAGGCGTCCCCCGTAATGACTGCATCCCACATAACCAGCAATAGTAAAAATGTCCGACATTCTCTGTTCTGCACACGTAACACATATCAAACGAGGTCCCGTGCGCAAGTAGCGCCAACCGGCGCCTCAATCCCATTTTTCATCAGCATCCCCACTCACTCAAAGGAGGATCGCGGCGAACAACACGAATGGGGCGATGGGACGAATACGTTGGCCATAGCGCCGGTGCACAACCGGATATGCAAATTAAAACGACCCACCCTCGCAGGCAAATCTAAATACACATATTAAATTCAACTAAATCGAAATTAGTAAGTATGTACACACCGTTGAGGACACGATCATTCGCCCGCTGTTCGAAAGTCGACGTCGTATGCAACCATTGCCCATTTGGGATACCGCCATTCCCGAACTGTACCGTCCTGGTAATGCCATTGAAAGAACCTAAGCATCCCTTTCGGGACCACTTCCAACGAGCGCACCATTTCCTGTTGGACGAGTGGGTACCAGTACGCCTCGTATCGGGGACCACAACAACCCCGTGGACATGGCACTCCGTCAAGTGTTGTACGACGTGTCCCACCATACCCGGGGGAGGGAAAGAGTACCCGAATGCCTGCCCTCCCGTACGTGGCAATCTAGAAACAACCTGCGCCAACACATCGACACCCGAGGATCCCGAACAGTCGTACCGTGAAAAGAACGGCAGCGTGTGGGAACTCCCCGGGATGCGTTGCGCCGATGCTGTAGACGCCATGAGGTTAATGCTGAACGGGCTCAGGGCCTCCCACACGCTCCGGAAAGCCCCGGGGTGCAGCCGAAATGTGGACTCGCTCGAGGGTCGCGAGAAAGCGTCGGCGATGCCGTTCGCGGTCGTCGGAGTCCACTTCAACGTCCACATGAACTCATGATCCACTTGCAAATCAAAGCGCTGCACCAACAACGCTTGTGTTCCTGGGTCCTTCGCCCTCCCTCTCTCAAACGGTCCCACCACCGACTGGTTGTAACCATTAAAGAACCCTAGCGCCCGCCGCAAAGCGTCCGGGAGTCGCGCACAAAACTGTCGCAATACATTTTACAACGCGTACATCTCCTTGCTATTGGTATGTCTAGATATCCAGTGCTGCGGGAATACGCCCCCCACCCGAACCAGACCCGAGCTTGCGTTGACCACCCCTCCCCACCCGATGAACGATGCGTCCGTCGACCCACCGTTGATGGAGGCTGTGAAATGCCGTGCCCGTTGCCACGGTCCCTCGTGAGAAGTGGACGTAATACAAATCCACTGCTAAACCTCACCCACGAGTACCGAATGGGAATCGCACGCCAGATCGGTCCTGCTCGCTCCCGACGTCTGCTATTTCGACAACACCGCAAACAGGGCGTGAGTCTACAGCAAAGCCGGGTGTGAATGTCCACTGTCAAGCTCATCCACTCGCCCGCAATACGTTCCAACGTCCAAAACGATAACCGTCTCACCTCGAGGACTGTGCGGAGCAGATATTGGAGGTCCCATAGCTTATCTGCGGAAACTCGAAACGTGCCGGTTTCTGAATCACAAAGCTTGCCGAGGTACCGCTGGATCCGCGTCGGTCGTAAGTCGCACTTCTTGGCCGACAGGAAGTATCCACATAAAAACGACACTAACATCGCAACGTGGATCGCTTCCGCTGCCGCTAGCCATTGTTCTCGCTCAGACTGTCCGTACGTAGAGTTCACGTTTCCCAGCCAAATCATCTAGGTGCGCTATGGCCGGAATCCCCTTCGACCGAAGGTATGCCACCCACGCCTCACCCAAGGTATGGTACACGTACGGACGTGCACAGAACCTCAAAGGTAAAACACACCGCACACAGTCTACTCCGCGGTATTCCAATCTACATAGCGGCCCGGAGGCCGGGTTTTACAGGATATGGTGAAAAGCGGAGGAATCGTCTAACGATCCTTGGAAGCAGCCTTCGGACGCAACCTTAGCCACATGTGCCACCGTATCCGTTGTGAACCGGATCCGCTTACATCTCTGGTTCAATTGCCCGGGGTCGTAGATGAGACGTGGTTCAGGTTCTTCCACCGACAGCGCTTTAATCAGTGGCGGCCGTACCGGCCGCTACGGACTGCAGACGTCGGAACCCTTAACAACGCATCCGCGCTCAAGCATGCGTCCACAAAGCTGGCGTGCGATGATAGAATGCGGTTGGCAAACACTGCTCCCGGGAAACGCTCCACGTTGAACGGAAGAGCTCGCGATGGATCTCGGCAGGAATCAACCAGAGAGTCGTTGACGCTAACCCCGTCACGCAGATACGATATAAGCTCGTCCCGGAAAGGGTGTCTCTCCAGGATAACTTCATCCCAAAACGCTAAGTGTTTCCGCACGAAACCCGGCACAAACGCGTTCTTACCCACTCCGTTATCCCACACCGCGGCATGCTACGGAAATCGCCGGAGCACCCCTTGCATCAGGTCCCGGACTACGTCTTCCCTAACCGGCAATGCGGCCGGGGGGTGGAATTCGCCTCCGTGTCCACCCACCCGCGTTCGTCGGCGGACCGCTGCGATATCGAGAGTAGAATCAGTCGCACGCAAGCTTGGCGGCAATCTAGATACCGAAACCAATCGCCCGCGTCCACCTACCGCCAGCACGAATACAGTAAAAATCTGTATGTCAACATACAGCATCAAACGTTAGAAATGGGGCAACTTTTTTCACATTCCCCTGGTGTTGCTAAGCACGCAAGCGCACGTCGAAGTGATGCTGTGTGTCCAGCTAAGCAATCGAGAAGACCTGACAAACACAAACAGAGCGCCTCCGGGCCGCTTCTACCTACCAGTACCCAACAGCAAAATCAGGACGTCACAATTGTGGAACAAGCCACCACGAGTCACACATGTGTCTGCGATACTACCCGTAATTAACAGCGAGCGTAGGAAGTATGAAAATGGAAACCTCAAAGCTGGGCGAGGCGGGTATGCGCCTACGATGAGTCCCTAAGGCCAGACCATGTCGAAGGGAGATTACTCATATGTGACCGGAGTCCATCTCCAGGTGTCTCAAACGTAGGCGTACGAAAGGGTTGTTCAATAGAAACTACCAACTGACCGACCGCCCACCACCAAAGTGGTGACAGATCTCCAGTCGTCCGTGTATATAACGTGTACCCACGTCTTCCTGTGTTCGAGTATCATGAGCTGGGATCAATATGCATTCAGAGCCCGTGGCCATTGTGTATATGTAGCGAACGACCACGCAGTCCCGTTTTATTGCGATCGTACGCGGTAATCAGTATGCATACGTTGTCCATAACCCGGGTAGCAGGAAGGAGCTTAGCGTTATTGGCGTAATTATACGGAACCCCCGGGATACCCCGCTCAGATATGCGTGCGGAATCCGTGATCGACACCTGGTACGGTAGAAGTGCATCCGTGATTTCTGGCGCTGCTCGTTTGAGGAGCTCAACACCTCCTTCAAACCTGGTTTCGGGCGAACTCTAAGTGAAATCTGAAGACGAAACCCAAGGCCAATAGGTACAAATGATGTATTTCGCCCAAACATGCCACCTCTGTGGTAGCAGGCGTCACCGTATTGCATATGTAACGAGCGACCACACAGTCCCGTGTTGCTACTTCCCAAGGGGAAATCAATATGCATACAGTGCCTATGCCCCGGCGAAGTGGAAGGAAGCCGAAGAAAACTATAATGACCATCGTACATAAACCCAAGACCAACCGCCCTGATACCCAGTATCGGTGTCTCGATCGTTCTATAGTACCAACTCGTCCCTCCCGGCGCGTCGTATGGAGCGATCTCCAAATTGTCTTCGCGCATGTCCCTACAACCTCGACCGCTCTACCCCCCCGCGCTCAAACACGCGCGCTCACCCCTAGCTAGCAAAACGCACAGAATGGGCACTTGGCAGCACGGTGTCTGCCCCCCTTACAGTTACGGCATTCCGAAAAGGCATAATTCCTAAAGATATGGTGGGGGTTCCGCCCGCATTTACACAGTCGTTGCATCTGTTCCCCTCGGGATCAACCTGGATGACCGCCTGCTGGGCCTGCAACCGGGAGTTACAGTCGGCCCGCTCGGGAATCGCTCGGGCCGACGGGGGGTCTGAAGGAGTAGCCGTGGAAGCAGCAGGTAGGCTGCGACCGCCGCCACCCCCGCGGCCCCCAACCGCGGCACGACCCCGAAGCCTTCCCGCGCCGGCTGGCACGCGGCCGTTCCGCGCCTTCCCGCGCCGTGCCCTGACATTCGGCGGCTGCTGGGCTGGCGATGCACCCCACCCACTCGTCGCGGCGTACATCCTTGCCGGTGGGTGTACACCCATACCAAACGGTTGCGGGCCCGCGGATGGGGCCGTCGATATGTAGCCGTAATTAGGTGACGACGGGCTGTACGCAGCTGCCTCCCTCCAGGTCCTAGCCACGCCTCCGGCCACCCAAACCCAGTGCCAGACAATGAATTGGTGCCCCCGGTCGCCTTGAAGATGGCTTCCAAGGCAGCCTGGTCGTAATCAAGGGTCTCATTAGATAACCCCCGAGAGTTTGGCAGGAGGTTGGTGAACACCCTGAGGACATGATGGGCCCCGGATCAACTCGTTTCCTCGAAACAGCGTTGTGTGGAACACGGCGCGTTCTATCGCAAGGTTCAGAGTGATTGTCTTCGACACGATATCCTGTGCCGCGCGCTCAAATGCGAACCTTGAATTCATCCCCGTCTTGTTCCGTAGGATGCCAAGCGCTCGCGGCAAAAGCGGGTTAACCTGTCACGTCGTAACACCCACCCATCAACCGTAACCCGCGCGCGTCGGCGATGAAACGAGGGAGCAGCGGTATCAGTATCCGTCGAGATATATGCTGTATTGAGTGCAGCGACGAGGTCAACCCGAGTTTTGCAATCCCCGCAACCAGCAACACACCCCGTCGCTTCCGATCAAAACGCCTCAGCACAAACTAAATATCACCCGTAACGCGCGGTATAGCGTTCGCAGCGCTGACCCCTGTCAGTCATAGCTGTACCTCAACTCGAAGGTCAGCATCGGCCATAAAGACAGCCGTGAACATCAACGTAACCCCCTCAAATGGTATGACGAATACCTCCGGTCCCGCCGAGCCAGCGATGGTGGTGTATCAACCGCATCCATCCGGCTACCCGCGAGAAAACCGCCCAATATGCCGATACCAGCGAAACAAATGCCGCTGGTACAGTCGGGCTGAGATCAGCGACGCGCATGCCACTGACACTGCCATGCCTGTGGACGCCATACATAGCGGATGATAAGCGAAGCGACAACACCCGTATTACAGTCATGTCGGTGAAAGGCCTAACCAATCAGTCACGCAAAAAAAAATGAAAAAAAATAAAAATAAGAAAATAAGCCAAATATAACAAAACAAAGCACAGCTGCCCCAGCCAAATATTCACCCTGAGCAGCAACGTCAATGCACGTCAGGAAGATGCAGCCGTATCGACTATCACGGTACCGTACCGCGATTGGTCAACGAGGGCGGTGCGCCAACGGCAAACGGCACGGCGAAATCATATCTAGACTATTCGTAGACGAACCAGGCAAAGTTCACCCGACCCAGCTACAAATCGACCAGCGACAAAGCGAAGGCCCTGCCTAGCTGCCCGCCGTATCGACCAGAGCTGCAGAGCACCTGCTACCCGCAAGCCGAAAGGATATCCGAGGCAGCTGTACTCGTGTGTAACCGTGATAAGCGGGACCAAGTCCCTCAGGCACACGGCCGCATCCGCGATTGCAAAGCGAAAATGCAACAGGCACATCTGTATATCAGTCATGAGCAGTCGGACGAACAGCCAAGGTGATGCATACTGGGGCCGTCACGCATCCACCGTGATCAGAATATTTTTACACGAAAGCCCTGGTGGACGACACGACGGTGTCGGCCCGAGGGATAATCAGCCACAAACAACAAAGCAAAGTAAGTATGGTGCAGTCGTATGTCAGCATCATATTGAGCAGCAGGGCAAACAGCAAGCGGAAGCATACTAGCGCAGCCACGCATCAACGGCGATCCGATAACTGAACGCGAAAACCCTGTTGGACGACACGGCCGTGTCGACCAGAGCGGCAGTCAGCCGCGAGCAGCCAATCGAAAGCAAATATAGCGCAGCTGTATATCAACCTCGCGGTATATCACCCGCGGTCAACAAATGAGCGCCTCTATGGCGATTCTACGTTGCAGAGCGAGAATAAAACAGGCCGCTGTATATCAGTCATGAGCACCCGGGCGAACAGCACAGCGGAAGCATACTGGCGCAGACCCGCATCCACCGCAATCAGAAGACTGAACGCGAAAGCCCTCCTGGACGACGCGGCGGTGTCGGCCAGAGCGGAAAATTACCGCGAGCATCAAAGCGAAATAATTTACGGCGCAGGTGTAAATCAAATCGCGTTAAGCAGGCGGGCGAACAGCAAAGCAGAAGCATACTGGTGCAGCTACACATAAACAGCGATCAGAAAATTGACCGCGAAAATCCTGCTAACCGACACGGCGGGGATGACCAGAGCGGTGATCTGCTGCGAAGAGCAAAGCAAAAGCATATATGGGACATCTGTATATCAACATTGCGTTGATCATCGGCCAGAGCGGCAATCAGCCGCGTGCAGCAAAGCAAAAGCATACTTGGCGCAGCTGTAAATAAAGTCGCGTTGAGCAGCAGGGCGACTAGCAAAGCGGAAGCATACCGACGCTACCACGCATCGACAGCAATCAGCAAACTACACCCGAAAACCCTGCGGGACGACACGACGATGTCGAGAAGAGGGGTAATCCTCCGCGAGTAGCAAAGCAAAAGCTTAGACGGCGCAGTTGTATCTCAACACCGCGTTGAGCGGTAGGGCGAACCGCAAAACGAAAGCATACTGGCGCAGACCCGCAGTAAGCACGATGAGAAAGCTCAAGGAAAACGCCCGGCTGGACGACACGGCGGTGTCGACCAGAGGGGCTATCAGCCGCGATCAGCAAAGCTAAAGCATATATCAAAATCCCGGTATATCCCACGCGGTCTGCAAATGAACGCCTATCTGACGAGACGCTGCAAAGCGAAAGTACAACAGATACAGCAGTATATCGGTCGTTGGCAGCAGTGCGCACGGCAAAGCGAAAGCATACTAGCGCAGCCAGGCATCCACCGCAATTAGAAAACTGAACACGAATAAATTCCTGCTAGACAACGCGGAGGCGTCGACCAGAGCGGTAATCAGTCGCGAGCAGCAAAGCGAAAGCGTGTATGACGCAGCTGTATATCAAAATCGCGTTGAACAGAAAGGCGAACAGCGAAGCGGAAGCACGTTGGCGCAGTCACGCAACAACGGCGATCAGAAACCTGAACACGATGTTGGTAAATCGGTAGCTTCTGGGGAAAAGGTATTATATTATTGAGACTTCCGTCTGGAGAGACATGCTGGAAAGTGGAGTGGGTCATGTGGGCCAACTCTCCACAGCCCAGTAACAACCGCTCGTAGTCGAATACCTAAACCTCCTCGCATAGTACCTACTCGTACATACCCGTGGGACTACTCGTGGGTGATACCACGAGACGATCCCTGTAACTTACCTCCGTGACACAACGTATGTAACTGTAACTTATTGCTAGGCTGTTCGTTGAGACAAGCTATATCGTGTTAGCAACACTACAGGAATGTTCCTACTCGTCAATGTGTCCAATGAACACGAAGGGGGCGAGCATGGTAGGCGCGTTGCTCCGATCTCCCAACGTCTTCTCGGTGGAATGCACACTCGGAACACCACGTCACACGCCGACACTACAACAACCAAACAATCCGCACGATCCTATTGGTCAAGTGTCTGACGTACTCCAACGTACTACATACCAACATACCGACAGAGACACCTTCGTCCGTTGTATTAACCAGACACACTACAAAGAGTATTCTCGGAACATCCTGCTCAACAACAATGAGTGACAGCAGTTCTCATATTCAAACTGTCCAATCAGATTCTCCTATCACAGCAGCCGATACACTGCCGATACCACGAACACACGAAAACCCTGCTGAACGACACGGCGGTGTCGACAAGAGCGGTAATCAACCGCGAGCAGAAAAGCAAAAGCATAGACTGTATGACGCAGCTGTATATCACCAGCGCGTTGAGCCTCGACCAGAGGGGTGATCAGCCGCGCGCAGTAAAGCAAAAGCATATACGTTGCCAGGCGAACATACAACAGACACAGCTGTATACCGGTCATGAGCAGCAGGGCGCACGGCAAAGCGAAAGCGTACTGGCGCAGCAACGCATCCACAGCGATCAGAAATCTGGACGCGGAGAAATTCCTGCTAGACAACGCGGAGGTGTCGACCAGATCGGTAATCAGTCGCGAGCAGCAAAGCGAAAGCGTATGACGCAGCTGTATATCAAAATCGCGTTGACCAGCAGGGCGAACATCGAAGCGGAAGCACGCTGGCGCAGCCAGGCGACAACAGCGATCAGAAACTGAACACGAAACCCCTGCTCAACGGCACGGCGGTGTCGATCACAGCGGTAGTCAACCGCGAGCAGCAAAAGCAAAAGCATATATGACGCAGCTGTATATCAACATCGCGTCGAGCCTCGACCAGAGGGGTGATTAGCCGCGCGCAGTAAATAAAAAGCATAATTGGCGCAGCTATAGACTATGTCAGGATCGCGTTGAGCACCAGGACGAACGGCAAAGCGGAATTCTACTGGCGCAGCCACGCCTCAACAGCGATAAGAAAGCTGAACGCAACAACCCCGCTGGACGATACGGTGGTTGGTGTCGATCAGAGCGGTAATCAGCCACAATCAGCAAAGCGAAAGCATATATCTCGCGCTGTATATCCACCTCGCGTTGAGCAGCAGATCGAACTGCAAAGCGGAAGGATGCGGGCTCAACCACGCATCAACAGCGATCAGCAAACTGAACGCGAAAGTACTGCTGGACAATACAACCGTGTCGATCAGGGCGGTGTATTAACCGTGATCAGCAGAGCGAATACCTAAGTCTCAACCCACCACCTACTGTACATCAGTAGGTATCTTAAAGCAGCTCGGGGTAAGTTTCGATATCATGCACGAAGGCCAGCACAATCATTCATGATGGGACCGACACAACTCACTTGGAGCAAACCCCCTCGGACCCAGCCGCGCTCGCAAACGCCTATGTATGGCTTAGCTAGCGTCACCAAACGCACATCGGGTGCGAACGTATACCAACCGCCACCAAAACACAAAGCGAAAGCACTGCTGAACGACAAACCATGTCAACCAGGGTTGTGTTTCAACCGTGATCAGCAGAGCCAAAACCTACGTAACAACCCACCACTTACTGTATATCAGTAGGTATCATACAGCAGCCCCGGGTAAGTTTCGATATCATGCACGAAGGGAAGCACAACCATTCATGATGGGAGCGACACAACTCACTGCTGTACATATTTGCATGAAGTGCAGGCATGGGAACTTCGGGCACGCAAGCTATACGTACCATCAAAATATAGGAGTGACCTGACCCGCAGCCTGTACAGCCGTATCTGATATAGACTATGTGGAGAGCAAGGCATAGTATCGTCGGATACGTAACGTACATGTACCATGGTTGGGACTGCTGCTGGTACTTGAACTAAATACAGAGGCGTGGTAGCTTCGGATACGTATCATAGAATTGAGTGAAGAGCACGCCATGGCATCTTCTGATACGTAACCTACAAGTACCATGGCTGGCACTGCTGACGGCACTTGAGTGAAGTGAAAAGCGTGGTAGCTTTGGGTACGTATCAGACAATACAGTGGTAGGTACTGCTGTTCATTTTAAAACGAAATGTGATGAAACACGGGTTATATTAATACGGCCGCATCATGGGTTCAAGCAGCATTTGATTCGTTGTATCCTGGGAGTGACCGTCGTAGCTAAGTCAGAGGGCCGGATTGCATGTAACGTTTGCTCCTTGGACGTCACCCGTCGGCCGGTAATCAGCCTATTGCATAGCTCCTGTCGTATACAGACTGCCCTGTCCGAGGTATCCTCGGCTGACCAAAACCCCAACTACGCCCTTTTGTGCCCCCTCACCGCTCACGTACGAACGCAGACCCGTATCCGTAAGCCCTGCTGCCCTCGCATCTAACCTCTCCAAATCGTGTACTGAAGACCGCGTTTCTCACCTCGTGACGAGCGTGTGGCGACGTCAGCAGGTCGACGAAGTCGGCGTTGTCCTTGTTACTGGGGGTGCTCTTGGGAACAGTAGCTGGCTCTTCCCCCGCAGCGCTCACGGGCGGCGCCCCGGTGGTGCTGGGTAATTCCCCCGCAACCTCTGACGCGCTATCTCCTCTCATCTCCGACGCTTCCCCCGCAACCACCCACTGCTGTGGTGTTCCCCTGTCCACCGCCGCTGCGGTAAACCACGCTAAACCCGCCGGGGCGGAGAGGACAACGCACCCATTGGACTGCCACAGCTGCCCGGCGGCCAAGGACACCCCCACGGCGAACTCAGTAATCCCCGACAAGACGAGCCTGTTCCGGAATGCAAAGGAACTAGCAGTTATATTGCGGTTCTCCTCCGCTTGCCGCAGCACGTCCAAGAAGTTTGGCTTGCCTGGTACCGGTGGCAACGAGGTCACCACTGAGTTCAGCCCGAACACCAACTCGGTCTGAGAGCCCGCACCACAGGCCGTTCCATCCGCAGTCCGCCGCGGGAGGCCTCGCACACGGTACCCGCCCCCAGGCTGCCCTGGGTTACCCATGGCAGGTCCTCGAACCTGGTGGTGGAGGAGACGAGGGTAGTCGTAGCTCAGTCTGGTCGAGGTTCGGGCGGGGCTGCCGCCGTCGGTGCTGCCCGCGGGGCTGACATGGTCACCAGTGGAGCGGCTGCTGCCCCCGTCTGCCAGGGCCGCCCTCTGGCCGTCGACCGAGTCTTGCGAGTCGATGAGGATGTAATAGTCGAACAATCCTCAGAGTATGTATAGTCCCCTCAATTTTTCTCGCTTTTGGTCCGGGGACGAAAACAATGCGTCAGAAGGGCGACATCATACCCCTTTCAATATCGGATCTCAAGTAATGAAAGCATGCCAGATTCGATTATATTTGCTCTCCGATTTCACTTCCACATGGAAGTATTAATAGGATTTGCTTCCGTAGAAATGGAATTTTTACTTCCGTGGAAGCGAAATTGAAGTTGTGGTGGAAGCTTCCTATGAAAGTTGACTTCAAAAAGCCAGTAGAGTGGCACATCGGGTAGGGGGGTACACCCAATTTTCACCACCGTGTTTTCACCAGTCGCGCGAGTGACTCTGTACTTCACTGACAACAACACGTCCATCGATTTTGTGGTGCAGGTAACCATCCCTGTTCGTGTTATTGTCGAGAATGTTTAACAGCACAAAAGAAAAAACGCCTGTGACCGCAAGAAACAGGGGGGTCACTCGCACGAGTGACATCGAGCCACACTCATAAATATTGCTAAAAAGGGACCCTCCTACTGCAGCTTTGGCCAAAACATGTGCTCATTGCATTCGGGATTCATTTTCCTCGTCTCTTATGCTAGGTATAGCATAAAAATAGGTCAAGGAATCCGCGCGGACACTGCCAGATCTAATGTGTGCTGGATGCCATCTATTCGTATTTTGTTGTCATGAAAGGTCATCACATTTACTCTCCAGATCAACTCGTAGGAGGTTACACTCTCAACGACTTCACGAAATCAAGCCGTGGTCACAGATGTTGTCCCTTCTCGCCCGCGGTACGTGCCTTCGTGTGTTGCCGAGGGTTCGGCATTCATCACTGCTTGTCGATTTATGTTGTAAAAACTGAAAACTACACTTTAGCTATGGGATCGACCAAATTTTCTATAGGATCAAACCTCAGCTTCGCAAGCTCCTTGTGACACTTCGATTGCGCGTATGACGGGGTTCGTACTCTCGTGAAGGATGCAGGTCGGTGACTCTCGTGCTAATGCCTGGGTCAACAGGACTGTAAGACGTCCAGCCTTGTCCTGCGCACGGAAACTGTATAACCCGCGTGAGGGGGGCAAAACCAGGTATCTGTATAGAGCAGTATGTATGAAACAATAAGTGTTAGACTATAGTGTGAGTTTGCTCTTGCAGTGGGCTACTTGCGTCTACCGGCTGTGCACGCAACTTCATGTATACTCCCCGTATATGTGCCAGGCCAGCGGACGTCCAGCCCAGGTCTGATGCTCCGTTTCGAGTCGTGATGGAACCTGCGGTGGACGTCGATCGATACTGCCCCGAAGTGTCATGGTCTCTCTTCCGCTCTCTGTTGGTGGTGATGCAAAGGCACACTCACACACCTGTGTTGATCGATTGAAGACCCACGAGTGAGATCTGGCGTTCTGCATCAGGCGTCGGGCGGTGCACACTTGATCCTAAAGCTCTTGGAGCGCCCATCTCACTTCACATGGAGTTGAAACATTTTCAAGTCGCAATTTTGCACTTTCGGTACGTCATTATTTGCCAAGAATAATCATTGTTGGAGAGGATGGGACTCGTAAAATCGACATCATTTGTAATGGCTACGCGGCGGGTTCCTGTTGGTCCATCATACGTCGGCTATGCCGATGGGAAGAAACGTAAATATCATGTGAAAAACGCAAATAATAACAAAGTTCAAGGACTTTTCTAATGTGCAACAAAATGATGGTAAGCAACATAGAACAGCGATGGATTTTCGTGGGTATACCGATCCCCCACGAGTTGGCGTGGTGAATACAATTATGATTATTTCATCTCGTGACAAGAGAAACTAGGCACGGACCGTAGTCTGAAAGCTAGGTGGTCTGGTTTGTGCTCTCGGTCCTGAGCCACCGAAAAAAAGGGAGCCGGAGAAAGAGGACAAATACAACTCTTAGTTGGAAGTATGAAGTATATTCGGTATTACATGGATATGTACAGGTGTACTATATGTATTTGTATTCCTATAGACTATAGAGGGACGCATCCCACGGTAGAGGCGGACAGCATTTTTGTTCGGAGTCCTCCCACTTGGAGAGCTTACTATGCCTAGTTTTGAACAAACTGAACGTGCAACCTGATGATGGACGCTCGTGGGCTAGGTCCACAAGAAACATGTATGCGTAGTCTATGCTTAACAAAACAAGACGAAATTCCGATGATTTGGGGTCAAGGTGCCTTGCTGTTCGGAACAATAGTTAAAAGGAGAGAGTGCGACAACCGGTTTCCTTTTGTAGCACGCTTCCGGCACGGAAACGACAAGAGCAGTAATGTGTGAAAACCGAGCTAATCGACCGTCAGCCGAACATAAAATGCCATTAAAACGTTCGACCAAGGCTACGGTAGGGGGGGTACCCCCTTTTTCACTGGTGTGTTTGAGCCACTCGCACGAGTAGCTCTGTACCCTACGGATGAAGATGGTTTAGGCACTTGGTTTGGCGCAGCTTAGATCACCTTTGCATTGCGGATTGATTTCGTCAATGTAAAACATGAAGAAAACGTAAGATTGCACAAGAACAAAGGGGTTACTCGCGCGAGTGACCCCAAGCCACTGAAATAAAAAGCCCAAAAGGGGACCCCCCTACCGTAGCCTGGGTCGTTCTGGCAGTGTAAGCGCTCGCCCAACATCACATACATTTGTTATGCCTAGCTGCTCACTGGTCACAATTAGTACACGCGTAAGAGGCGCACAGGTGACGTGAAAATTCCATCGTTGCCGACAGGGGAAGACGGAGTGACTCATCGCCTGTGAGCTTCGACAATAACACTTCTTCCTACACTATACTCGGCTGCATGGCCCTTTCCGGCAAAACGAGGTAGTATGCTCCAAATACCTTACGAACATTGCATTCGAACTTTCACGTATGACAGAGGACACCAGAACGATAAAAAAGCAGAATCTTTCAACATGCGAATGATGTACCACAAAACCTAGTACCAGGTGTTGGCACGAAACAGCAGTACACACGACGCTCGTTGTACGTGTTACCTGGTATTACTGGCATTTATCAAGCAAAGTGTTTCGGCGTCTGTTTACGGATATCCTTACACTCCACCTTTCTCCGTATACAGTGGTGTTGGTCTCGTTACAAGGCACACGTCCAAGTGGTGAGTGTCAGTGTTGTGCGCTACGAAGGGGGCCGCCGAGCGAGGGGGAATCGAATGGACTTCGCGTCAGGAGATTGCCGGGCTAGGCGATCGCTAACGTAATTTGCGTTACGTAGACGAGCGCCATCACGCTAAGGGGCCATAACGTATTTTGGGCATTGGGACCGCAGAGATGGGAGACTGCCTTAATAAAGCAAGACATCACCTGGTATGTTGTATCAAGTGCTCCATAGAAGTCCATACGAAAACATGCATATCGCGAGGATACGCACACAGAAACATTAAACATTTTTACAAAACTAAAATAATACATGGTATATACGAAATAAAAAAAAATCAAGATTACATATTCCTCACGAAATGTTGAAAATTATTTCAAGATACACAATGCACTTCTTAGTATAATCCCAACACAAATAATACATATCGCACAAGTCACCCTTTTACCACTTGTGCATCTGCACAAAAAACCCAGTTAGCAAAACTGCATTACATATTTTTATTTAATATGTAGACTAAAATAGATACGGACCATGCATGCATATTACGAGGATATTAGGACGAAAGCACTTAGGGTGACAGTTCGCTCTTTTGGCTGTGCCCCAACTCCGCGGTTCCAATTCCCAGATTACGCAACTAGCGCCAATTCCGCAGGCGGCCCCCTAGCGCGACGGCCGCCTAGCGCAAAGTACGTTAGCGGTCCCCGCACGCGGTGATCACCTCTTTCGCACCGCCCTTCGTTCTTGGATAGGCGCGGCGCTGAGAGCACACTCAGCTTATCGCGGGTGGGGCCCTCTGCTGGGGCAGGAGGTCTCATACCACTCAATCAAAATGTTCAGGAAACTTACTATTATACTAGTGTGAAACAGGTACAAATGATAATGACTTTAGGGTGTGCCTTGATCGACATTACATTGAAGTGTTATATTCGTCTACCCGATAAGTAGTCTACGTCGTAGGGCGTTTCCCTGACATCACTATTTCTTCCATTGTCGGATTTTCGGGGTTGTACTTTCGCAAGGAGCGCTCCCTTTTCCTGGTATTTCCATGTATATAGAACTTGTGGAAAACATCGCAGGGGCGATCATGAGCCTCTCAAATCGATTTCGTACTTCGCTTGAACACAGTGCTGCTAATTTCAGCTGACACGATACGGAGGTTGGTGGTTACACAACGTTTAGTAAGTTGCGAACATATGGTTGCGCCTAGACCCCGTACCTTTTAATTTAGCCCTCGGTAACGATTTCTGATCCTGGGATTTCCTCCAGCCGGAGCTAGTCACAACAGGAATTCCCGTAATTGCTTGTCCCAAAAGGCGCACATCATGAGATTTCACCGGACGTGCATGAGCCACCGTTTTATCCGTTTTTGTTGTTGCATTTAATTATTGTTAGTCATTAATAACGACCCAGGCTACGGTAGGGGGGTCCCCTTTTGGGCCTTTTGTTTCAGTCGCTAGGGGTCACTCGCGCGAGTAACCCCTTTGTTCCTATGCAATCTTGCGTTTTCTTTTTGTTTTACATTGACGAAATCAATCCGCAATGCAAAGGTGATCTAGGCTGCGGCAAACCAAGTTCCTAAACCATCTTCATCCGTAGGATACAGAGCTACTCGTGCGAGTGGCTCAACACACCAGTGAAAATGGGGGTACCCCCCCTACCGTAGCCTTGGTCTAACCGAGATACCCCGTACCTACCGTTGCATGCACGATACTTGACATAAACCTAGAACTTGGCTGTAAGCACTTAATCGTACGTGAGACACCAGGCACTATTAACAGTATCATACTTTAACAGAACATCAACAACAACTGAGCTCATGTAACATGAAGAAGTCATTTTTTCACAAACATGTCCTGATTGCAAAAAAAACTAGCAGTAACACTTCGAAGTATAAGCAACCGAGACGGTGCCACAAATGCGTCCAGCAATTGGAACCGGTTTGCGGCAAACAAAAAGGCCGCCACCCGCCATGCACCCCCACCTGAACTGCATCGGACGCGTGGTAGGATAAAAATGCACAAGCGTTTTCCCGAGGTTCCTCAATTTGAGAGCTTAAGACCTCCCTCAACAATTGATTCGATGAGGAGAAAAATATATCTGCTACCGGATGAAAATATCCCATGGCCTAGATACACCACGAGAATCATGCAGAAAAAGGCCGATTTCCGTCATACAGAATCAATTTCATACGAAACGTACTAGACCGCTATCGTAGCATGCGTGAGTAATATTTACCTCCTCGGAAACGGAACAGCATGGCTTAGTGCCGGAATTCGCATACCCGGTATACCAGTAGCTTGTAGTGACTCACCGTATTCAGGAGATCAATCATTCCACGAGGATCTCACGGCGCGGGAACAGAAAACCACGGGAAAACAGACAAATCCACGGAACTCGGCTGGGTAGGAATGAGAAGTTAGAATTGCTTCTGGAACCATTGGGATGGGAATGGAAACCCGTGCACTGGTTGGGTGGGATCACGGACGCGATTTCACGGGTAGGTGAACTAGTCACAATTCCCGTGACATCCAGCGGCAATAGTCCAGCGGGAACTTTTCATTCGGACTGTCTTCGTATTGTTTGTGTGCCATGATGCTCCTCTAACGGGAGTACTCGAATATTCATGTGAACCATCCTAAATACAATACAAATATTATATATTATTGTAAGCTGTAGACGTTTACCGCAGCAGCAAAGCGACAGTGCCTCTAGTAGACTATCTTGCTAGGTACGCACATATGCTCTTGACACACGCACAGCCGTTTACCCCCCCCCCCGCTCGATCCGTATTCAAGCTTTGTGTTGAATACTACCCATAGGGTTCAGTATTTACTCAGCCCATCCGCTTGCACCGAATTTCCGCGTATTACGCGTTATTCGCGCCGTCGATAGAGTGTTTAAATTTGTATTAATTGAAACGTATCACGGTACACGTTTGTGCACGTTACGTGGAGAGGGCACGAAAACTAGGGGAAACGATATCACACATATCACCCTCACAAACAGGTCCGTATAAGAGTTGGTCCAAAGGTGTGTGGTGTTTTAGTGAAAATAAAAGGTTTACACGGATTGGTTGGCCTTGTCCGTGCCATTGTTAGCCTACTGTGGCAAAGCCCTATATCTATGCGACCTAAAGCTGTTAAAATAACCCTTTCGCCTTTCTCCCCGCCCCCCCGCCCCCCCCTCGAACACTCCGCCCTCCCCTCACTGGTTGTACGACATACAAGATATACATGATAAGCTGATGCATTTTTTACAAAACATTAAGATTTATCCCTTTAAATGATTCGTAATTTCCACGCACAGATGCAGTTGCCCCGCCGCCGCCCCCGCCCCCCCGCCCCCCCGCTCCCTCTTGATCAAACCCAGACCCCCACCTCCTTGAACATTCAGCCCTCCCCTTACCGGTTATTCGAGTTAGAGGATTCGCTTGGTAAACTGATGCATTTCTTTCCACAGCTGTCAGAGTTTGTCCACATCAAAAAAATGTTTTATAGTTTATACTCACAGACTGACTAACATCACCCTGTTGACCCTGATAGCTACACTGTAGTTCCAAGGGGAGTCACCGAACTATATCCTTAATGAGGACACACAACCCGTGATACGCGCGATCGGAGTGACACACAAAGCTTGCAAAAATGATAGATAGGTGTTCCTCGACTTGCAGATCTCACGTTCAACAATGGATTACTACCTATCTATCTCTCGCTATAGAAATTTCTCGATTTTCCCAGCATTCTGATCTAGCACCCTGAATGTTGCTTGTTATATAGTGTACGCGGTTCTACTCGTATTGGTCTTGTGAAACGGAATATGTCATCCAAGTCCTGTTTTGAGACAACTGCTTCGTTTGTTTTGGAAGCTTCATTCAAAATGCTCTTGAAATGGCGTGGTAAGCTGCTTTTGTTCAATGGAATTTTGGAGTGCTACGGTATCTCAGTATATATGGCCGTTTGCATTTTTTGAGGCGTACAAACACCCGGTAGAATGCATGGAAACAAAATAACATAGCCCACGCCGCGGCGTTTTTCATGCAGATGTCATGGCTATTTCTCTGGGAGCCTAACAAGGTGTAATGTTCTGGATATAGGATGCGGAAACAATATAAAAGGGTTCAACATGCCTTCGAAGACATGTGCGCACGGGAAAAAGGGGATGATGCTGCATGTGCTCCTCGGAGTAACAACGAATTAAACGCGTTAAGCGTTCAGTTCTATCCGTGATCTGTAGACTCTAGTACAAGAGCTTACCTACTTAAAAGTGATTGACTAACGCGGAACATGAATCGCAGAGAGACCTGCTAGAAGGTGGCCTGTGTATGTTACAGCCCCTCGTCTTATATTGCATGGCGTGGACGGTTCCGGACCTCAGCCCCTGGTATTATAATACAGACGTGTTGGGCTCCTAACGTCAATTCCAATATGATGTATTCTGTGGTTCGTGTTCAATTTAGAGTTTGCTTGGAGAAATACTTTATCGAGAGGGACAGATTTCCTGTTGGACCCGCGGTACAGGACCGCACACGGTTCAGGCAGATCCACATCGAATGAAGCAGTCCGACCAACCACCAGCAATGCTGATGTAACCAATTTCGATCGACAGAACGAATATAAATTGATCGTCTGCGGCGGTAAAATCTACGACCAACACAACACAAATGACACACCTGCGTCATCCCGATCCATCCCCATCAGGACCAATGGTGCAGTCAGCGGTTGACGAAGGCAATCCTCTGAAGCAATACATTGACAAGGAGCGCGGGAGAATAAGAGATTATGTCGACTTTACTGACGGAAGTCGGCGAACGTGGAACTCGGTAAGAGTTTCATATAACCTACCTGCGTCGTGTTTGCACAGAGTGTGTAGTTCACGTACTATGTCGCTTATTGCACCAGTTCCACAGCTCGATTGAAGGCTGCGCACATACGGCATGCTGTGAGCGAGGCGGATACCAGGTACAACGTCGGCAAGCACGCTGTATGTAGCACATAAACAGAAGCCAGGTAACCCGGGCGGAGGGTGGTGAGTAGCCTTTGCTCCTCGTGTTCGTTACTTTTTATCTACGGAAAAAGCGTGCGCTGGCCGTGAGAGTTTTAGATCGTCTCGAAGGCTGCCTACTTCATGAACGCAACGCCTGTGCTTACTGCATCATGTGAGTTGTATCATGTACCACTCCTTGATCGTCTTTTCTGCCGATTTCATGCTTATCCAGTGTATCAACGTTGTCAGCGACTATCAACGGCGCACACCCTCCTATGGCGGGGGCAACTGTAACGAGGCGCGATCTATCTTCGAGTTCAGGGAGCTTCCCCCTGCGAGTGAGGCACCCATGAAATTATTTCTCGCCTCATACTCGGGCCGTTACAGGCGAATGTTATTTTGCCATGCAAATCATTTTGAAAAGTGTCCGTTTCTGTCGTGGCAGAGGACACGTACCTCCAGGCCGTCATCGCGTTGGCTGTACGCCGCGCCTGACTGCGGCAAACATTGACTCAGAGGTTACTATCTGCCCGAATAAGTCGTGCGAGATTAACATTTCGTTCTTTTTAAATACTTGCTAGATATTGTAAGAGATGCTCCCCCTATATTTCCACGAGGATCAGATATCCAGCTTATGGGCCTTGCTCTCGGGTTAGTGCTGTCCGATGAAACTCGTGGCAAGTGGTTGATACGGATCGCGCATGCTGTTGTATGTGACACCTAGTCCACAAAATGTATACTACGCATCTCGTACAGGCATAAGCGCAGAAGACGAGCTTGGTTCTGTTTTCTGCAATTGGACTAGAGAGCAGTGCAATTGATAGCACAGCTCGTTGAGCATCAATGTCGTGCACTACTAGAGAGTACGCGACCAGGGGCTCAGCCAAATGCAAGGTTCTGCACCTTCTATCCCGATCATAAGGTATCAGGTCCACCTCGATTAGCACCACCTTGCTGCCCGCTGCCCTATTTTCTATCACATCTCCCCGAACGGCCTCTTTCACCAAGGTAGCTCAACCCGCTACTCTAATTGAAGCACCTGCAAAGACCGCGTCTATGGCACGATCAATAATCAATCAACGACAATGAAAGCTGTGTGGTTGCATTCATCTCGCGCTCAGCAAATATAGCCGAACCAACCGACGACCTTACCTCTCACTTCTGAGAAAGGACACTCTTTTCAACTACCTCTTCGCGTTAGAATTCCTGAGCAACTCTGAGATTTCGGCGGAGAATCGGCGTATCAAATTGCAAATACGCTAGGACGACCGAAATATTAGAATCGGAAAGACATTTTGTTGGCCATTGCTCTCCACGGAACGCAGTGACCCTTGAGCTCTACCGTAGGTAAACGAATTTGACAAAGAAACAGCAAAATATGGGTAACTTAGCGTGATAGTGGTTTGTGGATCGCCTGGGTGGAAGAATTGGTCAACAGTTTATCACCATGCCAGTGGTCTATGTCGAGTATCTACGTCGTGTGCTTCTCCACCCTCCAACGAGTAAGCCAAACGGTGCGGTCCCCGTAATGTACGAGCCATATCGTAGGGAACAACCGAACGAACTGAAAAATATAAACTGATAGACAAAAATGTATGCGATTTTGGCCACGCTGTTCACAGAGCAGGGCTTTGAAGCTTTCACGTTGCCATCCGGTCGAATACCAGACCGTCAGATATCTGATGTGTCCGTGATATCAAAGACAATGATATGGCGAGAACCGAACAGTTCGGTGGTCGACCGCCCATCGCCCCTGAGCCAGCAGCGGAAACACCCACTATTGTGCGTGGTGTGTGATTGGTCCCTCGCGGCTCCAAGTTGGCTTGAGTCCCGGGGGCGGATGTGCCTGGGTGTTTGTCTGCTGTCAACCATGTTGCGTGGCATGCCAAGATGGAGATGCTCGTCCCATTATTCGCTATTTTGGCGTTGTCGTTAGCTCTGTTGCCGCTGCCACTAGGCTGCTAAGCCACTATGAGGTAGCTTTTGATTTCGAACGGAGACAGTATATTCAACATGAAATCATCGGGTATGACTTTACATGCCAAACTGAGCCCGAAAAACAATGTACGAGCGAAACGGAAAGCCTTGGGCGTGGTCTTCAGCCGTACCTTATTTCCCCGAGAAACAGGATTTTCTGCGATATCAACACCCAAGGCCCTTTACCGCTTCTGGGGCAACGACGACATATTGATTTTTATCTGACCACCGCTGTGTCCTTTGAACGTTATTCAGCACGTCTACATATTATCCGCGTAGGGAAGAGCGCTGCCTGCTTCTATTAGATGCACCACACCACCGCACTCCTGGCGTGGCCTCCTGAAGGCGAGTTTGTCTTGCGGTTATACATTGAGGTAAATGATCCTAATCGTCCCAGAAAAAATGTCCAGGTAGGGCATGTTGATTTGTTGTCGACATCGTGAAAATTTGTGGATTTTATCCGAGATTGCCTTGTTGCACCGCGTTTAATAAAAACTTGAACCAGTCAACATTATTTACTTCTTGAGGTCTTGTTTTCTGTGGGAACCTGCGCGTCGTCACCAAAACGCGTGTTTACCGCTGTCCAAGCCATAGCGCCCACGTCGACGCCTACAAGCTCATCCTCGGGGGATTCTGCCATGGGTGAGCGTGCGAAAAACAGCACGCCGGTCGGAGACAGTGTTAGATACGTTACATGTATCATTCACGAGAAGTTGAATGCACGATAAATCGCAACATGTGCCATGCGTGTATGCCCCTGCGCGCACCTTACCACTGTGACTACCAACAACCTAAGCATGCAAAGCTAAACATGCCCCAGCCGTGTTCTGTGTACATTTAGTTGTCAAGCTATAGCTCGAGAATGTTGTGCTAACTGGTGAAGCCGTGGCATGCTCGCCACGTGATTCCAGCACCATAATACACATGTTGTGTGCCGTGCATCTTGCTTCCAGTTGCACAACGCCGTTCAGCGCCAGTGCACGTTCAGTATATGTGAAAATAGGTATTGGCGATAGACCATTCTCACGTTAACCCGTGGTTCGTCCCCAACGTGCCTGTTTAGAGCTGCCAGGCCACGTTCGGCACTTCGGGAGTGGCGCCTATTCCCCGGAGAACTCTTGTTCTCGCTAGCGTCGGCCGACACAGAAGTAAACGAGATTGTTGCAATCGTTTCTTTGAAGGACGTAACGGGCTACGTAGTCATACCCGTATATGTCGAAAAAATGTGGGCACATCGTCAACACAGGGCTTAAGACGGGAGCAAAGCATGTCACTGAGTCGACGGTGAACCTAGGAGAGTTGACGTCGCCAGCGACAGAAAAACGCGAAGCGACGGAAGCGCTTACTCAAAATTAGGTGACGATAAAAAAACGAGGACTCATCTACTCCGCTGTATGCGCAAGTTCCTGTTATTTGCTCGATAAGGGATAGATGAGGCCCAGCAACGCCACGCCGTTACTGGAGTTTCTAGCAATGTCTCACGCCCCGTTCCCGAGAACCCCTTCCGTCGTCGTTTTGCAGGTACGCCTTCGCCCGAACAGGACTGGCTGCCGACCACGAATTCGACAATCATTATAGAGGTATGAGTTGATCCCACACCATATAGTCTAGTGATAGCATACGGCATTTATCAACTATAGAAATGCACCTACCTTCTGCGGACGCATTATGCCGAGTGTTCAAATGAGTATTGACATTGTCAATGGCGGCATCCACGGCTATAGACGGAACAAAACAGAGTAATAACAAACAGAAGAGCATGAATTCGGGTTATAGCTTTAACCTCTGTCCAATTAGGCCTCGTGTAACCCCGTCAGAGGTGTACGCGCAGATTCCGGCTTGCGCTAGTGAAGAAGTATCTATCTTACACAATTACGTGCTGACATCACGATCCCTGCTCGGCTGTACAGTTTGTTCGGATCCACATCAACCGAAGAGAAAGTGGAGGTAGCTCGACTTCGAGGAACTATAATTCGCGATATATCCGCTAGTCGACCAGATGAATTGAGGCACAGATCTGGTGTGAGTGGAGATTCTGCCGCCGTAAATTAAGCCCCCAAGTGCTCGCCGGTGAAGTCGATCCTCTGCGGCGCCTTAACGCTTTGACAAAGAGGCGGCACCTCGGACGTAATACAGGACATCCGGGACAACGTCGGGCAACAGGGTGGCCACGAGCGGGCGCAGGGCAAAAGTCGCTCGAACTAGGTTTCGGAAGTCAGACACCGTTCTTAGTCGGAATGGTTACATTTCCCGCATATACAACTTCTTATCTCGTTGTTCGTTTTCGGCGGAGCCGTAGCGGCGCAGGTGTCGTCTCTGTGGAGGCGTAGATGCCCCTGGGTGCTCGCCTTGGCAGCATCAGCCTTGGTGAGTCGTATATTCCCTAATCATGGTTAATACAGGTTTGTGAGTGCGCAATACAAATTGATAGAAGCTATTGACCTGATTTCTGAATGTTCACGATGTTCTGTGCATAGATGCAGCACAACGTGCATACCGTTAACCTCGCCGGAATATCATTCGTCGCTCGAACTAGTGCACCCAGCTAATCTCCTGCACAGCAATAATCTAGGGCAATTCGCTAAAATCGATTGCAAAATGCAAGTAGATAGCGGACAGCAGTAGTGTGCGCCGAGTAAATTGTCCCTATTTTTGCCCTAAGATGTAAAAGCTCGCGCGATAAATTTAGACCCATTGTGCCGACTGGAACTGGTCCGACAGGGTTTCTACCCGATCCTCACGTTGGTCATGATATGCCGTACTATCATTGCGCGAGTGGGCCCCGACGATCTGATCACGTTCGAGTCAAGTGACCTGGTGGACGGCATCGATGAAGACAAGCGTAGCTATTTTTCTTGTGTTAAAACCGGTCTGAAAGAAAGCGGCAGCTTCTTTGCATGGGCCGACAAAGGGCAGTGGACGACGACCGAAAGGGTACCCCAAGACACTCGGAAGGAAGGAGACTCGTTTCGGATCGGATTCGAACCGATTTTCCTAGACTATTCTTATGATGGATCGTGGTTATTGGCATTCGTTCTCGCCCAGGTGCGACGACTTGAAACGACGCAATCAAACTGGCGCCACCCGTGTCGTGTTTTTGCGATGTCATCCTCTCGCTTTGGGGTTTAGCATATTGTTTGCCGATGCCACGGCGTTGGATTGTAGGCTTGAGGGGCTTTGAATTTGAAAGCTTTTGTCCCAGCAGTGTCGAGCTGGTTTTGCGCGTATCGCTCTACACCTTTTTCACGTTAAATTCTCTTTAAGTGTGAGTTTCCGGCGCCTTGAAAAGCGATTGCCATCCTTACCGAGCCTGTGTTCTAACCGTATGCCTATGGTTTGCCATGGACCTACATGACTACGACTTGCGCTGCGTTCCCGCACAGGTCGCAATCATGGCCTCCATTGCAGTACAGGTCGAAGACGGCAATCCGCAACGGTTGGAATTTTGCTACTTACACGCGGTCTCCTGCCTGGTACTCGTGGTCTTCAGGCTCTTTGCTAATGGGTGGGACGTCTTCGCAACATTGTCAAATCCAATTGTAGGCCCAGGCGCCTCGAAGATCTAAATTGGCCACACACGCTAAATGTGCCATTCCCCGGTGATGGTTCTTGGTCTGGCGCCAACCTTAGGCTTCTTTGACGATCGAAGCATCGACTTCATTTCAGAAGCCGTGGTTCGTTTTGACCAGTGCCTCAGTTTCGGGCCTACCTGTTTGTTCGCTTAATTACTCAGGAAAGACCACCAAAGCTCGATTTTGGTCCAGGTATGTAGTGCATTATGCTCGCTGCACTAAACTCTGCACATCAAGACAGTCTGTTTTGAAGAGGAGGTGGCCGCCACCTGATGCGGTAGCTGTTGTATCGTGGTGTCACGTCGCAGCAGAATGCCGATCAGAGAATCCGGAGTTCAACTCCAGTGTGTGCATACCTAGCCCCAATATCATGTGTATTACCGTTGCTTGTTCTGTCTTGTGCATAGGCTCACCAACGCCATAGAAGCGTGCCTCGCGGGCGCGGATGCCGTTTATATCGGCATCATGGCTGTTGCTGCCGTTCAGTGGGAGGGGTCGGAGAACGCCAAGAGAGCAGGCACCGCAGTCATGGCCATTCGAATGCTGGTCCTTCTCGGTGGGTCATGATTCCGGTGTTGGTGTTTTTTGTGTCCTCTTGAAGACACAATCTTCGATAGAAGAGAATCTGCTCGTACTTAGTCTTGTCGGCGGAGGAATTTGTATCTCCCAAAATCAACAACTCTGATTAATGCGTAACCTGATAAGCTGTCTCACAGTCTGGGTCATGAAAACCGAACCGTTTCGTAAGCACAAATGCCGTCCAAAGTATGGTGTTAAGTTCCTCGGTGAGATTCCAGTCAGGCGGAAACGGTTTCGTCAAAACCTGTCACGACCAAAGTTGGACGATTCGTGTGTCTTAACGACATACGAACAACCGGTCGTTCCGCTCGGGGTTGATGGTGAACCTTGCGCGGATTTATCTGGCATATTGAAACGTCCACGGTCCTTGTCGACGTCACAGCGGTACCGCTCCGGGGGGCCGTAATTGTGGAGGAAATACGAGTGGCAAAACGGTACAATTCCTAACGATACCCCGACATTGATCGCCGTTTCTTCCTCGACGTCTTGCAATCGGAATCAGTCCGCACTGCTGCAGTATGCGCGGACACCACTTAACGTTACGACCAACGAAAAATAATGGGCCGTGAAGTGCACGCGGGTGATAGAGCATATAATTGACAAGTCGCAAATTGGTGACGGAAAGGTTAAACACATTTCCCACACACTCAAATAGTGCTCTATACGGGATATTGGCTTCCCTATTCTATCCTCCACCTAGTGCAAGTCTTTGTTTGGTGTCCAGTATGGCCATCGCTGGCATGGCCAAATCACGAGGCTTCACAGTCGATCGTCTCAGCCTGTGCTCGACCATAAATTCGCACCACTGGCGGTGTCGGTGTACGTGGATGAGGTGTTGGCCGTCATCGGGGCATTACGCGGCCTTATGGAGAAGAAGATCAAGAAGACGAAGGACAACAATGCCAAGATGGGTCGACCGCCCTGTGTTGGCGGTCGACATGCGTGCGAACACAAGGGTAGTACCGATGGCTTATGACGCGCTCTATTTAGGGAGTTAAGATAGAACAATCGTTGTACGACGCCCTTCACCCGAGGCCCTCGATACCTCACGCCAACACCTCACTCCGAGGAACGATGTACAATCAACACGTAACGTCAAAAACAACACAAATTTTTCCACCTACGATAGGTAGGTCTCCGGTTGAAGAAACCCATCGGGCGTTTATATTTTCGAAAACACGATGACTCGAACCGCATCACACGCCGTGAACAGGCACTCTGGTACCAGCCGATCGAACTCTCGACTATTCCATCGTTGTCAGTGAGCCACGGTTCCCTCTTAGAACAACTTGAGCGACTGTGAACGACCACACCACCGTGTCCACGCTACCACACGGTTGGATGCCCCCACCTCGTTTAGAGATGAGTGTAGAACGCGAAAATATACCCAGGCGTTCACAACACCTTTCTCAAAGACGAAAACCTCCCGGAGTCCCAAGAACGTGGGTAAAGGTATTAGCTTTGCAGTCCCCAAGGTTTCGGACATTCTTATAAACACCATTCGAAGCGTAAAACCAAAGTAGTATTACAATAACGTGGCGTTTATTTTCCCCCCAATTTCAATCAAAAACAAAAAAGGATTCCCGCCATACCATGAACGGGTCCAAACCGCACGCAACCGATTGTCACATTTTTTACTTTTCAAGTCCTAATATGATTCCGTTGTTTTCTGTTGTACTTTTTACGGCCGTGGCAATATACTCTAGTTAACTCTCTCGATTACCACGGCCACACAGATAATCTGTTGTGCGGCCACTACTAGGAGCAGCGTACACCGCCTACCAAAGTGCTGTCACCTTCACGGCCTAGCCTATGCCGTACTCACGTACATGTATGGGGAAACACGGTAATATCTCGAGCCGATGACAGCCGCCAGCCCGGCATGGCGAGGGTTCCTTGGCAGTATGATTGATAATTAAAATGTATAACAATTACCGTGCCCGTCAAATACGTGCTGCTATTCCTGTAGTTTTGTAGATTTTGTACGTACACGGGATCTGGGCAGACCGGACGGGTCTCGGGGTTGGGCGAACGAGGCGTCGTGAACATTTGCCCCCCGACTCCATCCCGCTGGGGACGCCATGTACGTGCCAACCAGTGAGAATTGGAGCATGTAAGAGGATTAACTGTAGCTAAATTATAGCAGCAAAGCAAGCCACTGTAACTAGAAATCTTCGACAGAACAAAAAGAGACCCTACCCAGCGCACGTCCCAAATAGCTGGTAAATATCATGCCACCCCCCCCCGTATTGCTAAACGCCGCGTCGTTGGCTATTTCGTGCAACGTTTAGTCATCCCCTCGCGTACGAAAAGAAACACGCTGTCGCCCACATGGTTGAAGTTCAGCCCACCTCATCTTATAGAACAAGGTCGCATTGTTACCGATGTTGGGAAAGGTAAGGTCGCCCCACCGCTTTTTCCAAAGCAATGATGTCGTCAACGTTCGTAGAAAGGTGTCTGTTCACGCTGTGGTCATGGTATTCCCATGGGAGCCTAACAAGGCATAAGATATGCGACACGGCTGGATAGAAGAGGGTTTCGGATGCATTTTAAGGCATGTGCGTATAGGATGATGCTTTTACCTCGCGGAATTGAACGCTATTCAGTTCGTCTGTGGTGTGCGTGGAACTAATACAAGAGCTTATCTACTACAAGTGAGTGGCCAACGTGGAACCTGCTTGGTAGAGAAACCTGCAAAGGATGGCCTGTGTTTGTAACCACCCCTTCATCTTTTTCACATGGCGTCGTGACGGTTTTGGACATTCTCCCTTCCCAGGTTTTACCCATCGATCGCTCATGAAAGAAAGGTTGGGGAGGCTACGGTAGAACGACTCATGGGTACCGTCGGGACAGGCATTGGGGCTCGACATGCGCTCGGTGCGGCAGTCAAGGGCAGACGAGGGCACGGAACGCGCGGCGTAGGGCAAACCCGAGAGGAAGACGCCCACGCAACCCTGCCAAGTGCGAATGCATAATCCACAGCAGGATGCACGGCACCGGCCGCAGCCGCTGTTCGTCCGAGTGGATATATGGCACGTAGGCGACAGTGCCACTGAAGCCTGAGATGGGGGCGTAGGCGCCCGCGGGGGTAGGTCTGGTAGAGCAGTCCCGAAGGGCATCGCGAAAATCCGGGTAAAATTAGCGTTGGCGGCAGGAAACGATGGCGCGCGGGAAAAGCGGTCATGACCGGTACCGTCGAAAGGAGGAACACGGGCGAAGAATGTCCCGGTGAGAGCAGAAACGTCGTCTTTTCTCATGCGTGGCCCGTGTGCGCGAAAATCGCGAAAATAAGTGGAGGTTAGGGGGAGGGGAGCCCACCCAAGACGGTGCTGTTGGGTTTGGGCACCCGCCCACGCAAGCCAATGCCGGGGACCGATGTGCAGGGGGTGAGCAGGCCGCAAGCCCTTGCGCGGTATATGGCATCATCGTCGACAAGTGTGAGGCGACTAGAACCGCTGCGTTTGTGTTCAGTCACCGCCTGTGGCAACCGGGAGAGAAAGTCAGCATTACCATTTGCGCTCCATTTTCGGTACCCTAGTGTGCAGCCAAACGCGGTGAGGTACTCGAGCCACCTCTGAACTCGAGCGTTGGGGTCTCCAGCGTTTGCGATTTTTCTAGAGCCTTGTGGTCCGAGAAGATCCGAAACGTCGTACCCGAGACGTAGTCTCGGAGGCGCTTGATCGCCCATATGATGCTGCCTGCTTCCAAATCGATCGGCGTCCAATGTCGTTCCGAGTCGAGGGTAGCGCGGCTAACATAGGTCAATGGGCCTCAGGAAGCCGCCGGGCTGTTCTTGCTCTACCCTAGCTTAAAAGCCGTCAGTACTGGCGTCGCAGTACACCCAAAAAGGCGAGAGCCGCCCTCCACGACGTCCCAATAGAGGAAGACCAGGACCGGTGGAGCGGCGAGCTCCGCGAGCATGTCACGCACGAAGACTTCCATTCTCGGCGTGAACAAACATTTGACGCCCTTCTTAAGCATGACCGTGATTGGTCGAATTCATGTTGAAATATCTGGCAGAAACGTTCGGTAGTACGAAGGGCCACCTAAGAGAGAGGGCAGCTGCTTCAGGTCGCGGGGCCTGAGCATGAGTTTCAAAGCCGACACTTTGTCGGCGTTTGGGCGCACGCCCGCGGGCGGGATAGAATGGCCCAGGAACCCGACGTCCATCGCACGGAGTCTGGATTTCGAGGGCGAGAGCTTAAGGTTGTGCTTGCACAGCCGCACAAAGAAAGCACGGATGGTTCCAACGTGAGTCGGCGGGTCTGAATCGAACGCGATAACATCGTCCAGGTATGCTGCAACCAGACGATGCGCTGCGGCCCTGAGGCATATAGAGCCACTTGCAGGGGCCTGTAGGGATTCAGAATGCAATGAATGGAACTTTGTCCTTGTGGGCGGTTATGTGGTGAAACGGTGGCACTTGGTCGAAAGGCGAGAAAACACGTCCCTTGCCCAAAGAGCCCAGGACCTGATCCACCCGCGGGATGGGCAGCTGGCTGAGTCTGTTCATCTTGTTGAGCTTCTTGTAGTTAATAGTGAACCGACCCCCGCCAGATTGGTTTGGGACAACCACCAGAGGGATCGAGTATGGGAATTCGAGCGTTGGATTAGACTGGCAGCAAGGTACTGATTGAGAGTGGTGTCCACCTCTTTCGCCAGATCGGGTCGATGCAATGTGACCAGGAGATGACAAGCGCACTGCGCTCAGGTACCAAAATTTCAAAGGGCACCAGAGAGTAGGAGCCAAAGCCCGTTTTGGAGCTGGAAAAAACATCCGAAAATTTGCAGAGGATGTCGCCTTGTTCCTCGATTGCCGCAGGAGTCCACTTCGGGCTATGTAACGTGAAAAAATATTTCGCAAATGCCTCGACAGGTGGTGCCAGACGTGCAGGAACGAAATCCTTTGTTCGGGAATCGAACGCTCGAAGAGGGCAGGCGAGGGCGAGGCCGCGGTTGCAGCTGCTGTGAGCGAGGGTTCCGAAATATCCGCCACCTCAGGCGCGTTGGTGGGCGGGGAAACGGCTGGTGCACTGTTCGTACTCTGGAAGACGACAATAGGTGAGGGCATTATTGGGACCGGGGGAACTCCCAGAAGATCGCCGGGCTCGAGGTCGGTCGCGCCACTGGTGGGAAGGACCTGTCGCCTCGAAGAAGAAAAACGTTCTTCGGCAAGAAGAAGGCCCGGCTGGGGCAACATCTCGCCGAGATAGAGTTGGTAGGCCGTTACGGTGGACCTAATTAACTGCGAGCAGCTAACACTTGTCTGCCAAAGTGACGCGATCGGCGCCATCGTAACGAAGGTGGTAACCACCGCGAGAGGCGAGGGGGTTGGGTACAACAGTCGATGCGCCCGGTGGATAGCGTCAGCTCCCCAAAACCTTCTCTGGTCAGAGGGGCCGGGAGGGAACGAGCGGTAGGACCACGTATAAAACTGCATTCAGCTATCGCGTCCCAGGAGCACCGCGTGTTTCATAACTGAGGGCGAAACGACGCAGGCCCACACGGCGAGATAAATCGTCAGCTGTTCAGCCCGGAATAGTTGGAGGCTCAAGCGGATGCTCGTCGAAGTTCGTAGGGGACCGGGTTTGCCGAATCTCCCCCAAGAACGAGGGGGAGAGCCATGTTAGTAATTATCGCCGGCCGCGCGAGCCGCAAGCACCTTCGTTCAAGACGTCAATGCGGACGAAAGTCTGGGGGCAGCCAGTGTCTAGGAACGCGACACAACCAAAGACTGTAAAGGCGGTGGTTCCGTTATGCACGGTAAGTTTGGTGGTAAAAGATGCGTATTTGAGCGTAATTGTGCCTCCGACGAGACCTGGGCCGTGCTTGGGCAGCGAGGATATATCACCGGGGATGGGCGCGGCTCAAGGGGCGACACCCAGCACATCGGGGCTGTGGTTCGCTGGGGCATCAGAAAAATGGGTCGAATCCTTCGAAGGAGGACCGGGCAAGCACGTGCGGAAACCCGAAGGCGCGTCAGCGGTGCGGGCTTAATCTCATGAATTCCCTCAGACCAAACGGAGTGCAGAATTGAGGAGAAGAGGAGGGCGTGCCAACCCGTCCATATTGTGGCGAAAGAGGTCGCGGACTGTAGCTAGAACCTGCCCGAGCAACTATTTTCTGGCCACAAATGGGGGCCACGGGCGTCGGGGTCAGCCGCCCGGAGGCCGATGCCCCACACCTCGTCAAAAGGCCTGGCTTCAGCTAAAAGGTTGTAACTAGTGCCTAAAAGGTGGTGTTTCATTTCAGTTTTTTATTCTCAAACTTGACAAATATCCCAACGAGACCGTCGTTTTCGCGTTCCCGCCCCCAAACGCCATTGTCGAAACCCCGGATGCTCTGTCCGATGCGCTTGTGCGATTGGGGTTCCGTCGTGCTCAGTATGAGCTCCAGTGCACGGTTGTCGTGAAAATGCCTTTTCGGCCATCATAAATTGCTCTGCGCAAGAATACGAAACGTCGTCGACGACAAACGCCGACGCTGTCCATTACGAGAAAGTGGAGGGGGGTTGCCAACGCAACACGACGTTTTTCCGTGGCATACTCGCTTTTAGGGATATAATTCTAGGGGGGCGAGCCCTCGGAGGGTATGGTTGAGGCGCGCAGTGCAGCCCTGTGGGGGCACCAGGCCACCGATGTGGACCGCGGGGCCTGTCTGACGGTCACTGGCGGTGGGTCGTTATCGTGCGTAGGCGAAACGTCGCCAAAAGTGGCTCTCTTTACGCCGATCGATCGGGGGCCAGCGAGGGCACCTGACGCGAAGCCAGTTCTGCTTCACGAACGAGGAACGAGTCATGCGCACGACGGCGGGCAGCTACCCCGGCTATGTTGACCAAAGGTTGTGGAGTCACCACTTGCGATGGGCAGTGTCGGGGTTGCCTGTCCCACTGGTGCCGTGGAAGTCTCGAGGTAGTGCTCGTGGGCACGCAAAGACGAAGGTGGGGCTGCAGACACTCTAGACGAATGTTTAATCGGGTCTTGGACGGGAGGCGTCTCTTAAGTGCCCGCAGTGCCCGCCGGATGGGTTGTGTGCCCTTTACCCACGCCAGGGGGGTGTGGGCGGGGTAGCTAAGCTCGATGAATCCTCTACGATAGGGAACATACCAAAATATCTACCGTAATTGCGGGGGAACGCCCAGTCGAGCGCTAATGAGGGGTTCGAGGCTCCGACGCCGACCCTCCCGCACCTCAACCCAACCATCGCTGTGTGATCGGGACCAGGTGGCGGGGTGTGTAAGAGTGAGGCGGCGGGCAACGCTCTCGCGAAGAGTCAATGTGGCGCGGTGGGTCTAGACGCGGCAAGAGCTTTGCGCGATGGGGAGTGATGCACAAGGCGAGAGCTCCCGGCGCGGCAGCGGCGCCATAATAGAATTGTGAGCGGGCGTTGCAACACGCGTGGGCGAGAAACGGGGTTTGCCCCCAGCCGGGATTTATCCCGGGCAGCGGCCGGTATATGGTTGTCACGTTGGTGCTGCAGGAAAAAATCCAGATGCTCACCGTTTTTCGGCGGGGGTTGGCGGCGAAGGAGCGCGAGAGTTCATCGCTGTAGCAAGGCGTGCCGTGTCACAAAGCCTAGGAAGTTTGCCGGTATCCATGGTCAACGTTCGGGGCTCAGGATCATTGGTCGGGGCTGATCGGCGCAGGGGGCTTGACGAGCGTGGCCCACGGATATCTTGTGAAATATATATTCATATATATCTGTTCCCCTGGTAATGATGGCGGTGGACGCGCGAGGGGTGCCGTACCACCGTCGGAGCGTCAATTTCCAGTGCGGAAAGTGCCGGCTTAACACGCATCTTCGTTACTATTGTTCGAATGTCCAAGGCGCATGTTAGTGGCGTTAGTCGTCGAGGCGAGCGAGGGCGGGACTGATTGATACACAGTTATGAATGAGCTTTTGGTGTTTTTACCGTGGCCGCTATCATATCCCTGCTGTTATTATCCGGAACGCGCGTCTTGCAAATTTTGACCGGAGTTGGAGCTGTGTGACTGACCCTCGCCTTGTTGCCGTCCTGACCGGTGACGGCGGCGGCCCTTGCGAGAGCTGGTTCCGGGTCCTCCTGTCTTGTTGTCGCGGCGGTAAGCGGCGCCATTGTCGCCGAGCTGAACAAGCTAAGGGTTGAGTCACCCGCTAGCATTGATGTAAGGGTGCGAGCACTGCTTATAAGAAAGTGACGTCTCGTGGAAATTACGGCAGTGTCCTTGGTTATCACGAAGCGCTGACGTACGTGCGGTCGGTGAAAGGAGAATGCTTCGTAGAAGAGGGTCAACGGTCGAACATGTCTCAGTAACAGTTCAAACATCATCACAATGCGCCAGCGGCCATTGGAAGTACGATGTGGATGAGACCCAGGGGTCGGTGGGACCTTGTGAAAACATTCAATACTTCCGGGTTGCGTTACGAACCCTTCGCCCAAAAAGAACTGTGCGATGTTGCGCGTCCCTGCCCTGCTGCCCAGGGCGACAGGCGGGGGACCCGACGGAGCCGAAACACGTCCCCCCGACACTGCAGGTAAAAACTTGAATTTTGCGCTGTTTACGGCAGATGTCTTATTATTCGCAAGGCTTCCCAAAGATAACCACATACGATCAATCGAATAAAAAGGCTGAGCATGAGTTGCCAGCTCTCTTAGGAATAATCTAGGCACGAACTGCGGAAACGTCTCGTTTACGCTAAGACGCACAATCTCCAGTACCAGCTTTAACCCTGGCGCCAATGCGCGCTCGCTGCACGTCACGCTTAACTACAATCCGAAAAGCGCGGTAGTAATCCGTGTAAGGGGTACCATTGGTGACGCAAAAATTATGCAGTTCGGTAAACGCAGATGCTGCGCCACCGTGATCTAACGTCCGGCTCAGCACTTGGAGAATAAGGTCAAAAGCCTTCGGACCGGAATCTCCGCGGTCAATTGCCTCGCGAGACCTGGCCGAACATGCCATGAATGACGGTGTTTAGGGTGGGGGCGAACAGCCTGCCATTGTTGATAGCACGTCCGAAAGCTCTATGGAGGGTGCGTTCCCACCCGGAGATCCTAACCGGGGACTGTCGGCCGTCTCTACTGCAGCGCAAATCGAACATCATGAGAATGACGGTTTGGGCTTATTTGACCGAGGGCGTCAGTTGTTGGGCGGCGAGAGCCATAATGGGGTTGGTGGGGGGCACGGATATGATGCGCGCTACTTTGCTCGTGTCGAGATTGACGTCCTTGGACGTGACAGCCTCTATATGTTCATCAGGGCAGCGGTCGCATCTACGGAGGCCTGTCGATCGCGGCCAAGAGCGCATGACAACGGCTTCGCGCGGTTTTCAGAAATATTTTAAAACAGAAAATAACCTCTCTGTAGAGGAGACTACATCGGCCAGAGACGGGAGTTGCCTTGTGTTGTTGCGCCACCTTCTTGTCAGGAGGAGGTGACCAAATGTCCTCCCCCTTTTGACGTGTCGGAGGGTGAACCTGAGGTGGAGAAACTTGGCTGTCCTCTCAAGTAGTGGCGGCTCTGTTCTCTTCAGGAAGACGGGCTGTGAGCTCCCTCTTTGCCGCGGTGCGCCGAACCCGTGCGACGCCCGTTGCCACAAATCCGTCCGCTGCTATGGCCGGACCAGAGGGCCTTTGCTTCTCGATCCGTAGAGAGTCCGTCGCCTGGGGGCGGCGTGAGTCTGACACACGACCCTATCCCCCTCTTCCCGGGAGGGAACATGAGGGGGGGGGTCAAAGAGGGGTGCGGCGGTGAGCGGGACCCAGGCGTAGTAATATCGTGGGACGTGGTGGTACAAGGAGCACCGAGCTCTGCGTGAGCACTGTCAGTACTAAACGCGTGCGTATCAGTGTAGGCGGCGTCACTCCCTACCCTAGCTGCAGTACGAAGGTTGATCTCAAAAGTGACGGCACTCGCAGTAGCCGCAGGAGCGCTCTGGCGTGCTGGAGCAGAACCATCTGGGCTCGTAAAAACGATCGCAGCCTCATGTACAGCAGTGCCTGTGCTCGCCATGGCAGCAACAACAATTCTGGGCGCTGAGGCAAAAATATCTGCGTTCACAACGGCGGCGGCAGGCTGATGCACAGCAGGGGGTACGCTCCCCAAGGCAGTACCAACAGCACAGCGAGGCGCTGGTGCTAGATCCAAAACATCTGGGGTCGCGAAATGGACCGCAATCTCATGTATAACAGTGCCTGTGCTCCACACGGCAGCAGCAACGATACTGCTAGGTGCTGACCAAATATTATCTGCGGTCGCAACAGCGACGACAGGCGCATGGACAATATAGTGTTTACATAAGCCACAGAAGTAACAACCCGAAGAGGCGCTGACGCCGAAGCATCTGCGGTTGCAACAGCGACGACGTGCTCATGTACCCCAGTGAGTGTGCTCGCAACAACGACGGCAGGTATGGTATTGGGTACGCTCGCCACAACAGTAACGGCACTGCAAGGTGCTGACGCGAAATCATCTGTGGTCCAACAGCGACGGCAGGCTCGTGTACCGCAACAGTGGGTACGCTCGACACAACAGTGACTGCGCTACGAGGCGCTAGCGCTAAAGCATTTGCGGTCGCAACGGCGACGGCAGGCTCATGTACAGCAGAAGGCATGCACACCACAGCGGTACGAACACCCCTGAGAGACGCTGACGCCGAAGAATCTGCGGTCGCAACAGCGGCGGCAGGCTCATGTACATCAGTGGGAACCCTCGTCACAGCAGCACGCATAACACTCCGAGGCGCTGAGACCGAAGCATCTGCCGTCGCAGGTTGCCCGCTCGTGTACAGCAGAGGCTACGCTCGCCACCGTAGCAGCGGTCGCTTCTTGGCGCCTGAGGCGATGAGTGCTCCAGGCCGAGGGCTCGTGTAAAGGGGGGGCAGTCTCGAGCAAAATGTGAACTACCAATATAACGTTCAATACTGTTTGCAAGTGGTACTGGATCGCCCGAAACATAGACGGTGGGCACGGCAACATTACTATCCGCGGGAAACAATATATCATTGAGGTCTGAATTGTATGCATCAGAGGTTGTGCGGGGATTCTCCCCAATCATGAGCGAGGGAAAAATACCGAGAGCAGGCCCTCGAGCCTCCCTACCATTGCCAGCCGCGACGATCCCTCTACCAGGAGCGGCTCTTGCGGTGGGTTGAGGGTGTGCCTCGGCAAAATCTGTGCTCTTGTGTGGCTCGTGTGGCTTGGTTATGCATCCACTTGTGTACAAACTCGCATCTGAACCAGGGCCGAGGCTAAGGCGATCTGCCAAAAGGGTGTGCATGGACGGCAACGCTACCCAAGCGGTGATGGGTAGCGCCGGGAACAGAGGCGTAGCTAGTGGTTTGAACGAAAGCGCGACACCAGCAGAACTGGATGGGGCTCGGAACAGAGCCGTGGTTGGTGGTGTGAACGGCAACGCTACACCAGCAGGACTAGGTAGGGCTCGGGACCGAGGAGTGGCTGGTGGCGTGACCGCCAACGCTTCTCCAGCAGGGCTGGGTATGGCTCGGAACAAAATCGTGACTGGTGGGGTGATCAGCAACGCCACACCAGCAGGACTGGGTATGGCTCAGGACAGAGGCGTGACTGGTGGCGTGAACAGCAACGCCACACCAGCAGGACTGGGTATCGTTCAGGACAGAGGCGTGGCTGGTGGGAGGAGTTGTGAAGAATATGTATATCTTCTTCGGGCGAATAAGCACATGTGAAAAATAATATCTGATACGTTATTAAACGGATACGCGCCAACAACAACGTACATCAACAAAACTGCAAAAGGAAATAAAATAACGCGTGAGCGATGACGTGCTTTTCGTAGACGAATGTGCATACTACGACATCTGCGAAAGGTTCCCTACGGCCGGCAACAAAGGAGAGGACACACCTTTATTATGAAGTAAAATCAGACGGGCACCCTTCACAAAAAAATTAAACAATCCCTAGATAACGTACATGATGCAAATGACCAGCCGAATTGCGACCGCGTAAATAATTGCGAGCTTAGTTAGTAGGATTTGACCCAATAGGCCAAGGTTTTTCGCGCGACCTATTATGCAAGCAACTAGATAATTGTGGTTGTTTTACTTGACCTCTGCAGGGCTTGAACGAATAAAATTCGAAAAAATGCGACTAATTGCAAAGAATGAAATGCAAGAAGATTAGATAGGCTGCAAGACGAAAGAATCTCGGCCTCAGTATGCGATTTGCGGAACTGGAATTCTCGGTCAAATAGCTTCGTTCGAGCGCCGTCTTCGGGTGGCGGCTCCAACGTCTCTCACCCTGACGTATCCATTCCACACATCAACGTGAACGCGGATGTACGCTGAGCGAGACGAGTGTGTGGTTGTTCAGCCCTCGGCGTGCATACTGGTTCAAACAAAGACGAACATGTTGGATCAATATATCTAGCTTCGCCGGAGGAGCGTCGCTCCTCGCAAACATGGTCGGTATGGGGGGGCTTGCTGGCACCGAGGGTGAGCTGGACTATGGCAAGGGGCTCTTCGTGGGTCACTCTGCTTGTCTTGTAGCGACGTGGAGAGCCCGTGCTAGGTTGGTTCATCGGTAGACGTGGGAAAAAACGCGAGGTAGCTGCGTACTCTACTCGTAATGAAAATCGCCGGTTTTGAAACGAGCTCCAGGCCGTATCTCCTGAAATGCAGTTCCACTTGATACCCCGACGTCATCGTTCGATAGTTCTGGGCAATCAAGAAAATATTGTTAGATATTTGTTCCATAGCATCTTCCCCCCTGTCCAGCACCCATGAAACGTTTGTTAAACATAACCGCGTTTTTATTTGTGGGGGCTAGCGTGGAGTCAGTTCCATCCCGTCTGACCGCGACCTAGCGGAGCCTTTGGGTGTCCCGCTTTTAGGGTTAGCTCACGACTCCTTCGGAGTCTTTGCCCGCCCCTACGGTGGATTTGGACGCCCTCGGCACTGCTGCCGAACTAACCTTGGTTATCCCGCTGTTCGGTATTCGCACGCCGACTGGGAGAGAGAGCAGTGTCAAGGGCCTACGTGCTACGCCGCCATACAGAGCATTCTTCTCGGTCGGCCGTTGGCCTTGCCCACCAACGTCTTAGCGCGTATTCCCTCACACCAGCGCCCCCTCTTCTCGGAGATCCGGCTCTCACGCCAGCAGATCTTAGTCTACTGGGCTAGCACTAGGAACCAACACCACCAAACCAACCGCCTGTGTCGTCACATGCGCATTGCAGCTACACAACGGGAGCTTTCCCGTGCTAACGGCGAACGTTTCTTGGCACCTGGCTGCGATTGCGCGCCGAACGCCGGCTGGTTTCGCCACTACAGCACCACGGTCGTCCACAGTGGGGCCCATGTTCGGTACAAAGCCAGCCACAGCTTGTGGTGGCTTGGTAAAATCCGCACTCGCACATCCATCGACGGGAAATATTTGGTACGTTTTCTAGACGACCCGGGACCGGTCAAGCTCCCGCTCCTTCCGGCTTACTACACGACTTTGACAGGAGGCGTTCAAGGTTCCTGGTGCCTTCAACTCCGTCGGGGTAGATCAATGCAGGCGAGATTCAAAGTAACGTACATTAATCTCGAGGCGCGGATGTGGCTAGATGACGTTCAGGCCACCACTCCCCTCGAGTGTTTTTATCCGGTTTTCCATGCTTTGAAAGCTTCTTCTTCGTGGGACATTCGTTTTTTTAGGTTTGATTCAGTTTTACTGGTGGGGGTTTCCTAGTAATTGTCCTCTTGGTTCGACGTCGCCACCGCAGGGTCGGGCACGATTTCCATGCCGCGCGCGCGAGTTGGGTTTCGTACGCAGCGCGTTCTGGTGCGTTTTTGCGACCGATTAGGGTTTTGCTCGAGAGGTTTTTGACTCTTCCGCCTTCGACCCCATCGCTTTCGCACTTTGTTTTTGATTTCCATTTTTTTGCATTGTTCCCGTTTTCCCATTTCTTTGCCCTGTTTAAGTCGCTAATCTGCAGAAGTGATAGGTCTGGCGCCTGTGGATCTTGCCATTCGCTGGTGTGCTCAGCAACATTTTTCCGTATTTCGTTCTTCTTTCGAGGTTTTCTGCTGTAGCATTTCTGCTGAGACTTCGTAGCCCCGCAGGGTAGACGTGTGGGAGTTGGCTGTGAAGAGCCGCATCTTCGAGTCATGTTCTAGACCGTGGAACATGTGCTTCTCCGAATCTTCCAAAGTTCTGCCCTACATGGCTCACCAGGGTGGGCTAGTGTTTTGGTATTCCCCTGTGCGCCCAACAAAGCGTAATACATGGGATAAGGCTGGAAATGAAAGGGTTTCACATGCCTTTGAAGGAATGTGCGTATAAGAAAAAAAGGATGATGCTTTTGCCTCGCGGAATTGAACGCTATTCAGTTCGTCTGTGGCGTGTGTGGAATATATACAAGAACTTATCTAGTACAAGTGAGTGACCATCGTGGGACCTGCCTAGTAGAGAAACCTGCAACGGGTGGCCTGTGTTCGTAACAGCCCCTAAATTATATTGTACTGTGCAGTATCGTCGTGCTGCAGCTGGCTCGGCAACATACACGAGCGACACGGGCACCTTATGAGTTTCATTCTGAAGGGGGGGTACATTGTACTCGTGTAGCCCGACCATATGCGCGAATTGAGCTCCTGCAACCGACACCCAACGCCACTTACGATGTATCTTGTACCAGTTACCTCCTAGCCTCAGTCCTGTATGGCTCGGAATCGTAGCCAACACCCGTAGGTTGAAGTGTAGCTCGGAATCGTAGCCAACACCTGTAGTTTTGAAGTGTACCATCATTGACCTTCTAGCTTCTGTTCTACACTCCATACATATATTCCGTGAACCAGGAGGAAGAGAAGGTCGTCCGGCGCTATATTCAGGGAGCTTAGGTCTTCACCTGGTGCACCATGCTCGGAAAAAAACACGTTCGCTTGTGTAGAAGACACTTCTGCAGGCGTCCGCCAACCCCGGATGTCCACGGAACCTTCACTCAACCCTTAGAGTAGGGCTACTGGTCGCATGGCCGCCGCCCAATCGGTGCCTTATTCTCCTCTGATGGCGGGTTCGGGTGCCAGCGGGGGCGTCCGGCGGCGCGGTGCGCTCGGCACCTTGAACACACCAGCTGTAGCTGCACCACCAGCGCCCTCAGACGGACGGTACGACCTGTAACGATCTGTAACCGCAACATAACGCCGAATTGATTTTTGATGGTACCGCTATCAGCCAGCGGAACTTTTCCCCCCTAAGTTGAAAGGGACAGCCTGCTCACGCTGCAACTGGCATCGTATTGGTGGAAGCGCCACGGGGATACCCGATCGTAGACTGCACGGTACATTATGGTATTCGTTTCCTACCAGCGATATATGACAACCGCGAACTTCGGACAAAGTAGTGAGCCTAGGGAGGCTGCTAGTTTGTACGAGGGACCATTTTGTGCGGAAGTAGTTTACTGTACTATTAATATGGCTCTGCCATACCCAAGGTGTTTCGTCTCGCCCATTCCTTGACCAAAGCGAGTAGGCAGAAGGACACGCGCATTTAGGCAACGCGACGAATCCTGTCTTTTCTAAACGTCAACCTTTTACTCTTTTAGGACAGTGTAGAGGCAAATAGAACATGTATATGATAATAAGGTGTTTGCAAGTATCAACCTCCTTTGTTTGGAGAGAAAACGCGAGTGTAAGGTATAATCGTGTGAGTGGCTACACGACCCCACAGTAAAGGACAAGCTGCATTGAAAAAGTGAGATTAAGCTTGAGCGTGACCCTGCATACTCTCGCGGGTTCGTTTAGGGGGTGCGCTTTTTCCCGAGGACAGGTGGAGACCCAACGTCGAAGGAATCTAACCTGTCCAGGCGCAGGCGAACCCCGTACTGCACAGTTCAAATACTGAGCAAAGGGGGGTGTCCATTCCTGGGTGTACTATGCCAACTTCTTGGCCAAAATTTGCAGGGCTCGGCCGTATAAGGCTGGAAGGTCCAAGGTGCGACTTTACTCAGTTAGGTCAAATGATATATGCGCTTTGCCGATGTAAAAAAATCTGGTACAAAAACGGATATTGTGTGGAGTTTAATCGGATCTCCACGTGCATAGCTACACATGTATTTATGTGTGTGTTTGGTTGAAAAAAATGCTAGCTTCAAACCGACGAGTTTCATACCCCACGACCAACCTAATCACGAAATAAACGTGTCAGAAGTTTAAAAAGACAGGAAAAACGTATCCATTAACCTAACTTTCGCTTGATGTTCGTGGGTTGTGTTACCGTTAGATTGTGAAGTTCGACGGTTTCAGTATGATCAGTTTACAAGTTGTTGACTTAAGTCCTACGTAACCAACGTTTGTGCATCGAAATGCAGCGTGGGTTACTGCATGGCTTTCCATCCATGCACCATAGCGTTATTTCGGTAGAAAGCAGCGTCGAATACCGTCGAACCCAGCCGGGGGAATGTCTGGACCCCGATATTTATGGCCCAAGGGTAACCGCACGGTAGGGGGTGCATTTTGTGAGACAAAGCTGTTTAATAGGTTCAACTCCTCAATTGTGGGACTACCCGTTTTTATATGCTTTTATTACGAGTAAATATTTATCGGAACTAGCAAATAGAAACGTTGGTCCGGTTGCGCGAACGAACGCCATCGAAATATTATTTCAGGTGGGATGTGGAACTCCTCGTGTTCAAGGAGCTCGGGGACTTATCATGCTACACCCTTAGTGTAGGGCGCCTCGCAACATGTATTCAACCATCTTGGAATGCCCCCTGCGTTCTCTATAGCAGTTGGTTCGTTCTTAGTTGTGAACCTAGGAGTTGGCCCATCGTCGTTTTTTTCGAAGCTTATTTTTCGGGCTGAGCATTCAGTTTACCTGACGTACAGGTTTTGGGTGAGGTAAAGAAATCGTGACCGGAGCCAGCTGCCGCAGATTATTTGGATGCAGCTTACCGCAATACCCGTTGTTGAGAAAAATGTTTTTCGGGGGGTGGTTGCAAGCAAACATCAAGGGATTAGGGGGGCGGCGAGGTGTGCATCATCCCACCATAAGAGTTGCACTTTTTGAGTCCAACGTGTCTGAAAAGTTGAGCTCCTCAAGTAATTTGCTATTGGTTAGTCTGATACGTTTGCGGAACTATGGTGTTTTTTAGGACTACCGTATAGAAGTGCTGGCCTGGTTGCGAGCTTGAATATCTTCGACGGCAATATTCGGGTACGATACTGAGCTCCTCATGGTTGGAGGTCAAAGGCTTCCGCTGCATCTATACTGTTAGACGACTCGTGTCGTTGCGTTAGACCCTATTAATTTGGATGGCGTTGCAGTTCTTGAGGTGGGTGTATTGTTTGTTGACTGCCGATGTAACACCGTAGAATTGTGGTCCGTGCAGCTAGTCAAATATTGGAGAGGAAAATGGTATTCAATATTTTCCGAACTACTGTACCGTTTTATGTGCGTCGCGAGTGTCGCACACAAAGTTCACCGTTTAGTTCGTTTTGCGGTCGGTTCAATGTAGACTTTAAACAAACACCTGTTTCGAAGAGGGGAATTGGAACACAATGGACGTTCCTTGAAGTATCAGACAGAAAAGCACACCCCCAAGGTTTCTTTAAGCAGAAGTTGTCGGGCAGTTTTGTTTTACGACTAACGGGCTTCTGGTCGAGTGTCAATCGCCGTGTTTGGTTAGGGCAAACCGTGCTCTTTTACCATTATTGATGTTCGTCAAGAGCATTTAGACCATTGCTACGGTAACGGGGGTTGTGTTGTTCTACCCCCTTTTGGACAATTTATTTCCAGTGGCTCGGTGTCACTCGCGCAAGTGACCCCCCTGTTGCTTGTGGTCACAGGCTTTCGTCCCGTTTACCGTTCTCGATATGAATGCGAAAAGGGATGGTTATCTACGCTGCACCACAATACAATCGCCGAACGTGCTTTCTCAGTGGGGTAGAGAGTCACTCGCGCGACCGGATAAGACCCGGCAGTGGAAACAGGGGGTAACCCCCTAGCGTAGCCTTGATCACTACCATGGCGACTTTTGATGACGTGCCTTAAAGTGAGGTACAAGGTAGTCGGCGTTAGTGGACAAAACTCGGACGTGAAAATATGAGGTGGCCCGCACGGCTACAGTAGGGGGGTGTTGCGTTCGGGGTTGTTTTTGTCGACCTTGCAAAAGCGATGACCACCTGAAGTGCTTGTGGGGTTTCGGTTTTTCCAAGGTTTGTTGTTGCACTGCGCCGTCAAAAAATATTCAAGTCCGTTCGGGGATGGGGCTACTGAGTGATGAGGCAGTCGAGAGAGTAGTGGTCTAAACTCGAGTTCTTCCACGGTAAGCCCCCACAACATAATTATTTAACTACATACAGTTCCCGGCCGTGTCTCGTGAAATATGATGCCCCTTGCGACCCCAACGTCACCGTTTCATCATCCTTTGGATCCAAGAAAAACAATAAATACATTTTTTTGTAGCATCCTTCTTTGTGTCGAGCAAGCATGAAACGTTCGTTAAACAAACTTGCTTCGGGGGGGGGGGGGGGGGGGGGGTGCTATCGTAGAATTAGCCACTTGATAGTGAAACCATGGTGAAAAATACGGTGTACTACCGTTATTTTAGTGTACCCTCGGTCCGACCAACCTCACCTTAGGGTTTATGTGACCGCCCTTGCAGTAGGCTTGGTCTGACGTCCCTTGCGGTAGTGCTGTTGTAGCGTTCTTGTAGTGTTGGTCTACAAGGCTATGAGAGCATAATTCACGGGAAAACCCATGTACCAGGCGCCACATATGTATGTTTTGTTCGTTGCACGTTGTCGGTCGTGGCTTCACGCATGGATCTTTCGCTCCGGGCGATGGAATACGTATGTACGTTTACGTAGAGTGAGAACAATCAGTCAGTCGTCGAATGGTTATAGGAAGACAATCATTGATGGTAGAGTGCGCATCACGCCAGGGGCGCTTGCCGTCCCGGGTAGGACTCGGATAACGCTGAAATTAATCCCGCGGGAATCACTTACAGCTTTAGTCTTCTCGATATTTGGGAGATGGATAATTCCAGGGGATCTTATGCCGCTGGAACGGAAACCACGGGAAAACAACAGGCATATCAAGGAAATCGTTTGGGTGGGAATGGGAAATTAGCATTTCTACGAGAGCGAGTGGGATGGGATTGGGAATTGGTGAACGGGCTGGGTAGAACCACGGGAACGATTACACGGGAACGTGAACTAATCCCAATTCCCGTGAAATGCGGTGGAAACCTATGTCGCTTTTGACATTATCAATAAAAGGTCAGCATGAACGTTAATCCGGGTATGTCATTTATAGTAAACATCTCGCATTTGTACGAGAGCGAGTGGGATGGGATTGGGAATTGGTGAACGGGCTGGGTAGAACCACGGGAACGATTACACGGGAACGTGAACTAATACCAATTCCCGTGAAATGCGGTGGAAACCTATGTCACTTTTGACATTATCAATAAAAGGTCAGCATGAACGTTAATCCGGGTATGTCATTTATAGTAAAACATCTCGCATTTGTACGAGAGCGAGTAGGATGGGATTGGGAATTGGTGAACGGGTTGGGTAGAACCACGGGAACGATTACACGGGAACGTGAACTAATCCCAATTCCCGTGAAATGCTGTGGAAACCTATGTCACATTTGACATTATCAAAAAAAAATCAGCATGAAAATTAATCCAGGTATGTCGTTTATAGCAAAACTACGAACTATAATGTTAGCTCGAAGATTTCTTCGAAAACCTCATTTGCAAGCTGTGTGTGATACTCCGATCGCGCGTATTAATAGGTGTGTGTCCTCATTAAGGGCATAGATCGGCGACTCCCCTTAGAACTACCTGCATACATATCTCGTACATACAGTGTAGCTTGTACCAAGGTCAACAGGGTGACGCCAAGCAATCCGTGCGCAGTAGTAAACCATATAATCCTTTTTTCAGGGGGACAAAATCTGTCAGTTTTGGAAAGAATGCACCAATTTATTGTTTATATATCCTGTAGTCGTATGGCCGGTGAGGGGAGGGGGGCGGGTATAGGGAAATACGGTGATGGCGGGGACGGCGGGAAAGGGAGGGGGGGCTATTATTTGAAACTCGAAGACAATTACAACGAACTGTAGCTGCTGCATTGGTGGACTGACAGGTTTAAAAGATTATAGCACCTCAGGTCCTGTCGCGTAGTGTTTATAACTCTGTCTGGCGGATTTGACTTTTGATGGTGCGGAGAGGGGGGAAAGGGGAAGGGATTGATGGTGAGGGGGGGGGTGGCGGATGTGGATAGGAGGAAAATTTGCTACCTGAATGCTAAACGCAAATAGATGCCAAATATTTCAAAGAAAATGCATGAGATGGATATGGAGCAAACTATATATTACTTTGAGTTGTTCTTTCACATGGTTTTATTAATCCTAGCGGTTTTGGATTTATGTATAAGATTAATACTACCAATTCAATGGTACTTTTGGTATGCTGTTGTGCTGGTTTTTCTGTATGTAACCTTCTGGTGGTATGAATGAATTGAAAATCGTCTAGATTAATGTACGGTGGTGTCACCTGAGCTATAGACAACCATTGGGGACCTTACTTAGTATTTTGGGTACACCCGCCGTTAATGGAACTACCTGTCTATGTACGAATTTATAATACTCTAGTCTAGACTACACATCCATCACTTCGAATTGCCCGTGTCATTTTTTTTATGTTTTGTTGATTGTATGACACCCCCTGACCAGGTGTCAGAAATGGGGGTGGGTGCGTGATAACATATTTGTTTTCAGGTCAGGACTCCTAATAATAGTAGTTGTTCGTACTTACTTTTAATTAAATAAAAAGCAGGCTCAGACTGTTCAATGAATGCTAAATCACGACGATGATGTGCGTGCCAATCGGTGAATGTTCGAGTCGGTCAATACTCGTGACAGGTCAAGTTGCGCAATCTGATACTACTTCGTTAGGCATTTGATTTTCTTGCGTCACGAACGGGCTACACGAAAGAACGGTCTAGACCATTAATCCTGCTGCTGCACTTGATCGACTTTACGTCTGTCTGTCGTTTTTTGTCGGCTTCCTGGCGTATACCGATGGACCCTTGCACCCTCAGAATTTTCTATATATTATATCCATGATCGGACTCTTTATTCGAAACCTCTGCCCTCCAAGACAACGCCAAGTGCTATTCATTGCTGGGCAATGCAGTCGTGCCACGGTCGGCACCGACCAAGAACGGGCAGGTATCGCCCCGTCTGGTATATTGCGTCCAACATGACCTATCTCCGCTGCATGCTGCAGGTTGCGCTAATAGTTGGACTTTGGTTTAACCCCGCCGTTGGCTTCTATGAACTTGGGCTCGCCCCAAAGCGCAGCACTTCCATTACGTCTACGAGCACTGCCTCTCGTCTTCCCCACGATGAGGTCTTGGGCACACGTTCAACAGGTCCTGCCTCAGGTAAGTGTTGGCAACATGGCTGGGCGATAAACGGAATCTAGATTGAGTGGATTTGGGACGCGGTTGGACCCAGGCTACGGTAGGGGGGTCCCTTTTTGGGCCTTGAATTTCAGTGGCTAGGGGTCACTCGCGCGAGCAACCCCTTCGTTCTTTTGCGATCTTACGTTTTCTTCATGTTTTATATTGACGAAATGAATCCGCAATGCGAAGGTAATCTAGGCTGCTCCAAAACAACTGCCTAAACCGTTTTCATCCGCGAGGTACAGAGTCACTCGTGCGAGTGGCTCAAACACACCAGTGAAAACGGGGGGACCCCCCCCACCGTAGCCTTGGTCGTTGGCGCTATAATACGCGACCTGTAACACCTCGAGAACTGATCCGACGTGTGTCTAACACTTATTATGTAAACAGGTGATTGTGGCGTGCTACCATGCCGTGCCATGAGTAAGTAGTAGTAGTAGTAGTAGTAGTAGTAGTAGTAGTAGTAGTAGTAGTAGTAGTAGTAGTAGTAGTAGTAGTAGTAGTAGTAGTAGTAGTAGTAGTAGTAGTAGTAGTAGTAGTAGTAGTAGTAGTAGTAGTAGTAGTAGTAGTAGTAGTAGTTAATTTCGCACAATCGGCAAGCATTGGACAATGACACCGCGGGGTGACTGTATGTATAACTTTGATGACATTATATATCAATTCTCGAGGAGTCCTTGGGCCTTTTGGTACTCCGTCTCGATTTGCTCCTTATTCTGATTGTAACATCGATCGATGGTTGTGCAGCTGCAGCGTTTTTCACGAACGCTCGGGCGAGGGAGGGGCGGGCATGTTGCATATTGCCAAAGACACCCAAGCACAGGAAGACCAAGAGAACAAACCCAATAAAATTATTATTGTTGTTGTTGTTGTTGTTGTTGCTGTTGCTGTTGTTGTTGTTGCTGTTGCTGTTGTTGTTGTCACACTATTAGATCGCGAAATCTAGTCCGTGGTCACAGGATAGGCTCCAACCACTCTGGAGTGGAAAAATAGCCCTGGGAAAGAGTACCCCAAGGGACCCAGAAACAAACCAAAAGCGGTGCACGCATTTATTATCATAGTTGAACCAATCCATGCCTCCGATAAAAAAATATACAAAATCGAAATCGGAAGTCAGCGTACGTATTATGATCCTGGCACGTGTACTGGTATTATATAGGTCTCATTACTCTTTTCTAAAAACTGACTACACCGCATGCCACCCACATACTTCGAAGTTATTACAGAAGACTACCACGTGTATACTTCACGTAGCACCCTTCACGACGCATACGAACGACAGACTCGGAAAACAAGCAAAATAAAATATTGTAAAATATGTTGAAGAGAGGAAGCAAAGACATAAACGCAATAACGTCAAAATTCTAGCAGACCCTAGTAACTGACCAACGACGGCAGGCATGGGGCACCTAGAGTGTATCATCAAGTGCCCTAATAATGACACTGAAGGCTCAGGTAGGTGCCTTAACGGCACTGGAGGGAGAACACGGCGTCGCGAATACGTCCGCGCGAATGTAAATTATACAAGGTACTGGCTTCGACATGCCTCGTACTTTGTAATTTGTAAGTTAATTGGTACTAATATTCTGTACATTCCCTGTCGAATTGACGTATAGATAGGCCGGTGGCCGACGTCATGCCGCCCGTACACCCCTACCTAGCAGTATTCATAACCCCTCTGGTAGTATAGGGGATTGCTGTGAACGGTCAATATGCTGTCTGTGGTCTGATGCGCGAGCGTAGGTGAACTCGAGCAACGTGCTGGTTTTGCCGTGTCTTCAAAAAAAGGTGGTGGCCTTGAAGGTGTTTATCGTAACTAAGGTGGTGGCCTTGAAGGTGTTTATCGTAACAACAGATCATGCCGCTACCATTAATACTGTACAGCCGATTTTTATTATTGAACACGACCCTTCCACTGAGAAAAAATCATTTGTTTCGTTTTAATAGAAACATAGACTACACATATTACAAGGTTCCCCTTCGGAATGCGGGTAACGTGAAATTCCGGGGGCGTTGCAGGGCGCAACGGGAGACACCGGTAACACACGTATACATATTTCTCCACATAAAATGGTGATGGTGTCAACATATATCATTCGCGTACTCACCACATAGATAAACCCCACTGCTTTTTTTTTAGGAAACGTGTGGCATGAAAAGAAAGAATAGTACTCAGCGGGAAGAGTGTGATAGCGGTGGGTGCACGTTGTACTGATGCACGCGCAAACGAAATAATATAGTGGTCAGGGGATGCCGTGTACTGTACGTGGAATAGTGCTCGTTGCTATAGACTATAGTACATCACATAATATATACGTTTGCACTTGGTAAAGAATAGGGTTGACAAGCCAATGCCAGTCGCTCTTGGATATTGATGGTTAATTGGTTGGCATCAGCAGTTGAGGTATGTGTGGCGTACGTGGTAGGATTTTCCATGAGTTTTAGAGGTAGTCTAATGTTACGGTTCAGTGACAGTTTCAAGAGTTACTATGACAGGCGTTTTTGTTATAGTAGGGGACGCGCTATTTATGTCCCCTCCCTTAGTCGGGTGTGGCCTCTCCACCCTGCCAGAATTCCAATTCCAATTCCAATTCCAATTCTAATTCTACAATTCCTCAAGTCCTTGGGTTCACGTTCATAAACCTTCGGATCAGCAATCAAGTTACTATTTCCACGCTACCTTCTCGGGAGACTTCCCATCTTGAGCACTGGCACAAGGGACGTGCTCTCTCTTTCTCCGAGGAACGCCCAAGCGCCTTTTGAACTTGGTCGTATCGGACCTTCGGAGGTCAGTCATTATGAATACCTGAGGCAGGCTACAGATTTAGCCTGTGTGTGGACCTTGCGATGCTAGTAGGCTAGATACCTTCGTCTTCTTCGCCATGAATATACTCGCATGTCCACCCTGATCCCAGACTGACTCCGCCAATCAGGCTCCGATTCGTAACACTAATGTTAAACGCTTTGGGACCGTGTTTGAGGTGAATCGCTTTGATGTGCTCCTCGTTTATCCCCGTCGAAAGTAGGGGTAGATCTATAGTCTAGTGTTCCCGCCTGAACGCGCCACTACTTGATGCATGTGGTCAGAAAGGTATGTGCGTAGTCTATGATATGTGTGTACGTCGTATGATATGTGTGTACGAAAATAATAGCAACAGACCTAGGACCGCACCACCCAGCCAGTCAGATGGCGTCCTGGCCCCGTGGCGAACGCTGAAACAGAACTGTAACCGATTTTGGCTACAGTAGAACCGCTAGTAAGGAGGTATATATTCTCGAACCTTACGCATGGTTCCACTCTGCCCAAACCAGAATACTGGGCCTGGTCGAGACTCGCTTGCATGCTGCGCTCGCGATGCCTGTCGGCCTCGCCGCGCTCGGCGCCATCTTCCAAACTTTCCCCGCTCTATGTCAATGTGAACCGCGTCTCCCGCGCGGAGAGATGCAAGTCGTGCCCTGTGGCGCTAGTTCCAACTCTCGGCTGCTCCCGGCCTCTACCTCCCAGCCTCCTCCTGTTAGCATCCGCTCTGTCCGCAAATAAAATATCGGGGTATGTGTTTTTGTTCAGGTAAAAGCGGTCCTTACACTCGGACACGTCTTGTTACCCCGCAAGAGAAAAATAAACACACTGGGTCAACCACTCCCACGGACGCGTTCGCTCCTGCCTCGACGAGCAGCCGCTCGTGCGACGGGAGAGCGCCGGTTTACCCTTGTCTGCACTCAAGCCCACCTACCCACGTCGAGATACAGGCCAAAACGGCCCAGGGCGGCATGCCCCCAAACCTCACACTAATCCGATCCACATGAGTACTCCCGTGCTACTACTACTGCTGTATGTTGCTGCTACTGCAGTTGTTGTGCTGCTGCTGAGGTAATTTAGTCCGGGCGGTTGCTGCTACTGCTGCTGCTGCTGTGCTGCTGTTGAGGTTAGTTCAGTAACCGGCCAGTTTTTCACAAAGTAAACAGTGAATGATTTTATAAAACAGCGAAGAAAAAAAACGTAAAAGTCTAGACTAGTCTATCATAATATCAAAATTTGAGAAACAAGTTGGGGTGTTCCAAGTTAACCTGCTCGTGCCAGGGAGGCGGAACGCGATCCCTTGTCAAAAAGAGCCAGCTGAGCGACGTTTAATTCGCCGCGCGCCGCCACGGAGCTCGGCCGAGATTCAGACATGCTTCATAATGTACCCATGGCAGGCTAGCTTGCCCCGCGGCCGTAAGTGCAAGAAGAAGCACTCGGCCGCCGGAGAGCAGCGAGCCAAAAAAAAAAAAAAAAAAAATCATATAGACTATAGTCTATATTGGCGACCTCAGAGCCCCACATCGGCACGGTAAAAATCTAGGGCGTGAAATCGTACATTTGAGAAAATAATAATTTGAAAAGGAAGCACAGGCAGATCTGTTAAAATTGCGGTAAACCACACTACAAACCCATCGCATGCCCACGTGAGACGACCTCTACGAAACGCAGTAGTAAGTAGCATATGCCTAACGATGTAATGCCACCCTCGCGTCCAATAGTGGTGACATCGCATATATATTATAAAAATTAAAATACACTCCAGCTGGGAGATCGAAGATTTTGTCGAAACTCATCTTTGCAAGTGTGTGTGATACTCCGATCGCGCGTATTACGGGTTGTGTGTCCCCATTAAGGGTATTGGTCGGCGACTCCCCTTGCAACTGCAGTGTAGCTATCAGGGTCAACAGGGTGATGTTAGTCAGTCTGTGCGCGGAAACTATAAAACCCGTTTCTGAGGGGGACAAAATCTGACAGCTGTGGAGGGAAATGCATCCGTTTATCAAGTGAATCCTGTAAGTCGAATATCCGGTGAGGCGAGGGCGGAGTTTTTGAGGAAGTGGGGTCCTGATTTTGATCAAAAGGGGGGCGGGAGGGGGCGGGGGGGGGGGGAGGGGACGGGTGGGGCAGGTCTATCTGTGCGCGGAAACTATGAATATTTCTTGTGGGGGAGAGGAGGAATGTGTCGGGGGGGGGCGCGGGCGGCGGGGGAGAGCTTTAGGTCGCATAGATGTAGGGGTTGGCTATACGCGTGGTGCTAGGTCTAGGCGATGGTGCGGGTGGTGGGTAGAGGGGGAGGCGTTGGGGACGGGGGTGGGTGGGAATTGCAGCAGCGGCATGGAAGGCTCTGAAACGATAACGAGGCGATATCCAGGGCGTGGAAGTCTTTATTACTCTGGCGGATTTCGATAGTAAGTGGGGCGTTTAAGCAAGAGAAAGCGAGAGAAAAAAACGTAAAAAACGGGGACAGGGGGGGGCGGGGGGTGGGAGGGTTTTCAAGAGGTTTAGGTCACATATAATATTCAAATCAAGAATTTGGTCTTTATATATGACATCGCGTATCCACCTCGCCTTCTGTATTTGTAAGATGTATCTCTGTCTTCGAATTGACCTCAGAGCCCCACATCGGCAAGGTAGAGATCATGGTGGGTGAAATCGTACATTTGAGACAATAATTATTATGAAAGGAAGCACAGGCAGATCTGTTAAATTTGCGGTAAACCACACTACAAACCCATTACGTAGGGTATTTCGTACATACCGTCTGCATGATCGCCTCCCAACCTATGCCAAGCGAAGTATGACTAACTAGGTACCGTAATTGAGCGCGTGTACACCAAGCGTTCCTTTAAAAACACAGACGATTCGCATTTCTCCCTCTAGTGCTTAATGGCGGTGACAGTGCATGACCACATCACCTCGCCTGTTGCATTTGGTAAGACGTATCTCTTTCTTATAATTACCGATGTCAGAAAATAATGGTAACTACACATATTCTGTCTTTCGATCCATGTACTATAAATAACAAATTATGAAGATTTAACACGTTATTTACTATACCTTAACACTGGGTTGCATACTGCATCTAACATCAAACCTTCTAGAATAATAAACATTACCAGGCAGACGATATAGAGGGATATCTTCTTGCAACAACCGTCACGTTTGTCCCTGATTTAGAGTATCCGCGCACATATGGAAATGTCCCCCCCCCCCCCCCCCTCCCCTCCCCCTCCACCGATCCCTCTTGTTGAACCCCCCACCCCCTTTCCCCCCCCCCTTCCCCTCCCCCTACCCCGATCCCTCTTGTTGAGAAAACCCCACCCCTTTCCCCCCCCCCCTCCCCGGATCCCTCCCCCCCCCACCCCCCCCCTCCTTTTTCGCCTAGTATCGTTCAAAACGACCCCCTTACAATCGAAATCAGCCAGAGTAATAAACACCTCTATGCAGTCGATATCATTCTTCCCCCCCACCCCCCTCAACCCCCCCCTCCAACGCCCCCTTTTTTCCCACCACCCGCACGATCGTCTAGACCTAGCACCAAGCGTATAACAAGCCCCTACATATATTTTATCTCACAGCCGGAGTGTATTTGAAGGTTATATGTGACCTAAACCTCCTACAACCCCCCCCCCCCCCTTCCCGCCCTCTTGCTCTCCCTTGTTCAAACGCCCCATCCAATATCGAAATCCGCCAGATTAATAAACACTTCACGCACTGGATATCACCTCATTAACTTTCTAGAGCTATCCATGCCGCTGCTTTCCCCCCCCCCCCGCCCCCGCCCCCCCCCCCCCCCCGCCCCGAACGCCCCCTCCTTTCCCACCACCCGCACCATCGCCTACACCTAGCACCACACGTATAATAAACCCCTACATCTATGCACCTAAAGCCCTACCCTCCCCCACCCCCACCCCCGCCCCCGCCCCATCCCACCCCCCCCCCCTCGAACACTCCGCTCTCTACTCGCTGATTGTACGACTTACCCCAGGAAACACATGATAAACTGATACATTATTTCCAAAACCGTCACATTTATCCCCTTAAAATAATGTATAGTTTCCACGCACAGATTGAGCTGCCCCACCCGCCCCACCCCCGCCCAAACCGCCTCCTCCCCCATGATAAACTGGTGCATCTTATTGTTTTTTTTCTAAACCCGTCATATTTATCCCCTTGAGGAGTTTAACGCTTTCACGAACCAATTGCCCGCCCGTCCGCCCCCCCCCCCTTCCCCCCCCACCTTCAACCCCGCTCCCTTTTGGTCAAAACCAGGCCCCCACGTCCTTAAAAACTCCGCCCTCCCCTCACCGGTTATTCGACGTACAGGATACACTTGATAAACGGATGCATTTCCTTCCACAACTGTCAGATTTTGTCCCCCTCAGAAACGGGTTTTATAGTTTCCGCGCATAGACTGACTAACATCACCCTGTTGACCCTGATAGCTACACTGTAGTTGCAAGGGGAGTCGCCGACCAATACCCTTGATGAGGACACACAACCAGTGATACGCGCGATCGGAGTATCACACACAGCTCTCATAGATGAGTTTCGACAAAATCTTCGATCTCACAGCTGGATTGTATTTTCATTTTTTATTATATAGTCTATACACATACCTGGTACAACATATTCCTGAGAGACGCATTATATTCCTGAAAATACAGCACTTATTGGCACCAGATATCATTCGCAATTGATGATGTGTCAACACTGCCGTCGGTATTGAATGCAAAAGCCCCGCTCCGCCGGGGGCGTCTGCCCACTACGCTCGCCCGCGCAAAAATGGAACTAAATAAAAGATATGTAAAGGGGGCGGAAAGAAGAGGCCCATGGTTTGGTGCTAACAACGAATTTTATTGGTACTGCAAAGAGCTGCTTGTGCAGAACTAATTGCCACTGTGACGTGTTGTGTTGTTGCGTACTTGTTGGCGGTGTCACGTTCTGATCGGCAGTACGGGTGTCATATGCGTGGGGGGAAACATGAGGGACAGAGAGAGACCAGATATATCAAGAAAACACAAAAAGACGTACACAACACGTATGATAATGCCGTGTACTGCTCGTATACTCGAAAGGAAGCACAGCGCAGCACGGCACAGCTCCGCACCGCAGGACAAAAGGCACGGCACCGCACGGCGCTGTGTGTGCTGCGCTGCTGAGCTGTATATAGCTGGACTGATCTGAGCTGGCCGTGCATTGTGATTCAACAAAGTAAGTACCTGGTATGTACAAACTGGGTGTAGGTGTACCGGTAAGTGGTATTGAACTTTGAAACACGACTCAAAACCTTAGAAACGCTGAGAAGCGCTGTTTCAGCATCCGAGCCCCCGCTCACCCGTCCGGAGAGGATTACATCTTAAAACTAATGTGGGAGGCAAGAAAACGGATGCCGAGCTCAGGATATCGATGGTTGTCAGCAAGTTTATACAACTATCCTCTAGACCACAGAGCCACTGTGAACTGCGGATTGGTGGTCTACTAGTGGATGGACTGTCCGCTGCTGAGCCCGTGTGTGTGCTTCGGTTCGAATCCTGGTGAGTGGCAGGGAGAAAAAAAATGGTGTATCAAGGACTATCCACTAGACCACGAATGACGCTGTGACTTTGTAGTCTATTAATAGTGGATATATTGTCCGCTTCTAAGCCTGATGTGTGCGTTGGTTCGAATAACGGTCTCATCGAAAAAAAAAGTAAACGATCTTAAAACAACATATTGATTGATAGTGTACGCATAAATATGGAGACGGTGAGCAGCGCTGAGAAGAACATCTCAGCGTCATTATGACGTTGTGGTCTAGTAGATAGTCTGCCCGCTTACGAGGCTGGTGTGAGTGGGTTCGAATCTCGGTGTCATCAGAAAAAAATGGTTCTCATAAGTAATACATTGATATAACACTCGTACGGAACGAAAACGGTGAGATGCGCTGGCAAGCGCTGCTTCATTCATTCCAGCCGGCTCAGTCGTCCAGAGAGGATAATGTCTTAAATTTGGTGTGGGGAACGCAAAACATTGAGTCGGCTCAGGAAACCGATATTTGTGAATAATTTTATACCAGGTACCATTTTTTCTTTTCAACACTTATTTGAATCATCGCAACTTTCAGCTTTCTACCATGGGATGAATTTCGTGTTGTAGTACTAATAGCGAACACCGTAACAATTTGCTCTTGATGTTTACGCTGACAACCTCTGTACGTGTAGTACAAATGAGCGTCCAGTGCATCACACAGATTGCAAACGAGTATCGACCCTAAACATTATCAAATTCACACAGCTGACGTGGTTATAGTCTAAGTAAAATTACATATTTAAAATTTCGATACGCACCAATGCTACGTACTATTGGTTCTGCTGATGATTGCAATATTTTATTGTTCTTCACCTCGGCTAAATCCGTGGAAATCGTGCATCTTCAAAGAGTACGAAATACATCTATCTGTCAAAAAAATGCGGCCGGGGTATCACGCAGCTGAAAATGTGGAAATCGATGTGTAAATTGTTTACCTAACTCACAGCTGGCGTATATATAACAGTGTTACCAAACAATCATACGCAACCCCACCGCACGGAGGGATACTCAGATATTACACATGCTGAAAAATAAAAAACACAACAACGAACACCCCTTGCACCACGCTATACCACTGATGCGGCTAGCCCCCACCGCAAACCTGCGCAATCTACGAAACCCCGTCGCATTTTCAGCGCCAACGAGTACGTTTGCCAAAACACTAACAAACACGCGCAACATTACTGCGACCGATTAACTCCCCCTCCACTGACTCCCTCAAAAGCACGGGCGGGTGGGTGGAAACTCAAAGTAGTCTGTATCACACCTTGGACCTGTAGTTCTGACTCTGCTCCCCTACGCGCTCCGGGTGCAGGTCGTCGCCTACACAGCTGAGCCAGGTGTACCCAAGGCTATCGCTCATACGACTATGACTTACCGCATTGATCTGATTGGTCAAACTTCTTCCGTACGTACAAAACACATACTTTCTCATACTTCGATAATATTCTGCTTTGCACTTTGCTTTCAAAGTTGTATTGTATAAATGCGCAACCCCCCGCCCGGAGAGGGGGGTTGGAGATGGGAATACCCCGGGGCTGCCCGGCCGGTAACCCCCCGCTAACATCCGTATACACGAGTCAACTCCCAAACCAACTGGCGACATCGAACTCTCGACGCCAGCCTCCAGCACAACCGGTAGTAGACCCGTATTACGGATGTTGTCTCACCTCCCCGCCCCCCCACTACTCGCGAGTCGTAAAGTGCACACGGGATAAGACACTTCTTTGTAATTCCGCGTTTGCCAAACTAGTCAGATCTAAAGGTGGATTAACTCGCCCCCACTCGGTGCCTTGCCCCGGGTGAACCCCACCGCCAATTCCTTCCTGGGCCATAACGCTTGCTACACAACTGGCGCTCTTTCCGTGACTACGGACATACGTCTTATAAGCATTGGACGCCCATCGGCCCTCACGCTGCAACACCTCCGGTGTTGCACCCCCCGCCGACAAGTGCGTTGCGCCTCCAATAATCAGGGAGTGCAAGGCGTACTCCTCCGCACGCACACCCGCCAACGCGACCACTTTTCGCAAAGCTGTCGTTGCTTGATGTTGTGTCCACATGGACCTTCTGCCGTTACCAACGCAAAACGCAACCAAGGGGGCCGAAGAGGGAAGAAAAAAGTAACAAGACATCAATTCGATCATGAGATCGACGGCGCCGCCACCTTCCCCCACGCGCATCGACGGACCCTTCCGCACACGCGTGACAACCGCCACTTTCCGCAGTAGGTCAGCCTTCGACCCGCGAGCCGAACCTCAACACGATCTGCGGTTGACCACTGCGCAATGGTAAGCTGAATATTTCCGCGAAAGAAGGCAACATCAGCACGTCGCAAACAACAAGTCTCGGGAACTCGTAACCGGGTTTCCGCAAGCATTTCTGACGCGCGAGTCAAGAGACAGAACGAAGCGCACAGGGCAAGCCACAAAACACGACCCCCGGCACGCCACGCGGGGATCCGTTTCTCGCCCGCGAGCAGCATATCCCACGAAACGGGCCGCCGCACGGTTGCCTGGTTGCCGACGTCAGCATGCAAACGAGCGGCGCCTTTAAGGGCATTATCAATCACGGTATGAGTGGTGTCGATCTCAAAACCTCTCGAAATACGGTGAAAGGACTTGATCGCTAACAAATAGCTCTCAATAGTTGCCGACCGCAATTTTTTGGTTGAAACGGTGTACGCGACGTACTCAAACACATGCCAAACGTTAGCCATGCCATCTCGGCACCGATCGAGCAACACTGGCAGTCCACAATGTACCCGATATTCTACCCATGCGCCAAAATGCCCCTGATAAGTGCGTTCAGACGAGGCCGCAATGGCGTGTCGCATGAGTTCGAGGCCAACACCGAAGTACATAGGAATATGCCCGCGGCCCCCAGATCCTGCTCCTGCCACGGAATTTCCGGTCGAACAGCACGCCGATTAACAAGGACGGAAGCGAGATCCCAGCGTGAGATACCGTCAGCGGCAACGTTAAAAATACCCCGTACGTGTTTCGCGTCAAAGTTCCAACCAGAAGATAATTCGAGCACACCAAGGAGGCGCATCAGCGCGCCCGGTATTGGGTCCTTGCCACCTTGACACCGCCGCACCCACTCTACGGCTGCTTCGTTGTCGCTACGCAACAGCGCGCAGTCCCCCAACGCGGCCGGGCGCTCGGCACACAGAGATACGAGGACCCAAGCGGAGACAACCATACCTAGCAGTCCGAAGACGTTAATCGACATATCGTTCTCGCGTGCAACTGACTTGCTCGACCCACAAAAGCGAGATCGTTCCCCGGCGTCAAGATCGTATGTCCAGTATACCCCAGTTTCAATGCAGAACCCCCCGACAGCGGTTTTGGATGCATCCGAAAATAGAGTACGTTGGGAGGGGCGCTCAAGCAAATGATACATCGGAGCCGACAAGGTACCACTGCGCGCGTCCAATTCCTCCTCAACAAACCACCGCCAAAACTCCAGGTCCCCTTGAAACTCGGGTCCCAAGACGAGACGCCGCTCGGGGTTGGCCGTACGAAAACCAAAATCGGCTCCGGCAGATATGCGCGGCATACCCACCGAAGCCAACAAACGGTTAATGAAAAACCGCCCCGGACGCACAGCAGAGGAGACATGTTTAAGAAAGCCAACGAGCGGCGACACCTGCTTCGCTGAAGCAGATGTACGAGACGAGGGGCACTCCGCAAGGAGATTTTGCGGCTTGAGGCGCTTATGGGACGGCAACGTAACCGTAAGCGCCTCTGTTTCAATGATCCAACCCAACACCTCCAGTTGCGTGTCCCAGTCAGTGATTTCTCTGGCGGACAGGAGGGGTGTATCAGAGAGGCCACGTTCGCCCAACAAGCAAAAATGGTCCGATGCCAGCGATTGGACAGCGCGCAAACAGCGGCGACCGCCCGGCCACCATTGCACGTCGACGAGAATGCCATCGTCTACGTAATACATCACAACGAAGTCATTCCCGGCGTTGCTACCAGGGCGGGAACAGGCCCACAATCGCCCGGGATAGAGACAAATGGAACCCTCGGCGGCGGGGAAATTCGGACGTGCGCGACGGCCGCAGCCTCTTGTTGGGAAAAATCTGCGCCTTGAAACGTAGAGTGAGTGTGAGCATGCTCGAGAACGGATGCCATCAACCCCCAAAAGCCCGGGCTATTACGCCACACAAATTTCAAGCGTAAATCCACGACGACGCGATCACCGAACACGTAACCGAAAGCCGGCGCACCTGCCGGGTCAACCAAAACCTGTCCAAACGCATATTTGACGTGCACACGGCACAAGAGGATTCGAGCATTACTACCGTGGGTCTGTCCCAAAAACATTATCCATAGTAAAACCTCACGAAGCACGTGGCCGAGCTCGGACGGTGGCGCGGAATCAAAATCCGTGTCACCGTTAACACTGGTCCGACCCCCCGCGCGCGCAAACGTGAGATCGTGAATAATCCGAAATTTAGGTTCTAGAACGACGCTATGCGGTGAAATACGAAGTCCAAAAATTTCGCCAGCGAAACGCAGATCAAATAACCCTCGCAAATCTTTTTGTGGATCGCGACGTCGTATTGTGCGATTCCCCGGTGATTACCACAAGCAAGTTCAGCGGTCAGATCCCCCCCTCTTGATACCCCCACTGGTGCGCCCGGTGCCAACACGCGAAGTAGTAAGGAGGTAGAGGGAAATTTCTTGACGGATCCAAACCAGTGCCGTACGGTAGCCACGGTAATATGCGGCGAAAACAGTGAGGGGCCGATGGTGGATGTAAGTCGGGCAACGCTGCCCTGACACTGTCTCAAGAGGGAGGAGCTTACTGATGCAAGATAACCGAGGCTCGCGGAGCCTTGCTCGGCCATCGACTGCAACACAACCGCCCAAGCTTCCAACCAAGCGTCGGCCGCAACGAGTCGCAAGGCACCCGAACGTACGCCATCCACCGCCCCTTGTACACGCAGCAAGTCAGCCGGCAAATCACGCACACGCACACAAGAAACCGTACCTTTCTCTTCGAAGGGGACCGAGCCCAGAGCCACCGCCACGCGAGCACGCCCCACACTCCCATCGCCAGCCAGAGCTACCATCGCACGCCCACGCAGCCGCCTCCTTACGCCTTGGGTAGCCGGCCGGTGCCTCGCTCCCCCGCTGGCCCCCGGCGTCGTCGCCGCTCTACCAACGGCACGCTCAGCAGTCGCCCGCCTAGGTGTTGGCCCAACCGACAGGAAGGGCCCGTGTGCTCATCCAGAACCCGCGCCGCCACTACCACCTCCGGACCCACCGCGGGGCTCTGAGCGCAGCGCCAACGCCCGCGACCCAACAGCCGGCGCCGCCGAACTGCCACTGTCGCGAAGGGCATCGGGTGAAGTGGCGTCGGCCGGGGGAGCCGAATGCAAGAATTTGCAGTTGGAGAACCGGCATCGGCCCAGAGAAGCAAACTGCCGGCGCTGGGCAGCGATTTTTTTCTATGGTGTACCGGGGCTGGCCGGGTTGCTTTTTCTCTTGGATGGCCTTTCCTGGCTGTCGCGGGGGACATTCAATCCTTCGACGAGCTTGAGCACGTCTCCCCCGCTAGAGCAAAAGGCGCTCGTGCGTTTGAACAAAGGCACGGGCGGCATCGAGAACGTGAAGTCGGACGGAGGGGGCACCATCGGCGGACGGACTGGCTGTGCAAATAGCACGAGGTCGTTGACCCAGAGGCGAAGATCGTTGTTTACCATCTCGCTCATGACATCCCGCGCCGCGGGGCCAGAGAGTAGGATAATATGACAATATTGCTCAGGGTATGTCGGCGTAGGGCGGCCGACGCTGACGTGAAGGCGGCATCGATCGTTGCCACCCTCTCCCGGCAATGACGGTCGCCGTTGCTATAGAGGGAAAATCCAACAGACAAGACCGCCACAAGAGCCTGGCGCAAGAAATCAAGGCGGTCAGCGACCATCAGCAGGTGGTCGACAATCCCTTCCGCCCGCGGCCCGTACGCACGAACGTCAAAGTCACTGATCGCCCGGAGCTGGGTAGCCACTGACGTCGTTATGTTGACGGCGTCGCCTACGAAGGATTGAATATCCGCCGCCGAGTCACCAATGTTGGGAGGTATGCGCCCGTGGAGCACCCAATGTTTTTTTGGTGCCATCTTTTTCCAGATCGCCGTATCGTCGGTTAATTGGACTTTTGGAGTTGGCGCTCCCTCACGTCCCCACTGTCCCGTGAGGCCGGCTGCCGATCGCCAACGTTGTCCATGAACTGCTGCAACATGGCCTCGACGTTCTCGACTTTTGACGCGCCACCAGCCACCGCATTCTGCAAGGTTTCAAAGGATGCGAGCAGCCGATCCATCGTCGACTTGAGGCGAATCACGTCTCCGTCTATCCGAGCGAACTCGACAGACACCTGCCCTTGCCAGAGCAGCACTTCAGCCGGTGTGACCCCCGCAGCCTGGGACACAGCGGGACCGGGGCTGAACAAAGATGGTGCCACGATGGCAGACGCAGCAGTAGCAGCAACCGAAGCGGCTGCAGCACGGCGACCTTCGGACTAAGCTTGCACAGCAGCCAGAGCTTCGGCCCGGCGAGCGTCGACCCCAGCTTGCACAGCAGCGACAGCAGCATAAGCCTCTGCCTCAACTCGCGTAGCATTCGAGGCAGCCACATTAGGGCCGCGTATAGCAGCAGCCACGAGAGCTTCGGCCTCCGGTGATTTGCACTCTTCCATCGTCGCGGAGTGCACGAACTTAAACTAGTCTGTATTACACCTTGGATAGCGCTGACTCTGCTCCCCTACGCGCTTCACGTGCAGGTCGTCGCCTACACAGCTGGGCCAGTGTACCCAAGGCTATCGCTAATACGACTATGAATTACCGCATTAATCTGATTGGTCAAACTTCTTACGTACGTACAAAACACATATTTTCTCATACTTCGACAATATTCTGCAGTGTTACCAAATGAAATCGAGGCCAAGATTAATTAGCAATCTTAAGACAGACGATACGCAAGAAATCAACGTTTTCTTGAGAAACGCCTTCCCGCTATGTACGTTTTGTCATGGTATCACGTGTTTCTCCATCACTTCCAACCAAAAATGCCGATTACGATCTTATATATGTGGGATCGATAGGTAGGTGTTGTTTTTGTCCATGTTTCCTATTAGTAGTGTTAACTTTTACAGGAAAATATGCATCTTTCGATAACGCAACAAGAAGAATATCTTAATTGTATTTTTATCCTGTACGGTGGACGGGGAACAACAATAAAAAGGCTTAATTAAGCTTGCCACACTTCCACGTGTTTTCATACACGTCGTGTGTCGAATTAACTCAGCTGTATTCGAAATCCAATTTCAGCTGGCGTGTCCTTCAGTTCCCGCGAACACGATAGCGCGAACTGGCCTTACCGGCGGTCACCGTTACTATTCCAGGAGCGCAAGTTGCCGGTGTAGACGGATGCGTGAGTATGTCGACCCGACCTGACCCCCGTGGGTCAGGTGCGGTGGAGATAGTCACCCGGGACGACATCATTTCGGGTAGTGTGGGACTTGCGCAAGCTCACCCACTAACAAAATGTCCAGCCATGGGAAAACAGCCTTCCGCCGGACTCGGCCCAGTTACGGTCCACCCTGCCCATTCGGGCGGTAGACTTCGAAGAATTAACGATTTTTTTATTGTCGCAGGAAAGACAAATAAGTACCAACTAGGAAAAACGATTTTTTAGTAGAACTACTTACAAATAAATGTCGATTTCTGCGGCCTTCTTTTACTCCGTTTCACACATTAACACTTTAATACATTCTTTTTTCCGGACCGCTGAGCGATCTCGGATGCGTGAAAGAGAGCTCCTATCGGAACGTTCTCACCTGCATAACGCCGTGTTTCGCACGTTGAAGTCTGGTTTCTGTATTCTCTGTTTTCTGCTTAGTTCACGAAGTATTGCAATAACGCTCAGCTCAGTAGCCCACCACAGCGCTAGCTAAGCAGAGCAGCGCCGTGCGGTGCCCTGCGGTGCCGTGCCCTTTCTACGGTGCGGCACTGTGCAGCGCTGTGCCGTGCTGTGCCGTGCCCTCTCTACGGTGCGGTACTGTGCAGCGCTGTGCCGTGCTGTGCCGTGCTGTGCCGTGTCGCGTGATGTGCTCTACTTTCTATCTCGTACGTGTCATGTCTCCTCGACGAAGATTAGCAGTAGTACCGCGGTACGCCACACCGGGTACCAGATTTGCACGTACTACCGTGTGTTTAATAACATAACCTGCTCCCAGCTCAGCTCAGCGCAGCTATAGCTTAGCAGTACACAGCCCAGCGACTTGCGGTGCCGTGCTGTGCCGTGCCTAGCCCTGCGGTGCGATGCAGAGCAGCGCCGTGCGGTGCCGTACGTTGCCACGCGATGCGGTGCTGTGCGGTGCTGTGTGGTGCTTTGCCGTGCCGTGCCGCGGAGGGTGCTATGCTGTACTTACTCTTTGGTACATGCCAGGTATCTTCAACAAAGCATAATCCAGCAATACCGAGGTACACCACACCAGGTTTGCACATATACTAATACATTGTTGAATCACATAAAAATGCCCGTAGCTCAGCTCAGCCCAACTATTGCTCAGCAGCGCGCAGCGCAGCTCCATGCGGTACCGTGCTGCCGTGCCTTGCTCTGGGGTGCGACACTGTACAGTGCTGCGCTGTGCTTCCTTTCGAACGCACAGTACCGGGTATCATACGAAGTACCAGGTAAAAGGTATGACACCGATGCGTACGTGTGTGTACTCGAATCTTCGCATTCTTCGTTGATTGTCCTCCCTCTCCGCCCTCTTCGCGTTGTTTGTTTTTCGCAAATTAAATGCGTACTGCCGGCCTGAACGTGACATCGCCAAGCTGCACACAGCACAACACAGACAGGGCAATCCGCTCTACAAGAGTAGCTCTTTTCATTGTCAAATCACTAGTTGCACCAAAACATGGGGCTTTTCTTTGTGTCCCTTTCATATTTAGTTGAAATCTTCCTTGCGCCAGCGTGGCAGCCCTCGAAGTGGAACCCTTGTTTACCCCTACCTGCCTAGACCGCAGTGCGTTGTTGATCGTTATACGATTTCCAGTGTTTTCGGCCCGCTGTCACTCCGGACTACGTCTAGTATACTTTCAGCGTTGATTAGACGTAAGCCGGCTCGTATTGTCGTTGTGCGCGTGTAGGACTCCTCGTCTGAAACCACACAAACTTCGCCGGAAGAATGACGAACGGGGGAGAAGTTATCATTTCAAAACGAGAAGCGTTGCTGCAGTACTATTGATCCCTGTATTGCTGCAGCAGATATTACGTTCGTTCGACGTGCAAGCTCGATGTCTTGTACGATTTCTCGAAATGCAAAGCGGACGACGGTCAGGCATCACGGTGTATAAAGTGTACACCAGGCGTCTATTAAAAGGAAAGTTCAGGATGTTTGGTGTCAAGATCTGACGCACATAAATGCCCGAGAAAGGCACGTAGAGGGTCGAATGACGTCCATGGCAACCCTCTACAGGGAAAAGGGCTTTAGGAACATCATTTAGTCTAGTAGCCAAGGCTTTGCTTCAAACACCAATGTAACCACGATTTTTGTTTGACGGGTCTACCTTCTGGGCTCGATTAGTCACGAAACAAATGTAGCCCCACATGCGGTCATTTCGAACAAACACGCATCCGCAGCCTGGCTGACCACCATATAGACTAATACGCTGTGTGTGTTGCCATGGGACTGCTGCATTCTTCTTTCCTTTCTCCTTCTTTCTTTATTATTTTTTTTTTCATTTTTTTTCCGATTGACCTAAATCTGACGTATGTGTGTGTAGTGGTAGGTACTAAGTCGTCGACCTATAGACTATCCTTAGACTAAAAAGGAGACAGACCAAGTAATACGCGCGATCGGAGTATCACACACAGCTTGCAAAGATAAGTTTTGACGAAATCTTCGATCTCACAGATGGAGTGTTTTTTATTTTTACACTATGCGTGGTGGTAGTCTCATTCATTCGGTGTTTCGGACATAGACAGGGCGCAAATTGTTCTTTTTAGCTTCTTCTCGTCGGATGCGTAGCTGGCCTTACCTCGCTACTTTCCCCTGCTGGCGAGTCTACGTGACATGTTACGTACGTTTTATTTTCCTTGGCTTGTTTTCTACAGGTAAGAGTACAGGTTTACATCCCTGTATGGGAGTCAAGGGTACTGGTCAAAAGGGGGTATATAGCCCCCCTCACCATTTTTCTCAGACTTACTGACTGAGGGAGTTGGTTAGAACGGGTGGGCGGGAGACGTCTACGCGTGCCCCTATTTGTATCAATATCCATTGTATCGCGCTGGCAAGATGCATGCAGCCCATTCAAAGCGCACACACATCTTCGTTTTTTACTTTTAAAACAGAGTTTTCAGAAAAATGGGAACGGAGCCTAAAATGTTTTGTCGGATTCGCGCTTAATTGGTGACGACGGCACCGGGGCTAGAGAGGGAGCAAAAACACGCCTCCTTCTAACTAAAACGTACACGGTATGCCTTGGCAATTCGACGTAAAACTCTGTGGACTACACCTATGCGAGCAACCATTTTCTCAGTGCACCAACAACATTCCCCTTTATGACAACTTCGGAGAGCCCCTTCCCTTTTACTGCGGAAGGCAGGGGTATAGTCTACCGCTTGACGATCTTCAACACGTTTTTGGGGCTATCCTAGTTGGTCGTAAACGGGCACGCGGTCGGTATATTGGGGGGAAACGATGGTCATATTAAAGGGGTGGTACGTCAATACAGCAATACTGTGGGGTCATACACCCCCTTATTGTAGGTGAACGGGGAGGGAGGGGGGGTCTTCTTTCCCTTATTGACCAATTTTCCCTCATCCCCGTTAATGTCACCGAACGAAAATCTAAATGGTGCATTTATTAACGTGCTTGGCATGGGCTGCTAGATTTTGTCGGTCCGACGCCTTATGATTAATTTCGAGGCGGGTTGATAAGCACGCGGGCACCTTCCCCGGGCCCGTTTTCCCTACCCCTCCCTCTGGCTGACAAGGGTCGGGGTATATCCCCCTTTGATCAATACCCTAAACCAAATAAATTTTTCCTCTACACCTCCCTAAGTTTTGCGGCATGTCGATGACGTAGGGAAGGGGAGAGTTCTACTTCGTTGGCAGGCAGAACGTTTTGAAGTGGTTGTTTGACGGGTTCACCGACATGTGTACTCTACTCCTGTAGATATTCACCGCAATGGATGCTGACTTATGTGCAATCGGACACATGCGGGATACACGCTGACAGGAACGCTAAACATAAACGTGCAGTGGTCTTCGCCTTGCTGATCTCACGGTCATAAATGGTTCACGACCTACCCGTCGCCATCGCAAACCTACGGTATTCCCATCATTTTAGTCTAGTACCCTACAAGCAGTTTGTGATACATTCAAAATTTTACTACCTATAGTGTGAAGCGGAATAGGTTTTCCAAGTCCTGTGTTTACACGCCTTCTTTGTCTTTTTGGGGGCTTCTTGTAAAACATACCCGAAGTAGCTTCGTAAGCTTCTTTCGTTGAAGAGAAAAGTTGGCGTGCTGCTGTGTTTGGGTAATTAATGGCAACAGCAATTTACAAAATTCGAGGAGTACCAAGGTAAAATATAAAGAGCAAGAGCAAAAAGACCCCACTAAGACGGTTTTATGGTATGGGTTTACATCGAAGCGTTTCTGTTCCTGACCTGAAGAGCCCCACACCTCACCTAACAACAGTCTGGGAATGGAAAAGAAGGTGCAACCTAGTGAACTACCCACTGTCTCAGGTAGGCATTCAACGAGGTGAAACGGCATTCCATCGATATTGGGCAATGGGCCCCGTCAGTCCGACACATTTTCGAGGGAAAATACTGCCCCAGTTGGTGCGCGGTCCTTCCATAAATTCCGACACGATTTTGTTTGTGTTTCGGTTTTTTCTTGGAGTTCGTTTGGAGTTGGAGTTCGAACGGAGGAACACTATAACGAGAGGGAGAGATACCCGTGGGATCATTCAAGCATCCACAGTACACGGCCAGCACACAGGTGGGTTAAGTTAGACCCAAGCCGAATGTAGCAGAGTCGAACCAAGCCCCGACAATGCCAATGTCACCAGTTTCGATAAACAGAAAAAAACGGATCCTCCGCGGTGGTAAACCTAAGTTAAATGTATGTACTACTAAACTACACCTGCGTCTTTTCGATTAATTCCCGTCAGGATCAATGGGGCAGTCAGTGGTTGATGAAGACCACCCTCTTCAACCTCTACAACAACAAACTGACAAGGAACACGGGAGAATTGGAGGTGACTTCGACTTTACTGACGGAAGTCAACGGCCGTCCAACTCGTCGGTAAGCGTTTAATATAACCTACCTGCGCCGTGTTTGCACTGAGTGTGGAGTTTACGTTATAAGTCGCTTGCACCCGTTCCACGTCTCGAGCATGCATGCCCAGTGCACGTAAATTGCCATGTAAGTGACGCAGGTACCGGGTTGAACAATAGTGAGGACATTATATGACATGAAAAGCAGGGGGGCAACCCATGAACGGGGGGCGAAAAGCCATTACTCCTCGTGTGTTGTATGCTTATCTGCCGACCCTCCAGTGCAATGGCCGTGATCGATTTAGTTCGTCTCGACGGTTTGTTTCTTCATAGATTCAACGACTGTGCTTACTGCATCATGTCTTGTGCATAATGTACCACTTCTTGATCGTCGTTTCTCCCCAAAATTGTTTGATTTCAGTCTACCAATGCTGCCAACGATTATCCAAGGAGTACACTCTCTCCCCGGGGGGCAACCGTATCGAGGCGCGACTTATCTTCGAGTTCAGGGGGCTTCTCTTGTGAGTGAAGTCCACCCATGAGTTTGTTTCGCGTTATCCCCGGGCCGTTAGAGGCGACTGTTTCTTCGAAAAGCAAAATATTTAGACAAGTGTTTGTTTTTGTTGTGCCAGAGACCGTTAGTCGTTTTGGCTGTACACCGCGCTTGATAGTGGCGAACACTGACTGAACGGTTGCTGCTGCTCCAATATAAATATGTAGCATGCGGTTGTTACCGATCGCACATGTTAGCTTATTTGATACCTTGGTCAGAAACATGGATGATACACGTTTCTCATACCAATACCAGTGCAGACGAGGACTTTGGTTCTGTTTTCTGAAGTTGTACAAGATACGAGTGCACGTTATAGCACAGCCCGTCGAGCATATATGTCGTGTACTGTTAGGGAATGAATACGCTAATGACAAATGCATGGTCTTGCACTTTCTCTTCCCACCATAGACGTATGAGCCATGTCGATTGGTACCACCTTGCTGCCGCCTGCCCTGTTTTCTTTTCCATCTTTTGAAATAGCGTCTTTCAGCAAATTAGGTCAACCCGCTGCTGTCAGTAAATAACTTCAAAGACAGCGTATATCGCACGAATAACAATCAACGAGATGGACAGTACGTGCTTGCGCGCTAACACATGCTTCAGCTAAAACATAACCGAACTACCGGACGACCCTACTTATCACTTTTGAAAAACACTTAACATTTCATCTAGAATCTTGCGTTAGTTCAATGAAACATCTCGGACAGTTCTGCGGAGAATAACTGTTATATCGATTTGCCAATACGCTTGTACGACGACCGAAAAATCTTGTCGGAAAGCCTGTTCGTTACCAAAGTTCTCGAAAAACAATATCTCTGAGGCTATGGTGAAGGGGTTCGTCATGGGCATCTAAAACAGAACAACAAATCAGCTGGGAGTGAGCGTAATAGTGTTATGTTACTTGCTTTGGGTGGACGGATTGGTCGTCAGTTTCTCAATACCGCAGTTGCCGATATCTGTCCTTCACATGGTGTGCTTCGCCACCCTTCTACGAGTGAGCCACACGGTGCAGTCTCCTTCATATACCGGCCATGTCGTAGGGAACAACCGAACGAACTAAAGATTTTTATGATAGATACACACTTGGAATGCGATTTGTGTCACATCACAGAGCGGCGCTTTGATGCTTTCACATTACCGTCCAGTCGAATATCGGTCCGTCAGATATGTCCGAGATATCAAAGACAACCATACGGTGTGAAACCGAACAATTGGTGATCGACCGCCCAACGCCCCCCAAGGCACGACGCCCCCCCCCCCCCCCTCGCCCGCTTGCCGTGTACCTTGGGCCGTCGCGGCTTCAAGTTTGTTGCGTCCCGGGCGCTAGTACTATTTATGTTCTGGTCAAACTCGTCGCGTGACATGCGAGATTGGAGTATTCGACTTATTTTCTGGCTGTATCCGTGTGGTCGTTACCACTGTTGCTGCTGCCACTGCGCTGCTGAACCGATGTGAGATACCTATTGATTCCAATCGGATTCGATTTTGTTCGAGGAAATCGTAAGTGATGGCATTACAAGTAATACAGAACCCGCAAGAAAATCACGGGCGAAACGTAAAAATTGGGGTGTCATCTTGAGCCGTGAAGATTTCCGTTATGCAAGAGTAATCCATTTACATGAAATGACACCACCCGAAAATATTTACCACTGCTGGGACAACGACGACGCGTTGCTGTTGATCTGACCACTGCTGCGTCTGTCGAACAGTATCTGGGACACAACACGCCTCCACAAGTATGGGTATTATCTGCGCAGGGTGTAGAACGTTGCCTGCTTCTGCCAGTTGCGTGACACCACTGTATTCCTGACGTAGCCTGCAGAAGGGGTATTTTTCCTGCGTCCACTCACTTGGGCAGACGTCCCTACGCGTTCTAGAACGGTAATCCAGGTATTCCATTCTCCACCACAGAAACGCTCAACACCGCCCCCTTTCTCACCGCCTTGCCCACAATGTCGTGCTCAGCCGTGCCTACATATGGAGATTATGCGAACGGAGACAGGGAGTATTACTCGTGCTTGCAGTGGATTTGTGAGCCGGGATCGTTTTCGCCCACCGTACCAAACTGCTATCATGATACTTTGACGGTAACTTCCTCCTACCGTGTCGAGGAAGGCGATTTCGAAAAGTGCGACGACGACTTGTGCTGCGGTTCAACAGGTCAGAACGAGCAAATATCGAAGTGTTTCCGACAGCTGTTTCGATCTATTCGTATTCTAAACCGACTTCAGCTTTTTTGTGGAGTCTTGTGGTTGGTAGACACAACCGTAATGTGTCCTCCTACTATTGTAGTCCGGACGACATTGATTCTGAACAATGCGCATCCCAAATAAAATAAACCGTGAAACATAAAGGTTGCAGGCCTAGACAAAATACTGCGCGATTGCGTTATTCGACGATGTACCTATTAATAGGAAATATTGGTGAGCGCAACAGTCAGCTTTCCAGAACCGTCAACGATGTGTAGAGTTCGATTATTCACACCCAACTCTACTTACGAAGCATTGGCATCGGCAGCGTCTTTGAGCGAGCTTGTCCTTTGAGAACTGCACAATGTGTCCCACAAGATTCTAAGCCAGCTGTCTTCAAACACGTAGTGCAACTCATAACGGATAAACAAGCATACCTCCCTCGTTCCGTCCGTGTGGTGCTACAAAGTAACGGATGTCTACAGCTGCGAAAATTTTCTGTGGGCGTGTCCAACTGGGTACGAATCGTTGTTGCTGGCGTGCTCCTTGGAAACCGCTGAATTTCATCCTTCCTGCAGCGAGGCGTATTGCTGTGGAGGTGAGCACCACGTTTGATTCGGAAATCGAAAGGACGTATTTTGTAGGCCTACATGTGATGACTGTACCTGTTGATATCAGCCGGCGCCATGCTTATCGATCAAGCACCTGTTGTATTTTTTGAGAATTGCAGATGTACGAAGCCTTTTCGGCCTGGGCCATCTGGTGTTTCTATATTCGTTTGTTCCTCCGCGTTCCCTAATCGTAGCCGCAATCGCCGCCTCCCCGTACCTATACCAGTACCGACGCCATCACCGGAGACTCCCCCCCCCTCTCCAAGTCCGACATATGTGACAACACATCTTCCAACGCCAGTATCACCTACGCAAATTCCGACCCAAGCACCTTCAACCGACACGCCCCGTATCGCGACGATGGCTCCTTCGACGGTGGCTCCAACGCCTTACACCACTCTTCAACCTACGAAAGCAGCAACGGATCACCCCGTGTTGAGCACGTTGCTGCCCCAACAAGAACCTCCGACAGAAGCGCCAATTATTGAAACCCCGTCACCTACAACGGTGGCGCCTGTATCGTTCGCGGAACCACCATCTCCAGCACCACAAACGCACACGCCACAGGAAATGACGACCCCAGTGCCGACTGGCATGCCTTCGGGCGAAACGCCACTGCCTACTGAACACCCAGAAGAGGTGACACCATCACCCTCGATCACGCTTGATCTCACACCAGGCCCAAAGACATCAGATCACCCCGCGTTAACCACGTTCCTGCCCCAACAAGCACCTCCGACAGAGGCGCCAAATATTGAAACCCCGTCACCTACAACGGTGGCACCGGTATCGTTCACGAAACCGCCAACTCTAGCACCGGAAACTTCGCCGCCACCGGTAATGACGACCCCGGTGCCGACTGGCATGCCTTCAGCCGAAATGCCACTGCCTACTGTACACCCAGAAGTGGATACACCATCGCCCTCGATCACGCTTGATCCCACGCCAGGGCCGGTGACATCGGATCACCCCGTGTTGAGCACGTTGCTGCCCCAACAAGCACCTTCAACAGAGGCGCCAAATATTGAAACCCCGTCACCTACAACGGTGGCGCCGGTATCGTTCACGGAACCGTCGTTTCCAGCACCAGAGACTTCGACGTCACCGGTAATGACGACCCCAGTGCCGACTGGCAGGCCTTTGGCCGAAACGCCACTGCCTACTGAACACTCAGAAGTGGTGACACCATCACCCTCGATCACGCTTGATCCCACACCAGGCCCAAAGACATCGGATCACCCCGTGTTTAGCACGTTCCTGCCCCAACAAGCACCTCCGACAGAAGCGCCAACTATTGAAACCCAGTCACCTTCAACGGTGGTGCCGGTATCGTTCACGGAACCGCCATCTCCAGCACCAGAGACTTCGACGCCACCGGTAATGACAACCCCTGTGCCGACTGGCAGGCCTTTGGCTGAAACGCCACCGCCTACTGTATATTCAGAAGTGGCGACACCATCACCATCGATCACGCGGGATCCCGCCGAAGCACCGGTGACATCGGATCGTCCAGTGTTGAGCACGTTGCCGCCCCAAGCACTTCCGACTGGGGTCCCAGACATGGACACCTCGACACCTACGACGGTGGCGCCGGTATTGTTTACGACACAGCCAGCACCGGTGAGGGGGACATCCGTCCCACCGGTGATGTCGACTCCATTGCCAACGGGCGCGCCTTCGAACGAAACGCTACTGCCTACGGTGGACCCGGTAATCGTAACACCGAGACCTTCGACGACGCTTGACCTAACCCGAAGACCGTCCGCATCGGATAATCCAGCGGTGAGGACTTTCCCACCTACTCAAGCACCTCCGACAGAAGCCCCTCTAAGAGAAACAACACCACCCACAGTGGTGGACACGACAGCAACACCACTACTGGAAACAGGATCACCTATAACAGTGGCACCGGCATCACTTACAACGGTAGCGCCAGCACCCTTAGTGACAAGGTCGCCAACACAATCAGGGGGGGCGTCGTATCCGCTTGCAATATTGACGCCAGCGCCGACGAATGATCTTTCGACCGAAGTACAGCTTCCGACACCAAACCCAGCGGTTGTGACACCAACGCCTGCGATCGTGTTGGACCCCACACAAGCACCGGCCGCATCGTATCCACCAGTGATGAGCACCTCCACGCCGGTTCAAGAGGCTTCGACAGCAATGCCACTTGTGGAAACGCTTTCACCTCCAACGGAGTCCCCGGTTTTAGTTGCGACCCAGCCGCCAACACCAGTACGGGGAATATCAGACGCGCCAATAATGTCGACGTTGATGCCCACAGAACTATTTTTAACCGCAGCTCCACGTTTGGAAACCGTTCCGCCGGCAACAGTGGCGCCGGTGCTACTCTCAACGGAGCCACCCACATCACTACCGAGCCTCTCTGGTTCAACAAATGTAAATTCGCCGGTGCCGTCACAAACTCCATCGACGAGACCTCCAATCCTGGGAACACCGACCACAGAAGCGATGACACCAATGCCTTCAACGACCCAGAATATCAACACAGCAGCACGGGTTACGCCGGGTCCATCGTTGTTCAGCTCGCTGGCGCTTACACAAGCACCGGTCGTCGAATTTCCTCCGAATACGCAACTGCCGACACCAACGCCGGCCACGTCCGATCCACCGGTATTCAGCACCCCGATGATGACGCTTGTGCCTTCCACAACAACGCTATTTACGGAAACAGTGTCCACGACAACGGTTGCACCCAGGCCTTCGACCACGCTGCTGCCTACATCAGGTTTGCAAACGCCAGGCCCATCGTTTCTTACCACCTCCTTGCCTGTGCATGATGATTTGACGGTAGCGCCGCTGTCGGGATCATTTCAACCGAGCACGGTATCGCCGATACGTTCGATACCGCCGCAGCTATCACTGGAAACGGAACCGCCTGCACAGCCGCCGGGAAGTACACTGGGACCAACGGTTACGGTGTTGGAGCCAATCACGGGGACACGGGGGCCATCAACGGAAACGCCGATATTGTTGACTACACTGATGCCGACAATGGAAGTTATGGAGTCTGTTCAACCGGCACCTCGTACACTCTCACCGACAGCATCTCTGGTCACTGAAGCACCGCTCTTGGATTCACTGCCGACACCAAGTTCTACGACAAGCCGTTCGACGACACCACTGCCAGGTTTGAATCTGTAAATTTTACCACTACTCTCGAAAACACCCGACGACCCGGGGTTCGTTTATTCGTGCGATTGCCGTTACATCGTGTGAATATATATTATTTGCTCTCCAAGTCCAAACCGAAACGCTAGAAAATCTAAATGGTGCGGCATGCCGTTGGAGAGGCGAGCAGTGCAAACGAGTCGTTCTATGGTAGCCCCCCCAACTTTTCTTTAACGGAATCGCCGGTTTCAAAACGAACTCCCGGTCCTATCTCCTGAAATACGGTGTCCCTCGACACCCCGACGTCATCGATCGATAGAACCTTGCACACAAGAAAATGCATGGATATGGGTATTTGTTTTCAATAGTATCCTTCCTTGTGTCGAGCAGCCATCAAACGTTCATTAAAGAATATCGCTTGTTTGGGGGGGGGGCTACCGTAGAATCAGCAAAACACCGATGTGGTTTATTGTGGGCCAGCTAGTAGTTGGCTTGACAAAGCAGCCGGCCAGTACTACGATAAACCTGCATCGATCGCCGTCATAAGTGTACTCACCGATGCCAACATCTGTTGCGTCTAAGAAAAACCCGGGAATTATCTGCACCTTGCGATGGAGCACTCAGGCTGATGTTTGAGTGGTATGGCTGGATGGTCTTGGTAATTCAGAGCATCGACCGGTAACGTGACGGTTTCCGGTATTTTTAGTGTTCAAAAGCTTGTAAAGCTTGATAGAGCACAGTGTTTCAAAGTCGCGCCCACTAAGCCCAATAGTTTGCCGTGGAAAAAAGAACAGAAATATATCGGTAGTGATAGACCATTTGTCACTGGCATAGAGGTTGCGATATCACGTGACTCGGCTAATAGAGTCCTCCTACTTCGCCCACGACGTCTTTTTCCGGGACCAGTCTTCGAACCAAGCTATCATCAAGCGGGAAAGTTTAATCCATACCTCCTCTGGTACCTGTAACACGCATAACTATTGATATTTACAACGACGCGATTCTACGCGAGGTTTAAAGCTCCTGGATTTTGTGTACGCGACCTTCACCCCTTTCGCGCTAGTTCTCTCTGACATCGTGACTTTGGTGTCGACATCATGTAAAGTAGGGTTTTCTCATGCGATATTGCCGTGGTGTACATCCTTTAACACACATTTGTACGAGTCCTCTAAAAATAACTGTTTTGAGTCCTGTTTCGTGTTGTTACTTGCGCGTCGTCAATCGACGTGTGTTTGCCGCTGTCCCAGCCATGGGCCCTACGTCGACGCCAATACGCTCACCCTCGGAGGGTTCTGCTACAGGTGAGGGTGCGTGCAACAGCACGCTGTTCGGAGACATCGTGGCATGTTTTAAATGTACCATCCACGTGAAGTTCAATACACGATAACATGGCTAACATATTTCTTGCGTTTTTGCCCGTGCACGCACCCCGCCACCGCAGATGCCATCACCTTAGATGTGCGCGTCCTCGATACGCCCCAGTTGTGTTGTTGGTGCGTTTCGCTATAATGTTGTTGGTGGAGAATGTCATGCCAACTAGTGAGGCCATGGCATGATTACCACGTGATCCCAGCACTCTAACATACATGCGAAAAATTGCAGTTTTTTTCCGTCCGCTGCAAGACGTCGTTCAGCGCCAGCGCACGTTCAAGATGTGTGAACGTGGGTATTTGTAATACAGCAATCTCAGGTTAGCCCGTGGGTCGTCCCCAGCGTGCCTGGTTGGATCTATTTTGGCCGCGTTCGGCACTTCGGGAGCAGCGACGGTTCCCAGTAGAGATTGTGCTTCGACTGGCGTCGACCGATACAGAAATGAAAGAGATGTGTTGCGGCCGCTCCTTCGGAATACCGAGCGGGTTACAGAAGCATGCCCGTAAATGTCGAAAGAACTGTGGACATATTGTTAACACAGGGTCTCGAATGGGATTAAAGCATGTCACCGGGTCGTCGGCAAGCGCAGGGGATGTAGCGTCGCCAGCGACAGAGGCAAGCGGCGGTACCGATTACGCAGAAATAAGTGACGACGGCAATATCTATCTCACTGCATACGCACGTTGCCGTGCCTTGTGCGATGGATGGGAGATGATGCACAGCACCGCCCACTAGCCCCGTTGCTTGGGTAACCAGCCACGTCTCACGCCCCGATCCCGATGACTCTCTCCGTCGTCGTTTTACAGGTACGCCTTCACCCGAACCAGGCTCGCCGCCGACCACGAATTCGACAACCATCATAGAGGTGTGAGATGAGCCCACACGATGTCTTCATATCATACGGCGGTTACAAACTTGAGCCGTGCACCTCTCTTCTTTAGACGCAGTATGTCGAGTGTTCACTGGTGACATTGCATACATATGGCGGCATCTACGGTAGACGAGATAAACATAGACATATTACAAACAAAAGGGAGTGGATATGGTATAAACTTCGACTTCCCGCCGGTGGCGTTAAAATTGGACGGATTACAAACAAAAGGGGGTGAATATGGTATAAAATTGGAATTCCCGCCAGTAACGTTGCGTCTAACACCCCGTCATGCGTAAATACGCAGATTCCGGTAACTTCTGTGGCGAGAACAACATCCGTCCTTGCCGTAGGAGGCGTCGTCGCGGCCACTGCAAGCAGTCTGCTTGGAGGCGTAGGGGGGACCTCAGCAGTCTCACTCGGAGGCGCCGGAGGGACCTCAGCAGTCTCCGGATCCGCAAGCACGGTAAGATTCAATGTGTTTGCTGAGGTCTCCCCTCTCCCAAAGCCGCATTATACCTTGTGCAACCTCTTCACGTTGTCGACGCGCCTTTATATGTTTCAACACAACTCTTCAAAGCGCCATCCGTTCGAGTTGCACTAAAGCACATACCTTAGTAAAGGATAGCTTTGTCTGCCAACGCCATAAGACGGTGTAACAGACAAAGCGGGGATTGTTGTGCTTGATAGAGAGAATTAAGCATTTCTGTGTCAGGAATCGAGATCGTATGAGATAGTAGAAAAAGCAAAAGAGTACCCCAAGACCAGTCTCAGATGCTGCTCGTCGCATGCAGGCTGGCAAGGGCACGCCGAGCGCAACCGAGTTAGGGCTCTTGCCGATAACGTGGGCAGACATGAGGTTTCTTCGGGATTGGCCAGCCAAGCTAGGCATTTGAGAAATTTACTTTCCACCCGCCCGCCGCTACTTTTTGCTGAAAACGATAATGACAACGCAACTCGAAAGATAAATAATCCACGCTCGTAAACTCAGAGTCTCATGTCTCCTTGTGAGAAATGAGGCTTGGGGTGGCCGTAAACAAAGTGGTTGGTAGAGGTGGGTGGCAGGTCATTTTTGATTGCCAACAACTTGGGGCTCACTCGCGTTTCTCGTGGGTTCCGTTGTCGCCATCGACTGCCCTGCGGCAGGGGCAATCATCGATGGTCACCACGCAAGGTTCTTCGTCCGTCCGCGCACCTTCAGCAACGATGGCGGTGGTGCTCGTTGGACAGATACAGTTTCTTGCCACGCTATCACTTGTGGAGCCTACAGGAAACGAAGACTCATGGGTCTTAGATTTCGCCGAAAACCTCAGGTCTGAGGAGTCGCCGTCGTAAATTCATAACTTTGGCGCGTGCTGAGTCGTCCTACGGTAGGGGCTACACATTTGTGAGCCAAATGTAATGACCGGTTCAGCTCCCCAAGCTTGGGACTAGTGGTTAGACTACCCAGACCTTACAAGTACAATGTTGTTTTTGGGACTAGCGCATGATAATGTCGGCCGGGTTGCGCGAACGAATGTCTTCGAAGTCATGCTTAGGGTGAGATCTTGAGCTCCTCATTTTACGAGCTCAAAAAATCCCGCTGCACTCCTACCGTTGGAAGACTCTATTCGCGCAGTCGCTTACCGGGTAGAATGCTGCTGTGTTTTCGCAATCTTAATTTCTTTCGGAAGAAGCGGACTTTGCTTTGAGTATCTCCCATAACAATTACGTGCTCTGAAGCTCGGGATCAACCGAAATATAGCGATATGAACAAAGGGCACGTGATGCGCGATTAGGGGTTGTCTTCACAGCTCGGTACATGATCGTCTTTTTTCTTTGTAGGTGGGTCAATCTTTGGCCTTCGGCAAGCGTCGTGGAACAGTTTACGCCATTGCGCACGACTCGGCAGCCTCAAGAGACAGGGAGTGAGACAAACTCGCCTCGCTGTGACTTCGGATCAACTGAGCCAAACGATGTCGGCGGGATCGTGTTCGTGGGAAACCTTGTTCTTTTCATCGTTATACTACTGGCTATATTTTTCCTCCACGTTTTGCTTGCTTCTGGCGTGGAGGCCTATTGGCTGACGAAGGTAAAATATAGCAGTTTGTACCCCGTTTATATGTGCGCAGTATGTTGTGGCATGACATTGTCTTATACGGATGATTCCATTCGCTTGCACTGAGTTGTTCCGCTTGCATGGGCTGCATTCTGAAGGACCATTCAATATTTACCCTCTGCTCTTGTGCTAGTGAAGAAGTTGCTATGTTCCACGTTTCCATGCTGACATGAAGATCCCTATATTTTACCGGCTGCACCGTTGGTTCGGATCCTCAGCAAGACGCCGAACAGAGGGTGAAGATGGCTCGACTTCACGGAACTCCAATTCGCGACATATCGGCTGGTCGACGAGATGGACTGATGTACACATCTGGGGTGGGTGAGGACTCTACCGCCGTGATCAAGTCCCCGGGAGCTCGTCGGTCAAATCAATTCCCGGCCGTAAGCTCCTCAACGCTTCGGAAAAGGAGCAGCGCCTGGGACGAAATACAGGATAAACAGGAGAAGGGCGAGCACCACGGTGGCCTAGCGAGGACTCGTGGTGAAAGCCGCTCAAACTTGGTTTGGAAATGCAGAGACCATTCGCAGTCAGCATGGTTACATTTCCCGCACATAGAACTCCTCTTCCTGTTCTTCGCATTCGACGGGGCCATGGCGGCGCAGGTGTCGGCTCTGTGGAGCAGTAGGTGCCCCTGGGTGCTGGCCTTGGCAGCGGCAGCCTTGGTGAGTCGTATATTCCCTGTGATATACGTCACTGCAGTTCAACCAACAGGAGTTTAATTACAAACCTTTGGGGTTGGTCTAGTTTTAAAACCTTCACGACGTTCTGCGTTTGCGTAGCACAATGTGCATGCCGTTTATCTCGCCGAACCAGGATTCGACCCTCCACCGCGTCCACCCAGGCAATCTCCTGGACATCGGTTATCAAGGGTTATTGCCCATAACCCGTTGTAAAATACAGTGAGAAAGCGGAATGTTGTGTGCATCGAGCATATTGTACAGCCTCTGATGTACAAGCTCACCCGATATAATATATATGAATACATATTTTGCCGATTGTACTTGTTGAGTCAGGTCTTCTACCCGATGCTCATGTTCGCCATGATATGCCGTACCATCATTGTACGAGTACGCCCGGATGATCTCATCACGTTCGAGTCAAGTGGCCTGGTGGGCAACGTTGATGACGATCAGCGCAGCTTTTTCTCCAGGGTTAAAACCGGTCTAAAAGAAAGCGGCAGCTTGTTCGCCTGGGCCGACAAAGGGCAGTGGGCGACGACCGAAAGGGCACGCCAAGACGCCCGGCAGGAAGGGGACTCGTTCCGGATCGGGTTTGAGCCGATTTTCGTAGATTTTACAAAGGAGGGATCGTGGTTCATGGCATTCGCTCTCGTCCAGGTGCGAAAGCTAAATACGACACCGTCAAACTGGTGTCACGCGTGTCGATGTATTGGGCTATGTCCCCCCGGTGCTTTAGTGTAAATCACGTTTTTTGCCAATGCCACGACATTGGGTTGAAGACTTGCAGAGCCTTCTAACAAAAACAGTTTTATCCAGGAGTGTTGAGCTGGGTTTATGCGTATCGCACTACACCATTTCCGCATGGTATGCTCAAGAGGTGTGGGTTCCCGGCACCATCGAAACGATTTACTATCCCTCCAAAGAATCTGCGTTCAAACTGCATGCCTATGTTTCGCAACGTAACGTGGACTACGATTTGTACTGCGTTCCCGCACAGGTCGCGGTTATGGCTTCCATTGCAGTACTGGTCGAGGACGGCAATGTGCAACTTTTACTATTTTGCTTCTTACACACGGTCTCCTGCCTTGTTCTCGTCGTGTTCAGGCCCTTTGCCAATGGGTGAGATATATTTGCAAACATATCAAAGTCAATCGTAGTGTAGACCTAGGCGGCTAGAATATTTATATCGGCCGCACATGCGTGATGCGGTATGCCCCAATGGTGGTTCTATTTCTGGCCCCAACCCTTCGTGGCTGGTGGGCCTGTTCGACTATCTAACATTTCGATGTATTTCTGACGCCACGGTTGTTTTTCAAATGCCATTAGTTTTGGTTCCGAGCTGGGACGGCTGTTTGCTGAATTTTTGGGCCAGGGGTTTTTCAAGTTTCCGTTTGGGGTCAGGTATGGAGTCCATTATGTTCCCTGTGTAATATTCTGCAGATCAAAGTTGTCGCACTTGAAGAGAAGGTGGTTGATATCTGATTAGGTGGCTGCTGTATCGCGGTATGTGCAACGGGCGCAGAAACATGTCGATTAGAGCATCCGGAGCATTACCTCGAGTGTGTAATAACCAGCCTTCAACGCGTATGTACCACAGTTGCTTGTTCTCTATGCATGCCTTGCGCAGGCTCATCAACGCCATAGGAGCGTACCTCGCGGGTGCTGATGCCGTTTCCATGGGCATCATGGCTGTCGCTGCCATTCAATGGGAAGGGACGGAGAACGCCAAGAGAGCAGACACCGCGGTCATGGTCATCCAATTGCTGGTCTTTGTCGGTGGGGCAGGGTTCGGGTGATGACGTTTTATGTCTCTCGTTGGGGAGGCAGGACTCGGTTGAACTGCACCTGATGTGTGCGAGTCTCGTCCGCGAAGCAAACTTGTATCTCCCAAGAAAAACAATTCGGATAAACGCATCAACTTTACTAACAGTCCTACGGTCTGGGATATGCAACGAAACGTTTCGTAAGAACAAATGCCATTCCAACGAAATTGCATAACTCCACGGTGAGAGAGTCCCGTCAGATGGAACTGGTTTAGGCAACACGTGCCACCACCATTGCAGCACGACACTACGTTTTCCTAACGACATCCGAACCACCGTTCTCTCCGCCAAGGGTTGACGGTGAACCTTGACCTGCCGTATCTAGCGTATTGCAGCGTCAATTATCCATGCCAATGTCAGCCGGACCCCTCCGAATTGCTGAGATTGCTGAGGCAATTCTAGTGCCTAAATAGTTCCCAGCGATGCTCCATCATCCATCGGCTGTTCTTCTTGATGTCGTGCATTCGAAATCAATCAACACTGCTGCTGCATGCGCATACGCCATTCAGTGATGCAATCTACGAAAAACAACGAACGACGTACTGCTGTACGTGCCAAATGGAGCATCGAATTGATAATTAATTGATTGGTGACGGAACGGTTACACATTTTCCACACACTTAAGTAGTGCTAGATTGGGGAGATTTGTTTTCTTTTTCTATTCTCTAAGTATTAGAAATCCCTGTCGGGTATCCAGCATGCTCATCGTTGGCATGGAAGCTAACTGTATTGTTCAACCCAAAACACGAGATATCACGGTCGACTCTTCTCTGCGTGTGCTCACTCGTTCATTCGCAGTACTAGTGGTGCCGATGTACGTGGATGTGGTGTTGGCCATCATCGGGGCATTGCGTGGCCTTATGGAAGGGAAGGTCAAGGAGAAGAAGGACGACAATGCTAAGGTGGGTCGACCCCGCTGTGTTAGATTTCGAGATGCGTGCGAAGACAAGAGTACGACCGACGGATTAAGACGCTCTTAGTTTGGGGAGGTAGGATAGCACAAGCATTGTATGACGCCCTTCATTCGAGGCGCTCGAAGCCTAACGCAAACACCTAGCTTCAAGGAGCGATGTACGAGCGACACATAACGTCGAAAACCGCATCTATCTTTTGTTCCTCCGTGCCAGGCGACGGTAGAGGGTTCAGATTCGGCGCCTGTTTTCACAGTGGCTCGGGGTCAATCGCACGCGTGACCCCCGGTTGATTTGCAGTCTTGAAGCTTGCGTGCTATTTAATTGTTTGATATAAATTTGCAAAAGGGAACGGTGACCTACGCTGCACCGAAACAATCTCTTGGAGTATTTTTTCATGAGGTACAGAGAAAATCGTGCGAGTGGTGAAAACCCCGGGGGTTTCTCCCTACCGTAGCCTTGGTGGAGCTATAGTGGGTAGTTCTCCGGTTGAGGAGCCCCGTCGAGCATCAAGTTTATCAAACACCTTCTGCTCGAATCGCATCACGAGCCGTTAACAACTACCCCGGTACCAGCCGTTTGAACGCTCGGGACATCAATCGTTCGAATTGTCGTAGGATGTCTTTCTATAAACAAATCTTGAGTGACTGTGAACGACAACGCCACCGTGTCCATGGTACAACACGGGTGGACGCCCCCCCCTACCCCCCGGGTTTTGAGATTAGTATAGAATGCGACACGATACACAGGCGTGCTAATTCCATTTTGGTAGAAATAGAAAGCCTTGCGCAGTGCCAAGAACGTGGTTAAAGGTGGCATATTTGCAACCCCCGATGGTTCGGACATTCTTGTGAGCACTCTTGGTAGCATAAAAAAAAACGCAAGGTTCCAATAACGTGTCACCCCCCCCCCCCCCCCAGTTTTCACCCAAAACATAACAGGATGCTCGTCATACTGTGAACGGATCCAAACCACGCGCAACCGACAATACCTTCTACTTTCCCTACCCAAACGTGATTTGGCGGTGTACTGTTTTCGTTTCTACGGCCGCGAATATTTATCGTAGCCAACCCTCTCGATCACCACGGGCATACGCAGAATCTAGGTTGTGCGGCAACTAAGTACTATGAATAGCGTACTCTGCCTGGCAAAGTCCTATTACTTTCACGACCTAGCCTATGCCGTACTCACGTGTATATCTTGAGCAACGTGGGCATTCCTCGAGCTGGCGGCAGCCGCCGGCCCAGCATGGCGAAGGCTCATTAGTAAATTGATTGATTATTACCTGGTACAATGTACCGTCTACCGTTTCCATCACATTCGTGGTGCTGCTGAGTGTTTAATAGCACGTGCACGGATTTTGGACGGGTTGCACGGGTCTCGATGGTAGACGAACAGGCAGGGTGAATATCTTCCCTGCGACCCCATCCCGCTGGAGATCGTGTGTCCGTGCCAACAATTGCGAGTTCAATCGTGCAAGCAATATTACTGCAGCCAAACAGTACCAGTAAAGCAGCCTACTGCGAAATAAACTGTTCCATGGCACAAACCAAAAACAGAGGCCGTGCTAAAACACCACATCTTAAACACCTAGTAAAGGCCATGTTGCCCACCCGCATTGCCAACCGTCGCGTCGTTTCCCACCTCGAGCAAAGTCTCGTCATCCCCTAGCGTACGACGAAAACCACCCCGTTACCTACCTTGCTAAAGATCAAGCCGCCCCATCATATGTCACAACTTCGCGTTGTCACCCACGGTGGGAAAGGGGAGTTCACCCCACCGCCTTTCGCAACGCCATGATGTCGTCTACTTTGGAGAAAGTTAGGGGTATCATCACGCTGTGGAGCATCGGCACGCTGCAGCTTGGCCGGCAACACACGTGACATGGAAATATCATTATACTGTATTTTAAGGGGGGGGTACATTGCACTCGTGTAACCCGACGATATGCACGAAACGAGTTGCTGCAACCTAGACCCAACGCCGCTTGCAGTATATCTGGTGGTACCAGATAACTGCAAAAATATGTCCTGTTCAGCTAGGAATCGTAAGAAAAACTTGAAATAGAAAGCATACCATCAAGTACCTTCTGCCTGTTGATCTGTCCTCCTTACATCATATTCCGTGCACCAGGAGGAAGAGAAGTTCGTCCGGCGCTATATTCGGGGAGCTTGGGCAAGCACTTGGTGCACCATGCTCGGAAAAAACATGTTCGCTTGTGTAGAAGACACTACTGCGGGTGTACGCAAGCCCCGGATCTCCACGGACGCTCACCCCGCCCCTAAAAGTAGGACCGCTGGTCGCATGGGCGCCGCGCAATCGGGGCCTTATCCTTCCCCGAGGGGGAGTTCGGGTGCAGGCGGACGACTCCGGCGGCCGGCTGAGCTCGGCACATTGAATACCCCAGTAGCTGTGGTGGCACCTCCAGCGCCCTTACAAGGACGGTACGATCTGTAGCGCACGGTAAGCGCAAAATAATACTGTATTGGTGGTTCCGCCATTAGCCAGCGGAGCTTCTGTCCCCTCGGTTGACAGAGGCAGTTTTGTAACGCAGCAGTTGCCGTTGTATCAGTGGAAGCTCCATGAGGATACCCGATCTTAAACTATACGGTCCATTGTGGTGCCCATTTCCCATCCCCGACAGATGGGGACCGCGAAACTCGGACAGAGTGGTGGGTCTAGAGAGGCTGCTAGTTTGTACGAGGAACCATTTTGTGCGGAACTGGTTTACAGTATTATTAATATGGCTCGGCCATACCGTCTCGCACATTTCTCGATTGAACCGTGTAGGCACACGGACACACATTAGGCAACACTTGGAAATCTCCGTTTTTTTATCGTCCACAGTTAATCGTTTAAGGGCGGGGTAGAGGAAATGGAGAATGCATGGTGCTTGCAACTTTATAAACTCTATTGGCTTGAGATAGAACGCGGAAGTAAGCTTGGAGTATGATCGTGAGAGTGGAACGATGACCTCAACGTCATGGATAGTATGAGTTGGAAAAGGGAGACAACGCCTGAACGTGACCCTGGTTAGACGAGCGGGTTCGTTGAGCGGGTACGTCATTTTCCGAGGACAGGTGGAGACCCACCGTCTAAATAATCAAACCTGTTCAGGCACAGGCAAATCCCGCACTGCCCAGGTCAAAGACAGAGAAAAATGAGCTGTGGATTCCTGGGAGGTTATCTCAACTTATTGGTCAAACCGTATAGGGTTCGGCCTAAGGAGGCCGTCAAGTCCAAGGTACGACTGCACTGGAGGGCTGAGGCCATATCAAGTCTGCGTTTTAAAGATGGAAACGTCCCGGTGCACACATGAAATTGTGTTAAGTTTAAGCTTTTTTACTCTTATCTCCGCGAGGATAACTTCTTTATATATATAGTCTACATATGTGCGATTGGTGGGAAACAATGCTGGCTTGAAACCTACTAGTGGCATACACCCAAAGGCCAACCAAATGATGAAAGAGCTATGTTTGAAATTAAATAATATACTGTAGGAAAAATGTATTTCGCAGCCTACCTTTTCATCATGTTTTCGTGGGTTTTGTTGGTCTTGCATTGTGACGATGGACGGTTCAGTACTATCAGTTTCGAAGGGTTTCTTTTGTAACTGCTACGCGACCAACGTTAGTGTATCTAAAACACCCTACAACCATGGAATGTCGGTTACCAAATGGATTACCATCCACTACCCAGAGTGTGGTCTCGGTAACGGGCAGGGTAGTCTACCGTCGGATCCAGCAGGAGGAACGTTTGGACCCCACATTATCACTCAAGAGTCACCCCCCAGTAGCCGGCACGATGTTTGGGTAAAACCTTCCCAACCGTTTGAGTCCATCCGGTGTTGAACTATCCGTTGTTTTTTATACTTGTTTAACGAGTATAAATATTTATCAGAACTGGTGCATGGAAATGTTGATCGGGTTGCGCAAACGAAGGCGATCGTAATGTCGGTTCAGGTGAGATGTAGAGCTCCTCGTACTCAAGCAGGTGATAGATTCTTCACGCTGCAACCCTGGCGCAGGGTGACTCGCAACAGGCATCGAACAATCTTGATATTCCATCTGCGTTTTGCAAGCGGTTGGTTAGTTGTGCACTTAGGAGCTGGCCCATTGTAGTTCGGTTCGTAGCTAGAATTTTGATTGACCATTCAGTTATTCCTGGCTTAGTCTACAGGTTTTAGATTAGGTATATAAATCGTGAGGGGGTGCCAGCCGCGTCGGAATATTGGGATGCAGGTCTACCGCAATACTCGCGGTTGGAAAAACTGTTTTTAGGGGGGGGTGATCGCAAGCAAACATCAAGGGATTAGGGGGGCGGCGAGGTGTGGATCATCCGACGATAGGGGTTGCACTTTTTGCGTCCAACGTTCCTAACAGGTGGAGCTCCTCAAATCAACAACGTCCGGTTGGTTTGGTACATTTACGAGTATGGTGTTTTTTATAACTACCGCATAGAAGTGCTGGTCTGGTTGCGAGCTTGAATGTCTTCGAAGTCATTCTTTAGGGGTGATGATGAACTCCTCGTGGTTGGAGTTCAGATGCTTCCGCTGCACCTATGCCGTGAGATGACTCGTGTCGTTGTATCCGATGCGACATATTTGACTGTCGTTGCCAATCCTCGTACTGAGTATTTTTTTCGGTGACTTCCCATGTAATATCGCACAATTGTGGTCCGTGCAGCTAGTCGAATATAGCATGGAAAAGAGGTATTCGATATGTTTCCGATCTTCTGTACCGTTCAATGTACGTCGCGAGAGTCGCGCATAAAGTGTTAGCTTAGTTCGTTTTGCGGTCGGTGCAACGTAGACTCTGGCGTACCCGCTGCTCCGAAAAGGGGAGTTGGAGCACGAGGGACGTTCCCTGAAATATTAGACAGAGTGAGACACTACCAAGCGTCCCGTAAGGAGCCCTTGTTGAGCCGTAATTAATGTGGCGCAGGGCGCTCTGCGCGAGTGTCTACGGCCGTGTTTAGTTGCAACACACCGTACGCTTTTGCCATTAATGTTGCTCGTAACATGCACCAACCATGGCTGTTTTTGGTGACGTCGTGTTTTAGAGAGGGCGGCAAGGCAGTCCGCGTTAGTGGACAAAACTCGGACGTGAAATTATGAGGTGGCCAGCATGGCTACAGTAGGTGGGTGTTGCGTTCGGGGTTTTTGTGTCGACCTTGCGAAAACGAGTGGCTCCCCAACGTATTTGTGAGGTTTCGGTTCTTTCGCGGTGTGTTGTTGCGCACGTCGTCAACGCAGTTTCAGACACGTTCGGGAATCGGGTTACCGAGGCGCTCGGGGAAGTAGTGGTCTAAAGTCGAATCGCTCCTCGGTAGTCCCCCCCAACTGTTCTGTAACGAAAAGGACAGTTTTGAAACTAGCCTCCGGCCGCGTCTCCTGAACTTAAGCTTCCCTTGCCACCCCGACGTCATCGTTCGAGAGTCCTTGGCATACAAGAAACCATATGAAGATAATTTTATGTATCATCCTTCCTCGTGTTGAATAACCATGACACGTTCGTTCAAGACTATAGCTGGCTTTGGGTGAACCCATGATGAAACATACGGTGTATCTCGAAGTACGACTATTTTACCGCACCCGTTTTCCGATCGCCGTTGCCGTGGATTTAATCTGACCTTTCTTGACGTAGGCTTGGTGTGACGGCCCTTGTTGTAGCGCTGTTGTTTTGCTGTCGTGGTGCTGTTGAGGTGCTTTTGTAATATTGTTGTGGCGTTGGTCAACAAGGCGAAGAGATCATCATACGTTGCGAGCATCATGTACCAGCCGCCACATGCATAGTGTTCGTTGGTCGTTTTCCGTCGTGGTTTCACCCACGGATCTTCGCTCCGGGCGATTAAATACATATGTTATACACAGAGTGAGTGTAAGCAGTACCTCGTCGACCAGACAGGCACAATACATATTGTGCATTCGATGTACTGCCAGGAATTAGTTTGGTCGTTACCAAAGCATCCGAACCCCAAACCACTGTAGTAGTTACCCCGTAGTCTCTCGGTTGGTACACTCGTTTTGCGTGCTGGCATGTCGAATGCGAAATCAAAACACCGATACTAGCGACTGCACGATTAGCCGCCACCCCTCGCGAATACCGGTCGATGAAAGTTCACCTAAGCTTTTTTTACTCCCTCGACTGTACGAAGTATAGTATTAATAACACCAGGCTGCTGCCCGACGAGGGGAAAAGCCATACACATGTTGCTACCCGGAGCCTGCAGATCACCGATCTCTGAAGCTGTTGCGCGCATGCGCTTGTGTGTCCTTTGTTCATCATCTACTTGCGAGAACCGTGATGCGCTGACAAAGACATGCAGGCATGTTATCGATGCCAGATAGGTATGACACGCACGCCATGCGTAATAAAGGCATTGTGTGAACTACTACTGTTGTAAACACTTTGATTGAACCTTTGCGACTTCAGAGCAAACGTGCATCGAACGGAAATTATTAATATTATTTCCTCTGCTTCAACGCCGGCAAATGCTGATTGTCTTGAATAACTTACATATGTAGTATGGACTGCAGAAGAATGAATAAATTACGATTGTTAAAACTTAAGATGCACTCTAGCTGTGAAATAGAGGGTTTTGTCAAAACTCTTATTTGTAAGCTGTGTGCTACCATGCATATCACTGGGTGCGTGTCCTCATTTTGGATATAGGTCGGCGACTCCCCGTTAGAACTAGCTTGTGCCAGAGTGAGCAACCGATGTTAATCCATCGGTGCACGGAAACTCTAAAATCCGTGTTTGAGGTGAATAAAATCTAACGCATTTGTACTAAATATGCACTCACACTGATTTATGTACGCGCTCTGCTCTATGTAGCTGGTCGCCCCTTTGGTCTACTCGATTCGCAATAGTGGTTAACCTCGAACACAACTAGGGTCGGAGTCGTGGGGTTCACATTTTGATATAAACATATATAATTTCCAGAGGTAACGACTGCCGAGAAAACTTTATAGCGTGGGTAAGCACAATTCGACGCGAGTCGACGAAATATTTACATGCCGTTTTTTTTTTGCAATAGAAACGAAGGCGCGTACCGAAGTGGGGAGGGGGGAGAAGAGCCTGCTTAGTGACCTCAGGTCTGAATTACGTCTAGGAAGAGAGGAGAAAGAGAAATTGCAAATATAGTAGATGGGATGAGCAAAACAAAAGTGGAACTGGAACTGTGGGTGAAGTTTTTTAATCATGTTATGAAAACAAACATACAGTCCAGCTGTGAGATCGAAGATTTTGTCGAAACTCATCTTTGCAAGCTGTGTGTGATAATCCGATCACACGTATTACTGGATGTGTGTGCCCTTGTTAAGAATACAGGTTGGCGACTCCCCTTGGAACTACAGTGTAGCCATCAGGGTCAACGGGGTGATGTTAGGCAGTCTGTGCGCCGAAACTATGAAACCTGTTCTTGAGGGGGACAGAATCGGACAGCTGTGAAAGGAAATGCACCAGTTTATCAAATGTATCCTTTGAGTCATGTAACCAGTGAGGGTATTCGAAGGAGTGGGGGATGTGAATAGCCTGTGAATACAATGGTTGTGTGGAGGCTGTCTTCTGTGCAAAGAGATGAGGAGGTGGCACCGAAGTGTCTGTTAAGATCACTTGTGACAAGAAAGAAAAGGGATAGTTTGGAAAACGCGCCTGAGTCGAAAGAGAGAGAAAGAGGAAGGAGAGAAAGGACAGTAGCGAGAGTGGTCATGGTGGGTTGCATCATCACGAAACATTGCCCATAGTCCGGCAAAATACCGGGACAACGGGACAACCTTAACATGCTCAAATCTACGTTTACATATAAGTTCCACGGAAGATTCAACGTAAGATTCAACGTAAGTTTTACCTGCATATCTTGTTCGTGCGAATAGACTCCTCGAATAGACTGCGCATGTACTTACATTTTAGTACAAGTTTCACACTCTCAACACGCCCCCATAATGCAGAGTCAGATTGCTAGAGAAGCCTCATACATAGAAAATAAATTGGTAAATCAAAAACAAATGGGTCACATATTCAGTCCGGTGTATCAACGCCGGCAATATGGATGTAGCCATGCCATTTACACATTTACAAAAAACAAAAAATGCAAGGAAATGTACGTATAAAACCTACGCTTGGTGTAGTTACCAACGATAACTACCTTAGAAGATAAAACGCAAATATACGTCTACTGCGTTTCAAACACGCTTCCTGGATTGTAATAAATAATTGAACAATAGTAAACAAACAAAGATAAATCCCGCCTGACATAAGCAAGTTTTCATGAGTCAAAACCTATTAAGTAGTACTAATGAACATTAAGCCTAGAACGAACAACGATGAAGACATTAACGTGTTTGGTGGAATGAAGATTACTCTCCATTGCAGTAAGATATATATATATTTCCTCAGGTGTGAAATGAGGGGTGACTTCTCCCTTGAGCGATTGCGTGCCCACAAATCCGTGGTGGCGGTCGCCCCCCGTGCACTCCACTCGTGCGACTGTGTCGCTCGCTGACAACATCCTACGGCCGTCGCGAGCCAACAAAGAGTATCTGCCTCGGAATCATGCGACACCGGATAATAAACTGCATCCTACCTATGACGGGATCTCCGATATCCTGGGAGGGCTTTCTTGCCCCGAGCCCAAACTAGTCAGACCTCGTACATCTTCTATAAGAAGTAGGCCTTCACGAGCTGTAACTCGCAGCCAGGCTGCTGACAAAACGGATACCGGGGAAACACCGCCGGATGAAACAGCAGAAAGTGTACAGTCGGACGCAGGGGTACTCCCGCGGACACCGTACAACTGATACCATCATCTTCAGAGAATCCTACACTACCGCAATATCATTTTTACGGGCCACAGATTACCATATCTCGAATATGGAAGACATCAAGAACTGGCGCAGCGACAACCGTCTTCTGTTCGACCTCTTGTTCCTGAGCACATCGGGAGCTGCGGCCTGCTTTCTTGTACAAATCAAGCCGAAACAGGGTGAAATTGTGAATGGGAAGGCTGCTTGGGATGGTATGGTTACAAGTTATCAAACTCCAACCCGCCAACGTAGACGTACAATTTACCAGCAATAATATCAAATGGTCATGACGGATGGGCAAGACCCAGACATATTTATCAGGGATGCACATTACGCATTACGGGTAATTACGGGTAATGTGGATGGGCCGTACGTAGTGTGGATATTCCGCGGTAATGTTCCGTACTTCTACGGTGCGTCTCTTGTGCTACTTGGTTTAGAAGGTTGAAGTTTGAAGCAGCTGGGTTGAGGTTTGATCGCTCCGAGTAAGGACATGGAGAATGGAGAATGAGCGTGATCTTTTTTCTTTTTGACTTTTCTAAAGTCTGTACTCTGCGCTATGTACCATACAACATACAACATACAACATGCTCTCCAACGGTTGCTGCAGGGCTGCAGCTGTGGCGGTAGGGTATCATACATCAAACTTATAAAGATACTACCACACACCACATCTCGGCGAGAACGCGAAGCAAGAGTGCAAATGCTACGTACGGAACTCCTGGGTACAGGGTAACACAGCTATACACGGAACCCCCGGGGGTGGGGGGCTTTTGTCCCCGCACGGTAGCAGCAATTACGCGTGCATAATGTCAATCCCCGATTTGCCGTAATTTCGGGTGCGTAATGTGTTCAATCTGAAGTTATGTACATCCCTGATATTTATCAATGAAGTATACTACTTACGGGATGAACTGGTGGGCATGGGAGAGGTATTCAACGGTGACACCATGCTGGACATACGGCTCGAAGGACTCGCGGATGAATAGCTGCAACTAAAATACAGCGACGAAGCAGATGATGACTTCATACTCGATCAAGCTGTGATGATACTGCCTCGTATGTACGCAAATAGAACTATGCGAAATGGGCCTTCGCCAAACGCGAACGGGCTTGAGTCTGCTATCGTAGTCGCGTCAACACCCTCAGCAGTAGTGACTTGTTTACACAGCAAGAAGCCGGGCCATCGATTCCAAAATTGCTTTAAACGCAAGGCAACGATGTCGGAGAAAAAACCTCCCCCAACACCTCGAAAACATTCTTGGTGTAGCCTGCACAATACCGACCGCCACGAAAATAGCGACTGTCGGTCGCGAAAGCGGGAGGACAAAATAAACAGTCGCCCCCGTCCTGATCAACAAAATGGTCGGCATAATAACAACCTCAGTGTTCACGCCAACACCACCACAACTCCATCTTCAGTAACGTAAATGGAAGCTTACGCCCCAATGACACATGCTCCATCCACTACTGCGACTGTGACTACGGCAGCTACTTCTACCTTCTTTGCGACGCCTCCCTATTCATCATCACCTCCCGTCGGTATAGGTCATTCTTTCAACGCCGCACCTCCGATCAACATCGTCGCGCAGCCCGTCGACTTCTCCATGACTGCGGACAGCAGAGCTTCTAGCCACTTCATCCATAATCAGCTTCTACCTGGCATCGAACTCATAATGAACCACCCCGAGCAGCTGAACCCTCCTGCAACAATCATCGTAGCGGGAAACCATCGCATTTATGGCGTTGGTCAATGGGGTTTTGGTCGTTCGAGTGTTGGGCCATATAAGCTCTAAGCACTCTGTGCAGCTTCCCGTAACGATCGTACCAGGGTTCGGCATGCATTTTGTTTGGAAGGGATCAGCAGCTACGAGAGGGGTCAATACGATCATCGCCGGGAATTCGTATTTGGACATGGTTGCATTTAATTTACCCCTATGCGAAGGCAGCCCCTGCTCTTCTCTGCATCATCTCCACCTCATCACTGGTGCTACCAGCCGAACGCCTGAGGCAGCGTTTCCGACCTGTTCTGGAAGCAGCTTTATACCGGAAGCCGTCCTCGCTGTTTACGCATCGACTGCTACTGAAGCTACTTCCCTGCCTACACCCGCTCCAGTTAACATCGGACATATGAGGTTCGGTCATCCCAATGGGCAGGTGATGGCCAAGGTGAAAAATATCTCAGAGTGTGGGGTAAATTTGTCAGACACTTTGTCGGCGCGTGATACGTGCCAAGGCATTGAGAGCACTCAACAGAAACACCGTAAGACATCGCGGCCTAACCTTTCCAGCGAACATACGACCGGTGACGCCCAAGGCGATCGGAGGATACGCCTACATGGCAAAACATACCGACCATCACAGCAGGGTAAAAGAAGCTTCTTTCATCGAAGAGCCACCTTCAGTTCTACCAACAGCAGACTCGGCCACTTCTCAAGTAAGAGCGCGTCAGTTTGCTCTACAACGCCAGCATCCTCCGAAGCAGCAGGTCGGGGCCGTTTCGCAGTACACCAGGACTGTCGGAAGGGACAAAATAAACCCCCCGGCATCTACTTCGCTACCCAACACCTACGCTCAACCTATGGCGGAAGAATGCAAACCTTTAGCAACCTCTGCTCGACGATCAACGACTTCAGCGCCGAGAACCCCTTTTACGCCCCTAAAACCTTGAAATCGAAACTACAGCTCCGGTTCGCAAGACCACGTTTGACCATGGCGACTGCCTTGTAAATTATCTGGGGCAACCTCCCTTATGACCGAAAATCATTGCTTTCTGGAGTTCGATACAAGATTGCGGCGTTTCGTAAGTGGGAAAAGTTTAAGTCTGTCTTCGATTCTGCCGTGTGCTACCGGACGTTTCAATCACCGACAACCGCGATGTACCGAGGACGGAGAGGCGCATTACGCACAACCAAAAAATAGATGTACCGACAAAACGATTGGCCCATTAGAATCCAGCTACGTAACACTACAAGACTGCAATAGAAAGGGGAAGAACAAGGCCCACCACGTACACCTCGCGCCACAACCTTTTCCCTCCTCCGCGTCCAACGTCTTCTTCAGCATTTTCAGCTTTGATCGGTGACTCGGTCACTGATCCTTTTGACTTTCTTCTCGCTCGTCGTATGTATAACGACAAAGCCGAGCGGCTGCCAAGTACCTTGTACGAATCTCAACCCCACAGCATGAGTAAATCTGGACGAGACTTGACCGTGTCTCAATCCAAGGGAAAAATTTCCCGCAATTGTAATACTTTGAAAGGGGACGGGCGTATGGTTTCGTATACCGTACTATTTTCTTGCGAGATGTATTTGTAGGTGCATTTGAAAATTGATACACAAGTAGAGAATATTACTTAGTGCAAGCAGTTTTTTATCAACTCTAAAGTTACAACTGCTCGCCAGTTGAGTGTGAGTAAAGGTGAAATATAGATCGAATGAACTTAAGGCCACGATTGTACAGCAATAGACTAAGCAATGTCCTACCAAAAATGCGTACGAGATTATAAATCAGAATTAAGTAGCAAAGGCTCACAAAGATGGTCTATCTTATGCTCTTCAGCGTACGATTAGTATCAGAGAGTTTATTGCATAATGCGTATCCTAAGCTCATATTATATTATAAAAATTAAAATACACCCCAGCTGTGAGATCGAAGATTTCGTCGAAACTCATCTTTGCACGCTGTGTGTGATACTCCGATCGCGCGCATTACGAGTTGTGTGTCCTCATTAAGGATATAGGTCGGCGACTCCCCTTACAACTACAGTGTAGCTATCAGGGTCAACAGTATGATTTTAGTCAGTCTGTGCGCGGAAGCTATAAAACCCGTTTCTGAGGGGGACAAAATCTGACAGCTGTGAAGGGAAAGGGGGCCTGGATTTGATCAAAAGCGAGCGGGTTTGGAGGGGGGCGGGGGGGGGGGGGGGGAAGGGGCAATTTGTGCATGTAAGCTATAAATCCTTTCGAGGGGATAAATCTGACGGTTTTGGCACCAGTATAATATTGGGGGCGGGGAGGGGGGGGGTTTGGGGCGGGGGGGGGGGGGAGAGGGGGGGGTGGGGGTGGGGGGGGTTGGGGCGGGGGGGGCAGCTCAGTATGTGCCTGGAAAGTTTACATTTTTTTGAGGGGATAAATGTGACAGTTTTGGAAATAATACATCAGTTTATCATGCATATCCTGGGGTAAGTCGTACAATCAGTGAGTAAAGAGAGGGTGGAGTGTTCGAGGGGGTGGGGTTGGGATGGGTTGGGGGGGAAGGCGGGGGGTGGGGGCTGGGGGGGGGCGGGGGGGGGGGGGGGGGGGGGGGGGGGGAAGGCTTTAGGTGAGGGGTTTGTTATACGTGTGGTGCTAGATCTAGGCGATAGTGCGGGTGATGGGGAAGAAGGGGGCGTTCGAGGCGGGGGGGGGGGGGGGGGGGGGAACACAGCGGCATGGATGGCTCTCGAAAGATAATGAGGTGATATCCTGTGCGTGAAGTGTTTATTAATGTGGCGGATTTCGATATTTGGTGGGGCGTTTGAGTAAGGGAGAGCAAGAGGGGGGGGGGGGGGAATTTTCCGGAGGTTTAGGTCACAAATAATATTCAAATACACTTCGGCTGTGAGATCAAAGATATGTAGCAGCTTGTTATACGCGTGGTGCTAGGTCTAGGCGATAGTGCAGGTGGTCGGAAAAGAGGGGGCGTTGGAGGGGGGGGTGGGGGGGGGGACACAGCGGCATGGATGGCTCTCGAAATATTGAGGTGACATGGTTGACTTACAGCAGTGACCTTTGTTTATTATATTTTTTAAGGATATAGCTCGATGATGGACTATGACTACACCCATCATAATCAATTACAGTACTATCGTTATTCGTAGTTCTATCTGTTTCTGACGTACGGAAGTACGGAAGCACCTAGAACAAAAAGTGAATAGTGAGAATGTTATATTTTGCCGTAATGGACACTTAATCTTGTCCACAATGGCCAGCGCATTACCTAGCTGGGAAAAATGATAATCGACCGGGAAAAATGAAAATCGACCCCAAATTCGTCGAGCCGACGGTTGACGCTGTTGGAACAATTTTGGAAAGTATGACGCTACACTATCACCTGGTGGCGTCTGATTCTCGGTCAAATGTTGCGACGCCGACATGCTTGCTGGCGGGCGAGGGCCGTTTAGCAGCACATTCGACTAGGTGCCGCAGTATATTATCACATGATGCGTACTGCGTGCCAGCATACCCTATATTGTACAACACTACAGGGTCCCTCGTGCTGTAGGAAACACAGTCCATTACATGGTGCCGCCTGATCAAGAGGCAGAGTTATAGTCTATATATCAAGCCATCCATGACGTAGCTTTCATTCACCCCCCCCCCCCCCCCGCCCACCAACGCCCCCTCCTTCCCCACCACCCGCACGATCGCCTACGCGTATAGCAAGCCCCTAAATATATGCGTAGTACGCGCGATCACAGTATCGCACACAAGTTTGAAACGATGTGTTCCGACCAAATCTTCCATCTCACAGCTGGAGTGTATTGTTATATTATATGTGACCTAAACCATCTTGAATACCCCCCCCCGCCCTTCCCCCGGAACCCCCCCCCCCCCCGCTTTTGTTTTTCCGCTCCCTCTTGCTCAAACACCCCACCTAACATCAAAATCTGCCAGAGAAATAAACACTTCCACGCACTTGATATCATTTCATCATCTTTCTGGAGCATGCCGCTGCTGCAATTCACCCCCCCCCCTCCCCCCCCAAACGCTTCCCCACCAACCGCACAATCGGCTGGACCTAGCACCGCGCGTATAGGAAACCCCTACCTTTCGCCCCTCCTCCCACCTCACCCCCCCCCTTCGAACGCTCCGCCCTCTCCTCACTGGTTCTACGACTTACAGGATGTACATGATAAACTGGTGCATTCCTTTCAAAACCGTCAGATTTATCCCCTTAAACGATTGATAGTTTCAACGCACAGATTGAGCTGCCCCGCCCGTCTCGCCCCCCCCCCCCCCCCCCCCCCCCACTCTCTCTTGATCAAACCCAGGCCCCCACGTCCTTAAAAACTCCGCCCTTCCCTCAACGGTTATTCGACATACAGTATTCACGTCATAAACTGATGCATTCCCTTCTACAGTTGTCAGACTTTGTCCCCCTAAAAGAAGGGTTTTACAGTTTGCGCGAACAGACTGACTAACATCACCCTGTTGACCCTGATAGATACACTGTAGTTGCAAGGAGAGTCGCCGACCCATGGATGTGAGGATGTAAGCTTGTGTATGTTGTACCCCTGGCACTAGTCACTGTGTATGGAACAGTGTGGGTGCAGAGGCTCACAGAGTGATCGTGAAATCACTTGGATATAGGTTAAAACATAAGATGGTATGGGTTGGCGTTTAGGTGGCCGAAAGGTAGAGACAGATGAGGAGTGATCGAGGTGGGTCTGGCCATCACCTGATCGAGACGACATAATACATATGCTACGGATAGATGTACTCTGCGGGTAGTTGTCTGATATACCTACCGCAACGTTTCCTGCTGATTGCTCGTGGTCTACCGTACACATGGCAACGTTGCCTGAGGTTTGCTTCTGGGAGCTTAGCTACGTCACCATCCTGACAGTCAACCTAAAATCGTGTTCTATGAATGTTGTTATTCGCACCAGGTACGTTTTTCCGCCGCATTTATTTGATAATGCGGCATTGCTCGTACATACTACATGCGCCAGCTTTTGGATATGACTAACTAGTAAGCTGCTGTTCATCATATATCCAAGTCGTTACTGCTGAGACTTCAGCATGCTAAATACCGCATCGATAAACGACATCTAACATACTTATTATAACTGTCTGTTGTACGAACAACTCGCAATGTATACCTACAACCTCCCGGTCACTCAATACAATTAGCCGAAGATTATTCCAGTAATAGCTACTGGCTTCCTACGGCTTAGGGCCAAGTAAGTATGGTAGCTTACAGCAGTACCAGTACTGATGACTGAACATTAAATATTCCAACACCTTCCCGCAATGAAAGTCAGGCAGACAAGTTCCATTCAAATAAGAGAAAACAGTCAAAAAGAGTACTAGATACTCTGACTACAGGAGCAGACAGAAATTCGGCTAGACTGCTGTAGAAGCAGTGTTTAACTTACTTCAAAACAAGAAATCAAGAGAACAAATCAGGAGCACTCAATCAAGGTGCTACCCTAAGTTGCTATGTACTAGCAGAAGTGTCGTTACAAAGATGTGTCCTTCTTCTGCTTCTCCAACATGTACTTGTACTTGCTACTATGTTGAAACGTCTAGCAGAGGTGGCGTTACAAAGGTGTGTCCTGCCTCTGCCTCTTCAACACTAGAAACTACTGCTGTAAGCAAGTACGAAAACTGAACAAGGGTCTGCGCCCTGTGAACACTTGCAAAGCTTTTGCCCTTATCACGATACGTACAAAAGACAGTGTTTATAGTCTTGAACATGAAAAACAAAAGGATCTGTCGTAGGCATTACACGCTAGACTCACGGCAAAGAAATTCGAAAGCAAAAAACAATATATGTAGACTATGTAATAATTGCAAAGCAAATTAGCCAAGGTCAGTCAGCAATGACTGCTGCTACGTCTCTAAAGTAGGGAGTCTTTTGGTTAGGCTCGGCAGAGTCAAGCTTGGCCAGTATTTTGTTATATGTACATTTCCATAATACGGAAGAAATAAAAACGGTCCCTCTTGGATCCACCTGTTAACAAGGAATTCAAACACCCGTTTATCCATCACGAACTGAATGTCCGTGCGACGATAAAGAAAAGGCAAGCTGAATATGAACCCATGCGTAGTAGGGTGGGCGTCCTTATTTAGGAAGCCCAAAGACCGCAAGGTTCCTGCCATCTGCCACCTTTCATATTTAGTTTGCCCTGGAACTCTTGTTTTCCCGAAGATGGGAAACTGGTGTCCTCAGCAGATTATGAATATGTCGTCGTCGGATCCGAGGATTCTCTGCGGTAGCTCTTAGAGATGTCGCTCCGGTGCTGGGTTGACCATGCGAACGGCCCTCAGAATGTAACGACGATGCCCGCTGTCTGTGTAGAAGTCGTCACCGCTGCGGTACTCCCTTTCCACGGCTTGCCCCGCACTACTGGACGACAGGGTGTCGAAACAGTCGCTCAGCGATTGTTGACGGCGATGCTGTTGCTGCTGTTGCTGCTGCCGCGGTCGTTGTTGTTGCTGCTGTTATTGACGGCGCTGCCGTTGCTCGAGACGCTGGCGTTGGCGGCGAAGAGCTTGCCGTTCTTGGCAGTGTTGGTAGCGATTGTAGCTGGCAGGTCTTGAAGGCATGATGATGGTGGTGGTGCACAGAAGAGAAAAGAAGGAACGAAGAGATGGAGAAGGGAAAAGTAGGTCGTGATTGGAGAGGGGTGACCGCTACAGCAATGCTGTCAAGATTTTGCACTCATCCGGTCGGGTACTTGTCTTGTGCTCGGACAGATGCTCTTGTGCAGTCACCGTGGTCGGGTCGATGCAGTACTGTAGTAGTACTGTAGAAGTTTCCCCCCGCACGACAAGTCAAAGAAAATTTCGCAGAAGATGTCGTGGAAAATCCCGACGGTTTCGATTATGCGGCACAATTAGGTGACGCCGCAGGTTGCTCAAGGGGTACCACCCCACTTGAAATACAGGTACGCAGGCCCCCCGCTCATTCGCAATACATGCGCGGGTGCTGTGGTAGACCAACTGCTCCACTTGGCGGATGATGCTGTCCTGGAGCTCCCGTACTATAGGCTTGGTGAGCATGACGCTCAGCATCGCGGTCGTCGGCACGTGATCAATAGAGATTTGATCGGAACGAACCCACTCCCGGAGAGAGCTGTACCGAACTGCTATGTGCCTTGACCGGTTGCTGAAGTTCCCTGTGGAGATCAAGGCGAGGGTGCTCCGGTTGTCGGTGAGTAGCTTAAACTTCAGCAGCTTGCTCCAGCCCAATTCTCGCACTAAGGAGGTGAAATTGAGCCCGTGTTAAGCGTTAGTATTCATCGTAATAATCTCGGCTTCGTTGGATAAGGTAACCGTGATGCGCTGGACTTGAGATCCGAAGTGGATGAGCCCTCCAGCTAGAAACACCGTTGATCCACTGACGCTCCGGTAGTCCTTGGTTGTCGCATAGCTTGCAACCGATTAGCAGGTGAGCTGGAAACGGCTGCTCTTCTTGTACTGCAAAGGTAAAGCTGGCCTCTTGCGAAGATAGCGGAAAACCCGCTTTAGTTGACCGAGATGAATCTCCCGCGGGCTAGACACGTGCCTGGCCACTTGCATGGTAGCGAAGGTGATGTCGAACCGAGTGCAGTTGATGAGAAAGATGAGCGATCCCACGGCGCTTTGGTAGTCCCGCTTGGCCGTGCCGGAGAGTAGCAGGCTGTCGGCCGAAGCTTGCAGGTCCGCTGGCGTTGCAGGAGTGTGGACAGGGTTTGCTGTGTTCCTTTTGTAACGCTTGATCACAGAAAGAGTGTAGCGTTCTTGGCTGAGAGTGACGGTCCCGTTGGCCAGGTCCTGCTTGATGTCGATGCCGAGGATCTGAGTAGCTTCCCCCATGTCGGTCATCGCGAAAGACTGCTGTATGTCCCGGCGAACCCCCTGAAGCACTTGTTCCGAAGGCCCGGTCAGCAAGATGTCGTCCACGAACAGAATCGGCATCACGTAGCTCTTTCCACTGCCTTTCGTGTAGACACAAGGGTCAGATGCAGTCGGTGTAAAGCCCTCGCGGCGACGATCCCTGTCGATGGTGAGGTTCCACACGTTTGGAGACTGCCGCAGACCGTATAGATTTTTCCTCAGCTTCCGGATGTACGGCTTGCCAGTTCTGCTGTCGATTTTCTCGAATCCTGGCGCTTGCTTCGTGTACACATTCTCCGATAGAGTTCCGTTGAGAAACGCGGTTTGAACATCCATCGCCACAACGGGCCACCCATGAGACGCAGCGATAGCCAGTAGCATACGCTTTGCTGATCCGACACACAGGTGCGAAAGTAGCGAAGCAATCGATGCCGTGCTGTTGAGCCCAACCTTGAACATCTACCCTTGCCTTGAACCTGCCGTCCGTCTTGACCCGGTAGACCCAGCGCGTGCCGATGACGGAATAGCCGGCGAGAACGGAGGACAAGGGGATGAGATCGGCTAATGCATGGTCATTGCGGCTGTCGAGCTCCTTGCGCATGGCTTTCTCCCAATGGGTTGCGTGACATGAGGCCATGCCTTGCTTGTACGTGTTGGGCACTTCGACTGCTGCCGGCGGAAGAACATTGTCGATGCCGACGCTACTCGGTGTAGTAGTCGAGTGGGCCTTGAGTGGAGCCGATGGTAGCCAGGTTGAGTTGGTGAAGAGGTTGATTTTGCTTGGGGTTGGTGCTGTCAGGCTGCGGGAGATCCTTGTTGACCGATGAGCGCAGGCGCGAACTGATTTTGCCCGCACGTGGGTCTTGAGCGGCGGAGCTGCTGCTGCAGTTGGTGTAGCTTGAGCCGGTGTCCAATGGCGTGGTGTCCGTTTGCATCAAAAGCGAGATGCCCTTGTTGATGATGTCCTCATTCGGCGAGTCGGATTCGGCTTCGACATCACAGTCAGGATCTCCCGACTCGTCGGCGGCAGGCAGCACAACCTGCGGCTCCTCGATGAAAGTGACGTTGCGAGAGCTGGAGATGTGCCTTGTCTCCCGGATGTAGACGCGGATAGACGGACTGCCGTTATTGTACCTCACAAGAACCCCCTCCCACGCCTCAGGCTGTAGCTTCGTGGTGTGCCCTTCGGCGTGAACAAACGCACGAGCGCCGATGATGCGCAGAAAAAAACAATCAGCTTGCTTGCCGAACATGCGGTAGTACGGCGTATCCCTCTTGAGCGCCTTGTGCGGTATACGTTTGATCAAGAAGACCGACGTAGCAGCAATCTTCCCCCACAGGTGTTTAGGGAGGCGCGCTTCATGCAGTAAGCAGCGCGTCATGTTCATGATGGTCCTGCCGTCGCGCTCGGAAATGCCGTTTTTTTGCGGCGTGTGTGGCGCTTTGAAAGTTTGCCCAACGCCGGTGGTCTTGCAGTAGTCGCGGAAGTCGTTGTTCACATATATTTTCCCGTTGTCCGTATGAAGACGCCGAACACGAACGTCGAGCGGAATAACCACATCTTGTGTGAAGTTGACTATAGAGAAAAGCGCTTCGTTCTTGTGGGCGATGAAGGAGACGGCCTTGAGACGCGTGCAGACGTCGGTGAACTTGGACATGTAGCTGAAGCCTCTGATGGCAGGGGGCGAGATAGGATCGATGAGATAGGTGAAGACCACTTGACACGGCTGAGTGATGTCGTCGGTGATCGCAGTCTTGGGCTGGTTACGCTTTTGTTGATGGGACAAGTATTGCACGCCGAAAAAGAGCCATGCAGATGTATCCCACTACCCGCCGTGCGTGCCAATTTGTCCATGGCTAGCACGCTCGGATGACCAAACCGCTTGTGGCAGATGTTGGCGGAAACCTTGGCGGATTTGACCGCGGTCATTGCTGAATGCTGCGAAGAAGCCGCGGTAGAATCAGCAGCAGTAGCAGAAGGAGAACGAGGCTGGACGACCGTGACGTTGGCGCTTCCCCGCGGTAGATCCAATCCATTAATAGTCGCGAACGCATGCTGCGTGGCCTCACTATCAGCAGCGGGGACTGAAACAGCTCATCGCAGTTGGCGTCCAGTTTAACGGGAATTTGGAAAGTCCCCATATCCAGGCAAGGTGACTTTGGCGTAAACAGAACAGCTACCCCGTGCTTTCTTGCCGTCCTCCCGGAACACAGGTGGCGCCCCAGGTTGGGAACGCTGATGAACGGAAGGTGGATGGGACGGGCATCTCCTTGGCGATCGGAGACGTTGACCTTGAGAGTCCCAATGGCGGTGCCGTGGAGCTGTCTTTTGCCGGCGACGTCGATGATGAGGGGGGGTCGAATTTATGGTGCCCGGTCATGTTGCCGGTGATGTCCGGCAGCAGTCTGGGGTCGAGTAAGTGGCTGGATGCGCCGGTGTCCACAGTCATGTTGAAGTGAACTGGCTCGGGGTTGACATGGGACGCGAGAAAAGAGAAGCCCACGCCGGATGGAGGGATGGAAAGGGCTGTCGCGGAAGCCGGCGGATGCTGTCCAGCAGGGTTGTATGCGTCAACCATGGTGGTAGAGGACAGGGCGGGAACCATTTGGCCAGAGTTGGCCCGCCGATGATTTCCGTAGTTGTAGTTGCCGTTGTTGTGGTTCCCTCCGTTGTAGTTGCCGTTGTTGTTGTGGCCTCCGTTGTAGTTGCCGTTGTTGTGGTTTCGACGGTGCCGTTGTCCGCCTTGGTTACGGTGGCGCCCGTTGTTGTTGTTGCACTGTCCTTGTCCACGGTAACGTCCTTGCTAGTGGCGACCGTTGCCGTCGCCGTTGTTTTGCTGTTGCTCATGACAGTTAATATTGTCGTGTCGAGACGGTTCGTGGAGAGTGCACCAGTCGCCGTTCCTGCCGCCGGGAGTGTCTCCCGCCGGCTTCCTGTTGTTTTTTAAACAATTACTTTCTTCGTGACCTTTCTTTTCCCAAAAGGTACATAATTTTGCAGTAGATGCCGCCATCGCCGAGGAGAGGTCCTTCGTTGCGCGCGAGGCCCGGCCTTCCTCTTCTTCGCGATTGGCGTGCATGTTGCGCATGACGATCATAGCTTCTTCAAGATTGAAATCGTCTTGGGATTCGGCTTGGTACTTGACTCGATCATAGAACGGTGAAGCTGACCCAAAATGATAGTCAGAACGTCATCATCATCGATGGCTTTGCCCAGAAGCGCTAGCTCGTTCCTCTTTTCATCCAAGCGAAGGAGAAACACTTTTGGATTTTCATCTTCCTCCATAGTCATCGCTCGGAACCTCTAGACCAAAATATCCTTTCAAACTCGCGTGTGGTTTTGGAATTGTTCGACAAGACAACGCCACGCAGCGATACCATTGGTCAGAATACCTGGCTTTTCCCGGAACTTGTTGACGAAAGTCGGATGAGCGCCGGTAGTGCCATGTGAAGGAAGTCAGCCATGAACGTGTTGTCACGGTGCCAGTCGCGAGGGTCGTCCAGGTTGCTGATGCTGTTGTCGTCCGTCCACAAAATAGAAGAGGAAACCTCTACAGGAACCGAAAAAGTTACAGTTGTAGTGGTCGCTGTAGCCGGCCCAGTGTACCAGATGACCGTCTCCGGTTGAGTAGCCGCGTCGGCGGGCTGAACGGAAAGCTGCTGCTGTACAGACTGCGGTTGCGCGGACTGGGTAGGGGGAGATGGCTGAGTAGAAGGTTCGCCAGTACTATCCCCCTCAATCTTTGCCGCCTGTTCCGGTGCCGCTGTCGCCGCTGCCGCTCGTAGTTGTACCAAATGTCGATGCGGTTGTATACTGCGGTTCCGCAGCAGGGTCGCGCGATGTAGTCCGCGTGGGAAGCGGGGCGCGAACAGGTGGATGGCCGCGCGTTGCACGTGGTTTGGGCTCCGGATACGGACGACCGTCAATAATGTGGAAGACTTCAGGACGGCGAATGCTGATGGTACCCAGAGGGTCGGATTTCCATTTTCCAAACCCGGTGCGGTCAAATCGTCCAACCAATTTGATGAGTTTATCTACCATGTCTAAAGCACTGTTGTTCAGTTGCTGCGCCATAATGAGCAGTACGTTGACGAACCAGACGATAACGCAGGCGTATGTAGAACAAGGCGATGAAGCGGAGATTGACGTCAAAGACGATGATGCGGCCGCAGTCACACGATGCTGGGTTCGAAAGTTGCTCTTCGGGAGGCTGCTTGCAAAGGCCGACAGTCCCCGGAAATTTCCAGGGATGCTCACAACCAAGAAGTACCTGGTGTAGACGGCGTTAGAAGCGGATGCAGAGGCTGACGCCTTGGGAAGCCGTGCCTGTACGTCGACGACGGTTGCTGCAGAACGTGTCGGGTTTGGGTGCTGTGGGCGCGTCGATGTCGAACGTGTCGAAACTGATGGACGAAGAACAACGTTTGAACATCGCGCGTGGAACTCGGACAGAATATTATCTGGAGATGATGTCTCGGCTGAATCGTGGAGAGAGTAGCGTGCTGAACGTGTAGGACTCGGCGAACGTGTCAAACGGGCAGAACGTGAAGCAGGAGATCTTGAGCCTTGATGAACTCGATCGAGGTCCTCGTCACGGTGTCTTGGAGAAGAAGTGCTGGCCAGCGGTTTGTCGAGGACATGCGGTGTTCGGCTTGTTTTTATCGGTCGGACGAATGTAGACGCTGTGACTCCCCCTCGCTGTGTGGAAATAAGAGCTGATACCCTGTGAGGATGTAAACCTGTGTAGGTTGTATCTCTGGCACTAGTCACTGTGTATGGAACAGTGTGGGTGCAGAGGCTCACAGAGTGATCGTGAAATCACTTGGATATAGGGTGGAACAGAAGATGGTTTGTGTTGGCGTTTAGGTGGCCGAAAGGTAGAGACAGATGAGAATTGTTTTAGGTTGGTCTGGCCATCACCTGATCGAGACAACACAATGCGTATGCTACGGATGGATGTACTCTGCGGGTAGTTCTCTGATCTACCTATAGCAACGTTTCCTGTGGCTTGCTCGTGGTCTACCGTACCCATGGCAACGTTCCCTGAGGTTTGCTTCTGGGAGCTTAGCTACGTCAACGTCCCGACAGTCACCTTAAATCACATTCCATGAATGTTGCTATCCGTACCAGGTACGTTTTCCGCCGCATTTATTTGATGACACCGTATTGCTCGTACGTACTACATGCGCCAGCTTTTGGATATGACTAACTAGTAAGCTGCTGTGCATCATATATCCAAGTTGTTACTGCTGAGACTTCTGCATGCTAAATACCGCATCGATAAACGACATCTGACATACTTATTATAAATGTCTGTTGTATGAACAACTCGCAATGTATACCTACAACCTTCCGGTCACTCAGTACAATTAGCCGAAGATTATTCCAGTAATAGCTACTGGGTTCCTATGGCTTACGGCCAAGTATGGTAGCTTACAGCAGTACCAATACTGATGACTGAACATTGAATATTCCAACAAAGCACACACAACCCGTAATACGAGCGACCGGAGTGCCACATACAGCTTGCAAAGATTAGTTTCGACAAAATCTTCTATTTCACAGCTGGGGTGTATTTTTTTCTTATAATATATGATTGCTGGTTTGCGACGGCTGTATGACGCCGCTAGCGAACAGCACAGTCGCCCGTGGGGAGTCACACGGGAGGGTGATCGCCGCCACGGAATCGTGGTGATGAGGTCTCTCAAGGGTGTACTCGCCCTATCGCCTTGTTTGGCGACAAAAATAAGAACGCCTGAACCATACAACGCTGCACTACTGTTTATACTACGTACTCTGAAAATCATTGTCGACGTCTGAGATGCCAGCGTGTAGCCACAGGGCAACCACCGCCACTGATCGTGGGGACGCGGTCGCTTGAGTGTGAGGGCACCCTCGCATGCATAGCGTGAAGTCTCCCTATGTATTTGTTAGGCGCCAATAACGCTCGAAAACAAGATGGCGTTCCTCTGCTGTTGTTTTTCGTACACGCATACTCTTTGTGTCGTCGCGTGGACCATTACGCATAGAGATACAGATGTTCATCATAGGGGGCGGTGGGTCACCGGGATAGATAGCGTTTAGCGTAGTGATAATATGACACCCAATGCCTACGTAGGTGTCAGAACATAGAGTGTTGGGTGGTTTCTTCTTCTTTTTTCGGTTACTCCCATAATCGTTACTATTTATAATATTTCTGTAAAGCAATCTCGGATTACGTAAGAGTAAACCACCACAATGATGTGCGTGCCACGTTGAAAGTTTTAGTCGGTCCATGCTATCGACAGGTCAAGCTGCGCGATATTTTACTTATGTTGATATTTTTTTTTGCGTCACGAAAGGGTCATACGAAAGAACAGTCCAGACCCTTAAACTTGCACTTCGTCGATATCAGGTGTGTCTGTCGTCTTTTGGCGGCTTCTTAGCAGATACCACAAGGGACCCCCGCGCCCCCAGCATTCACTATGTCTATGATCGCGTTCTTTCCTGGCGTTCTGCCTTCTAAAACCACGCCAAGAACTTCTCAGTGGTGGGTAGTGCGATCGAGCCACGGTCGGCACTGACCAGGGGGAGAGATTGCCCCGTCTTGACTATTACGCCAAACACGACCACTGCTCCCTGCATGTCGCGGGTTGCGCTGATAGTTGGACTTTGGTTGAACCCTACGGCAGGCCGCTATGAGTTAGGGTTCGACCCAAAGGGCAGCAGCTCGCTTTCGTCTACGAGTACTGCCTCTGGTCTTCCCAAGAGTGAGGCCTTGGACATAGCATCAACAAGTTCTGCCACAGATAACGTATTGGCAAAATATCTGAGTGAGTGGGTGGAATCTCGATGGGGTTGATTTGGGATGCAGCTTGCACTATTTATCGACGTGTAACACTTACAGAACTGAGCCAGGGTGTACATAGAACTCATGTTTACTTTTGGTTGAGAAATGCCAACATTTCTTGCCAGTAGTTACTTTCGCCCCGTCGGCAAGCAATGAACAATGCCGGTACCGGCGATTGTGTCGTGAAGTGTTTTGACATTATGTTAATATTCTTCATGCCCTTAGACCTTTTGACGTTTGATGTGAGAGAGCTGCTCCGTTTCGGTTTACTAATGAGAATATCAATCAGTAGCTCTTGAGCAGTACCGTTTTGTAACCAAAGCTGAGCGTGGGGGGGCTACATGTTGCATGTTGCAGAGGACGCCCGAGAAGAAAAAAATCAAGGGGAAATGCAAAGCTAATATATTAGGTACTGACTTGGGCATGCCTCATAATTTGTACCTGGTAAGTAAAAACTTTTATGTACGCTCGCTGCCGATTTAGATTAATATGGATAGCCGATGTTGTGCCGTCCGTATACCCCTAGCGGCATTAATAACCCTGGTATCATTGTATGGGGTATTACTGGTACTATTCTATATGGTCTGCTGTCAAGGTCGGCAGGGGCAGTCCTGCAATATATATACCCCCCACCTTCCTCCCCTCTCCCCCACCCCCCCACCTCCCAACCCCCCCCACCCCACCCCCACCCCCTCAAAACCTCCGCCCTCTACTCACTGGTTGTACGATTTACAGGATATTCATGATAAACTGGTGCATTCTTTCCAAAACCGTCACATTTATCCCCTTAAAGGATGCATAGTTTCCACGCACAGATTGAGCTGCCCCGCCCGTCCCGCCCACCCCCCTATCATGATAAACTGGTGCATGCATTCTTTCCAAAACCGTCAGATCTATCCCCTTGAAGGATTTATAGTTTCTACGCACAAATTGAGCTGCCCCACCCAACCCCCCCCACTCCACACCCCCCTCACCCCCCCCCGCCAAACCCTGCTCCCTTTTGATCAAAACCAGCCCCCCACGTCCTTAAAAACTCCGCCCTCCCCTCACCGGTTATTCGTCTTACAGGATTCACTTGATAAACTGATGCATTTCCTTCCACAGCTGTCAGATCTTGTCCCCCTCATAAACAGGTTTCATAGTTTCGGCGCACAGACTGCCTAACATCACCCTGTTGACCCTGGTAGCTACACTGTAGTTGCAAGGGGAGTCGCCGACCTATATCCTTAATGAGAACACACAACCCGTAATACGCGCGATCGGAGTATCATACACAGCTCGCAAAGATGAGTTTCGACAAAATATTCGATCTCACGGCTGGAGTGTATTTTTATTTTTATAAAATACGTCGCCATTGAATTACGCCCAAACAAATCTGCAAAATCTTGCACGTACGTGCAACTATATACGCCTGGTAGAGTTAGCGTCTTGATTTTTCCGTTTCCACAATGAATGCACGATGTGGTGCTTTTCAAACTGTTTTGGCGACAAATCATGCCAGCTAAACAGCCGATTTAGTATTTTTGTGATCGGCCATTCCGATGAGACTGGACAACTGCTTTCGATATGAAAGATACAACATGTGTTTTTCTGGGAGGCGCATTTTTTTCTTGACGTACAGCTATTGGCAGCAGCTACCACTCGCACAAATAGCAAGGATGAGTATCGCCGCTGAATTTGTAGCACTCACAGCTAGCTGGCGTACATTGAAAACCTTTACCAAAACAGAATATTTTTTAGTTGCGACCAGTACTACTACTGCTGTTGATGAGAATCTGTTGTTGCTTTTCACCCTGCCTGGCAAAATCAATGAGAGTTCAATGGGAGTCGTATACCTTCAAACGGTAATGCATTTACAAAAACGCGCGGCCGGGGCATCACCCAGCTTGTAAATATAGGCATCGACCCTTTAACCCATCGAAATCACAGCTGGCCTAATTTCAACGGTTTTTCCGTGAAATATAGTCTAATCGAAACCAGGATTGATTGGCAGTCTCGAGGAACACACATGATTCCATAGAAATCGGCATATATATGTGTGAGAGGCGTCTCCCTCCGGCGTACGTTTGATCCTTTTATCACGTGTCGCAGTGCCAGTGGCGATTTCGATCTGTTTTTTGTGCGATCGATAGCTGTTACTACTGTTTTTAGTTGTTGTTTATATTACTCGTGTACATCTGACAGGAGAACCTGTCTCTTCGACAGTCATGAAGAAAAGTAGGTGTTCATTCTAATCACTGGAAAGGTAAATAAATATCAATTAATTGCTGTACTGCTGTATCGCTATTGGTTGTCAAATTACGCCTTCTTCCTGACTCGTCATTCTGGCAAGGAGGTGTGTGTGCGGTTTCACGCGCATGGCACCACAATATTGGCCGGCGTAGGTTCAATATATATATCCTGAAATGTATTCTAATTAGACCTTGAACCGGGGTGACGGCGGGCCAAAACAAACTTGCAATCGTATACATAATAAAGTATCCACTAAAATAATAGTCCGGGAGATTTGATGTTGAAATCTGGCGCACATAATCGTCTATTAATAAGTAAGCAACGTAACGTGTCAAATGACGGCCATGCCAACCCTCTACAGGTAAGAGGCTATACGAACATGCTTTAGCGGTCAGGGCTTAGCTTCGAGGACCAACGTGAGCACGAGTTTCGTTTGACGGAGCTACCTTCTAGGCTCCTTTGCTCATCAGACAAATGTAGCCTCACAGGTGGTTCCTCCCCACAAACACGGCTCCGCAGCCCCTGGCGGACCACTCTTTAATAATAGGCCATGTTGTCACCAGACTTCTACACACTACACGCTACATTTAGACTATATAATACTCCGGAGTACATATACATACCTGGTATCTTATAGTCGAAATGAAGTGTATGTAAATCAAATTTTCATCCTCGTAGGCAAGTAAAGGGGTACTCTCGAAAAAATCCGCCCCCCTTTGTCAAACGGAGGGGGATATAGGGTAGAACAGGCGGACGAGAGGCGTGCGTGCGCGCCTCAGTTGGTATTTTATAAAAATGGTATTTATCTCAAATATATCGTGCTGGAAAGACGCATGCAGCTCATCCCAAGCGCGCACACTCTTCCTCCGTCTTTTGTCGGATGCGTGTTGGTATTTCCAGCACCGGAAATAAAGAGGGGACGAAAAAATCTCTCATTTTGGCTACATACAACGTACGCGGTATGCCTCCGTTATTTGACGTGTATCGTTATGCATGCTACCCCTTTGTGACCATCATTTCCCCCAGTACACCAAAAAAACCCCCTCTATGACCACGTCGGCGTGTCCCTTCTGTTTTATTGCGAATGACAGGGGTATACCACTTGTTGATGTTAAACGTATTTTCGTGGCTATCCGCGCTGGTCGTAAAGAGGCCCGAAATTGGTGTATTTGGGGAAATGAGGGTCATAAAGGGGTAGCACATTAATGCAGCAGAATTGCGGGGTCATACGCACCATCTTGTACGCGAACGGGGAGGGCATTTTATTTTCCTCACTTACCACGGCACCATCAGCCGCGCCGACGTGGCCCAACGACGCTGACGTAGCCCAACAAAGCCCTCTAGATGGTATATAGATACATGTACTCGGCATGGACCCCGGGCGTCTTTCCAGCGAATCAGAATTGATCTTGGGGCAGATCGGGTCATACGCGGGCACTCTCCCGCCCGTGTTCCTTAGACCTTCCTGCGGCTGACAAGGGTGGGGTATATCCCCCATTATTCAATACCTAGAACCAGATTACTCTTTGTCGACACGTTTCAAGATTTTGGGAGATGTCGGGGACGGCGGGAAGGGATGGGGGAGTTATATTTCAGTGGCAGGCAGCTTGTCTTGGGTTGGCAGTTTCGCGCGCTTACCGACGTGTGCACCCTACCAGATATCAACGAACGATGTTCACCATCATTGATATTGGGACAATATGTCTTTGTAATCGCACGCATTCCCGGTTCTGGCTCAAACGAGAGCTAAACACGAAATTGCAGTGTTCTTCCACTTGCTAATCTCACATTCAACATTGGTCTACAACCTACCCCTCGCCATCGCAGATGCACGTTTTTCCCAGCATTCTGATCTGGCACCGTAAAAATATTCGGTGGTATATTTTCCATATTATCTGCGTATTGTGTGAAACGGAATGTGTTTTCCAAGTTCTATGTTGACGCGTCTGCTTTGTCTGTTATTGCTGTTTATTGTAACTTTTTCTCGAAATCGTGTCGTAAGGTCCTTTCGTTGAATAGAAACGTTGGAGTCCTTCTGTGTTTGGTATATATGGCAACGGGTATTTGTGTCTTTTGTGGCGTACAAAGGACCAGTAGACTGCATGAGAACGAGAGGAAATCGGTCCCTTTTAATGCGTTGGTTCACGTAGAAACGTTTCAGTTCTTGATTTGAAGAGGACCACACTTGACCAAGCAGCAGGTTGGGAGGAGGAAACAAGGTACAATCCCATGAACAAACCCACGGCTATACAGCGAAATGTAGTGTATACGCTGTGCGGCAGTCCGATGATATTGGACAAGTAGCCCCGTCAGTCTGAAAGGTTTTCGCGGGAAAATATTACCTCAAGCGTTGCGCGCCTTGAATCGTGTTTCATGCAAAGGTGCTGCGCTCCTACCGTGAACTTGAACATGATGCCTTCTGTGGTTCGTGTTTTTTGGGGGGTTGTCTGAAGGAACGCTTTATCGATAAGGACAGATAGCCGTTGGACCATTCGGGAATGCCCTGTACAGGACCACACCTGCTTAAGTTAGACTCGCATCGAATGCAGCAGTCAAACCAGGCACCAGCGATGCCGATGTCGTCAGCTTCGGTCAACAAATATCAAAAAGGGATCGCCTGCGGTGGTAAAACCTACGGTCAATGAAATAGCAACACGACAACTGCGTCCTGTCGATTCCTTGCTATCAGGATCAATGATGGAGTTAGCGGTTGATGAAGATGATCCCATACATCAACAAACTGACAAGAAGCACGGGAGAATTAGAGATGACGTCGACTTTACTGTCGGAAGTCAACGACCGTCGAACTCGGTAGGAGCTCAATGTTACCTACCTGTGTCGTGTTTGCGCTGAGTGTGGAGTTCACGTGATATGTCGCTTTCACCGGTTCCACAGCTCGTGTAAAGCGTGTAAGCGAGGCCGGTACAGGAGAGAACATTAGAGGGGCATCGCATCACAAGAACAAAACGCGGGCAAACCGGGGGCGAGGGGTGAGCAGCCGTTACTCCGCGTGTGTTATACCCTTATCGACGGACTTGAGAGTGCACTGACGCGTGCTACGATAGAGGTAGCAGTTTTCGTCGGAAATGTTTCCAAATGACGGGGCCCTTTCATCCAAATCGTCCGAAATAGGCCATTTTCTTGGGGTGATCTTCGTTGTGTACCTAGACCACGGGAATTTTCATCCGGTAGCAGTTTCATTTTTGTCCAAATCATTATTCTTAGGAGGGGTCTAAAGCCCATTAATTGAGGAATCTCAGGGAAAAAGTGGTGCTCGTCTCGACGGCTTGTTACTTCATAAACGCAACGGCTGTGCTATTTGCATCGTGTGATTTATATCATGTTCCACTCCTTGATCGTGCTTTCTCTCGAAAATGTTTGACTCCAGTCTACCGATGCAGGAAGTGACGATCAAAGGAATGCTCTCTCCTCCCGAGGGGGAACCGTAACGAGGAGCGGTCTATCTTCGAGTTTAGGGAGCTTCCGTTGTGAGTGAAGTGCACCCATGCGTTTGTTTCTTGCGTGATGCCCGGGTCGTTAGAGGCGACTGACTGTTGTTTGCTAGCAAAACCAACGCTCTCCTCCGGGAAGTTCATGGGAGAGTGGCGCAAGGACACATTATTATCACTACCGGACGCGATGAACATTTATTGTACATACAAAAGCCAAAATACCCCGAAAAATGACGATTTTGCATTTTACCGGTTCTTTCTTGGGTGTACTCAATAACAGTGCTTTTTACACCTTTTGGGTACTCGATAGACGTGCCCATGACCGTGATTTGTTTCATCATTATTGAGAAAACGCTAAGTCTAAAACCACAACGTCTATTTGTAGACCGTTTGTGGGATACGTATGGATAATGCCGAGGAAAGGGCTACGCTTTGGACTCCAGCTATATAAGTATCGCCAGGACGCGGCACGTGTTGTTGATGGGGTATGACAGACCCACGCCGATGGCGTGGGATGTCGCTTATAAATCTGTAGAAATAATTCAAAGACCACATAAATATGGTGAGAACGAGAGAGAGCAAGACAGGCTACCTGTGACAAAAGAAACTCGCCGCCGTATGGATAGGATACGGCACGCACACATGGCCCTGCCTGTTGCTGCTGTTGCTGGGGGGCAAGGTCGTACCCACGGCGTCATGCTTCCCGCATTTGTTTTGGTGTCTAGTCATTTTCTGTAACGTAAGCAACAAACCATAAAAATTGATATTTACAAAACAAAATGTCTCTGTATGGACTAAAATGTATGGATTGTTCAGTATATCATTACTATTCCAAAGGTCCATGTATTTCCGTCAAGAGTTGTGCGATCAATGAGCTAGATCGCACCCACGCAGCGGCAGCACAGCAGAAAAATGCGGTATGGTGGGGTGATAGATGACAGGCTCCGACAAAAGCGACTGGCCGCAGCATAGCGATGACTCGCCACGCGCACGTACATTTATCCTCCTACTGCCGCTGTGCGGCAGGGTTGTACATGTAGCTTTTCGCTGTCATCATGTTGTCTGGTGCCTGCCATCTGTAGAGTGGGCGAAATCTCTGACACAAAACGTTACCCTTGGTATGTGCGTAAAATGACTTTCTCTGTAGACATAAATGTAGGAATGGGTTGGTATAAAAATTCTATCAAAAATAGTTCCTACATTACCACCAATATCAGCGCGATCTATGGGCATTATAGTGCGCACGCAGTGGCAGAACAGCAGAAGTATGGGTGTACAGTAGAGTCACAAATGGCACACTCCGATCGAAGCAATCAGCTACTACAACAGCAGCCACACATAGCGTTGCAGGTTGCTGCTGCTTGGGGGCTGGACTGCTGCTGGGCGGCAGGATCGTCGCGTGGTGGTCAATGGGAAATGTGCGTGTACCCTCCAGCAGAAAAACCCGTTTGCATCCAAATCTTACATGCATGCACGGAGATGAGGGATGTGGGAACGTAAACCCAATCCCCGGAGGGATGCGGAAGCCCAATCCCCTGGGTGGATGCGGAAACGCAATTCCCGGAGATGTCGCACAAACCTGCGGATTTGCCTTAAGTATGCCCAAGGTAAAAAAAAAAAAAATTGCTTTCCACGCGCCACACACTCCACGGATCGCGCCTGAACCTCCGGCAACGTGACCCCAAGGACCGAATTGTGCCCACCTCCACTAACGTTTCGGATAACGTGCGAACACGAAGAGATGCATCAGAAAATATGAAACAAAGGAAAATCATACATGTACATATTTGGACAATAATTTGTTTCTGTCATCCCAGCGTAACAATACCTCCAGGCCGCTCATCATGTTGGATGTGCGCCGCGGCCTGGCTGTGACCAACACAGACTTGAAGCTTAATATCTGCTCGAATATGTCGTGAGCGATTCACATTTCAATATTTTCAAGTATTCGGTATATTGTATGAGATACACCCCCTCTATACTTTCAGAACGAGGAGAGCCCCAGCTGATGGGCCTTGTTCTCTGGTTAGGTACGCTGGAATATGTGACACCTAGTCCAGAAAAGTGGATGCTACGTGTTCAACACTGATATCAACGCAGAAGAATAGCGTGGTTCGGTTTTCTTGAGTCGGGACATAGAGTAGCACACTTCATAGCGCAGCTCGTCGAACATCTATGTCGTGCACCAATACGGAGTACGCGAAAAATAGCTTACGTCGTAGTTGTGTCTACACGCAAGCAAAGGAAGCAACAGACAAAGCGGTGTTTGTGTTCGATGGTGAGTATGAAGCACGTCTGTTTCTGGAATCGGGGTCCCAGTAGATTGTAGAAAACAGGTAGACGAGTCCCCAACCCTAGTCTTGGGTGCAGCTCGGCGCGTACAGGCAATCAAGGGCACGCCGAAAGCAAGCAAGTTGGAGCTCTTGCTGATATCGTGGGCAGACGTGAGGTAGCCCCTGGAATGGCCAGCCAAGCCAGGCACTTGAGTATACTATTTCCCACCTGCCTGACCCCTTTTTTTCGACCGGTTTCGTTGCGTATGCTTTTAATTGAAGAGGGGGAATGTCACCCCCTAATGTGATCTGGAAGCGAAGATGTGGCGGCTGGATGTGTTTCTGAGTGATTGCATGACATAAACGTCGGACGAGAAGTTGGCCGCCGACTCGGGGGTGGCGCACCCCGTGTATGACATGATACGGAGTAGGGCCGCGTTTGTATTACGCGAACAGCCCACAATTGGAATACATGCCACGGCCACTGGCCGAGATGCTGGACACCCGTTCTGAGGGACACAAGGGCGACCATGCACGGGTATTATGCGTACGCGTGCGGATACGGATCGACGTTTGCCGTTCGAGGTCGTCTGTTAGGGCCGACGGTGGTACTGTTGCCGGTATGGTGGACTTGGTGTCATGCTTCTCGGGTCTTCCCGACCAAGTCCCGGGTTCTAGCAAGTCTGTAAGAGCGATGGGGTACAGTCGTACACTTCGAGCAATTATGGATTTAAAGGCAAAGTCAGGTCGTAATTGCAATACGTGCACCCGGCTCTTGTTGCCCATCGGGAGAGCTATTACTCTCGCAGCCCGAGAAGGCATATCGGATCGAGAGATTCAGAGAGAAGGGTGATGAGGCCGAACACGTACAAGGCGTATACCCACAATATCGAACGATTTTCGATAAGGGTGTCATCTAAACTGGTCGTAGTTAGCCTAGGGAAGGATGGACAACTGGGGGGGCGTATAGCCGGGGAAAATGAATGACAACTACTGTACAACAACACTATCTCGGAGTTATAGGAGTCGAATGGTACGGTACAATTCGGAGGCTAGGTCCGAGACGAGCGTAGACAGTAATAGTCAAGAACCCGGCTGGTTTCACATCAGGGAGGGAGACGGCACATATGCGGGCGAGATGCAAAGGATATTGCAGAAGGTTGCGATGGGTGTATCTGGCCAAAGAAGAGAAATATCTCTCGCTCATGACCCTGAAACTGATAACATTAACGCATTTCGAAAGATTAACAATAAAGGGTAGTTTTGTCTGCTCGAAAAAAATCAAATTGACAGAAAAAGCGATGTATATTGGGTTTGATAGAGAGAATGAAGCATGTCTGTGTCATGAATCAGGGTCCGAGGAGATTGTATAAAACAGTTAGACGAGCCTCCAGGACCAATCTTGGCTAAACCTCGGCCTGTGCAGGCTAGTCAGGGCACGCCAAACGCACGGGAGTTGGGGCTCTTGCTGATAACGTGGGCAGACATGTGATAGTCCCTGCACTGGCCAGCCATGGAATGGCCAGCCAAGCCGGGCGTTTGATTATTGTATTTCCCACCCGTCTGCCCACATATTTTCTTTGGGATGGGGGAAGGGGGGCGGGGGGGGTAGCCGGGATTCGGTACATTTACACATAGATATTTTAATGTGTTGTATTGAGTTTGAGTTATATCAGAGGAGTCGCATGGTACGCTACCATTCAGAGCCTAGGTCATCCGAGACGGCTGTAGGCGGTAATAGTAAGGAACCCGGCTGGCATCATTTTAGGGAAAGAGACGGTATATGTGTGGGCGAGATACATAGGACATTGCACGAGGCTGCGATGCGTGTATCTTGCCAAATGGGGGAACATATCTCTCCCACGACCCTGAAACCGATATTGACAACGCAATTTGAAAGATAATCAACAAACAAATGCATGCTCGTGCACGTTCTACCCCGATCATAGGGGCATGAGTCCGTGTCGGTTCTAGCACCACGTTACTGTTTCCCGTCCTATTTGGTATCGTTTCTTGTGGAACGATCTCTACCAGCAAGCTAGTTCACCCCGCTGCTGTCATCAAAGCACCTGCGAAGACAGCGCGTATCGCACCAATAACAATTGACGACAAAAACGGTAGTGCTATGTGGCTCACCTTGGTTGGAGGAATTGAGCAACAGTTGATCTTTATCACAGTGGTCTATACCTGGTCTTCTCATACGGTGTGGTTCTCCACCCTTCTACGGATGAGACCCAGAGTGCGGGTATAATCATGTACAGGCCATATGGTGGGGAACAACAGAACAAAATTAAGACTTTATATATATATATAGATAAACACCTCGAATGCGGTTTTTGTCAGACTGTGCACAGAGCGGCGCTTTGACGTTTTCACGTTGTTGTTTGGTCGAGTACCGGCCCGTCAGATATGTCCATGGTATCAACGATAGGTTTGTGGTCAGAAACGGAACAACTCGATCATCGACCGCCCAACGGCCCTGAACGCACAGTGGAAACCCCCACTCGCGCACGTGCCGTGTGCATTGGTCCCTCGCGGCTCCAAGATGGTAAGGGTTCCACAGGCTAGTACTGGATGCACCTAGGTGTTCATCTGCTGCTCGACATTGTTGTGCGAGGTGAAACAACGGGGACCCTCGTCCCAGTTTTTGTCTGTTTTGGCGTTGTCGTTATCCCTGTTGCTGCTGCCCCTTGGCTGCTGAGCCGCTGTGTAATAGCTTATGGTTTCGAACTGACTCGGTGTGTTTCAATGAAATCATGAGGGGGTGACATTACATGCTACAATGAACCCGAAAAATGAAGCACAGGCGAAAGGCAGCACATTGGGAGTGATCTTCAGCCGTGAAGTTTTTATTTCCCCGACACATATAATTACGTGCGACAACATCACCCGAGGTCGGCTGCAGGGACAGCGACGACGTGTTCGTGTTGACGTGACCACCGCTATGTTGGTTGAACGTTATCCACGGCAGGGCATGCCTCCACACGAATGGGTATTATCCGCGTGGGGAAGAACGCCGCCTGCTTATGCCCCATGTATCACACCACTGACTTCATGGTGTGGCTTACCGAAGACGAATTATGCTGACGTCCATACACTGAGGTAGACGGCTACAAACGTTCCGGAAAAGAGGTTCAGGTGTTGCATTGTCCACCACAAAAACGCTTAACACCACCCCCTTTCTCACCTCCTTGCCCACACTCTCGTGCTCAGCTGTGCCTTCAGATGGAAATTATGCCAACCGTGACGGGCAGTATTATTCGTGCTTGCAATGGGCCTGTGAGCCGGGAGGTTTTTCTGCCGCTCTACCAAACTGCTATCATGACTCTACGGAGCCAGCTTCCGCCAACCGTGTCGAGGAAAGCGATGTCGAAAAGTGCGGCGACGACGTATGCTGCGATGCAGCAGGTCAGAACGAGCAAACGTGCAAGTGCTTCCGACAGCTGTGTTCGTTCATTGTGAATTCTTGTGTTTATTAGACACGAGCGCATTGTGCCCTACTGCTGTTGTATTCCGCAAGACACTGATTCAGAACAATGAGTGCACCAAGGATCAAATCCTGAGACATTAAAATTGCAGGCCTGGACAAAACTTGCGCAAACGTGCATTATTCAGGATGGGCGTAGAAAAAATTGGTGAGCGCAACGATAAACTCCCGTAAAACGTTAACGATGTGTGAAGTTTGCTGGTCTCCACCCAACTCTAGGCGGGACATATTGGCACTAGTCGCGTTTTGAGCCGGCATGTCTTAGCAGAACTGCACAATATGTCCCACAATGCTCTAGGCCAGATGTCACGAAACATGCCGTACAACGTTTGAAGGATTAACGACCATATTTTCTTGGTTCCCCTCGTCGTGCGCTTTACAAAGGATCGGACGTCTACAGCTGCGAGAATTTCCTTTGGACGTGTCCAACTGGGTTCGAATCGTTATTGAGAGCGTGCTCCTTGGAAACCACTGTATTTTATCCCCTTTGCCGCGAGGCGTATTGCTGTGGAGGTGAGCACCACGTTTCCTTCGAGCTTCGACAAGACATATTTCGTAGTTCGACACGTATTGACTGTACACGTTGCCGTCAGCCGGCGCCATAATTGGTGATGATGCATCTGTTATTTATTTCAAGAATTGTAGCTGTTCGGCCTGGGCATTCCGGGGCTTCTGTCCTCGTTTCTCCCTCTGCGCTTCCCTAACTGTAGCCGCAATCGTTCGAACTTCCCATGACTATATCAGTGACGACACCATCAACGGAGACTCTCCTCCGTTCTCCAAAACAGAACGATGTGGTAACACAGCGTCCAACGTCAGCACCACCTTCGCCGACATCGGATCCCCCAGTGTTGAGCACGTTGCCACCACAACAAACATCTGCGGCAGAGGCGCCGGTTATGGAAACCCCGTCCCCTACAACAGTGGCACCGGTATTGCTCTTGAAAATACCATCTCCAGCACCAGAGACATCGACCTCGCCGGTAATGCCGGAGCCTTCACTAGAAACGGAAGCCCCCGAACAGCCGCTGGTAAGAACGCTGGAACCAACGCTTACGGTGTTTGAGCCAATCACCCGGACACAAGAGCCATCAATGATAACGCCGATATCGTCCACTACACTGATGCCGACGTTGGAAGTGACGGAGTCTATTCAAGCGGCACTTCTTACCCCCTCACCGACAGCATCTCTTGCCACTGGAGACCGGCTTCTGCGCGCAATGCTGGCGCCGAGTTCATCCTCGGAAATCTATTCGACGGCACCACCTTCAGGTTTGAACGTCTAGCTCTAGTCGCCAATCCCGGACCGCACGACGAGCCCCAATACCCGAGATTCGTTCATTCGTGCGACTGCCAGTACATCGTCAAAAAAAATGTTTTTTGCTCTACACGCCCAAAACGAAAAGGGCGCTAGCAAATCTATATGAGGCAGCATGCCGTTGGATAGGCGAGCAGTGCAAATGCCGATATGATATATTGTGGACCAGCTTGTCGGTGGCTGGACATAGCAGCCGACGGCAACCATGTTAAACCTGCATTGATACCAGTCATGTGTGTACTCACCGATGCAAACACCTGTTGTGTCCAAGGAAAACCCAAGAATGAGCTACATCTGGCCATAATGTCCTTCGGCTGCTGTTCGAGTGGTATGACCTGATAGGCTTGGTGTTTCAGAGCATCGACAGTTCATGTGAAGGCTTCCCGTATGTCTAGTGTTCTACAGTTCATTTCAAATTGATAGAGCACACCGTTTGAATGTCTCGATCACGAAACACCCAATATTTCTGCATGGAAATGGAGCAGATCTCGTTTGGTAATGATAAACCATGTTTCACAATTGTAGCGGTTTCGTTATCAACTAGCCCGGATAGAGTGTTCACACTTGGCCGACCACGTCTTCGTCTGGCACCAGCCTCGGAACCAAGCTATAATCAAGCGGAAATTATAACTATATACCTAGTACCTGGTAGCACGCATAACTATTTACAGACACAACGACACGCTACTGCACCAGGTGCACCGCTCCTGGCGACCTTGCACGCAACCTTTACCGATTTGGCGCTGGTCTTCTCTAAAAGCATGGCTTTGCTGTCGATATCATGCAATATCGGGTTATTTCATACGAGATTGCCGTTTTGCACCTCATTTAATACACACTTGTACGAGTGCTCCGAAATTGCTCGTTGGAGGCCTGTATTGTGTGATTACTCGCGCGTCGTCAAGTTCCCGTGTGTCTGCCGCTTTCCAATTCATGGGGCCCACATCGATGCACATATGCTCATCGTCAGAGGGTTCTGCCTTTGGTGAGCGTGCGTGCAATAGCACGCCGTTCATGGACAGATTTAAATGTTTTTCGTGTACCATCCACGTGAAGTTAAAATAACGCAAACATAGCTTACACACGCCGTGCGTCTACGCCCTTGCGTGCACCTTACCACCGCGAATGACAACACCTAAGATGTGCACGACCCAAATATACTCACTTGGGTTTTATATAATTTCGTTGCAACACTATAGTTCGAGGATACCGTGTTAACTGGTGAAGCCGTAGCATGGTTGCCACGTGATCGCCGCACTCTAATACGCATGGTAAGTACCAGTGTATGTTTCCGTCACCTGCACAACGCCGTTCCGCGCCAGCACTCGCTCAGCGTATGGGAACATGGGTATTGGCAATACAGCGCTCTCACGATAGCCCAAGGGTCATCCACAACTTGCCTGGTTGGAACTGCCAGGCATCAGTCGGCGTTTCGAGAGTAGCGACTGTTCCCCGGAGATATTTTGTTTCCACTGACGTCGACCGGCACATTAATGAACAAAATGTGTTGCGAACCCTTCTTGGGAATGACAAACGGTTTACAGAATCATTCCAGTGAATGCCGGAACCATTTTAGAGTCGGCACTTCGGGAGTAGCCACCGTTCCCCGTAGAGCTTTGGCTTCCACTGGCGTCGACAGATACGGAAACGAAAGAGATGTGTAGCGAACGTTGCTTTGGAATGCCTAACTGGTTACATAAGCATACCTGCGAACGGAATAGCTGTGAACAGATCGTCAACACAGGGTCTCAAACGGGTTAACGCATGTCACCGAGTCGACGGCGAGCACCGGAGATATAGCGTCGCCAGCGACAGAGAACCCCGAACCAATGGGTTCGATTACATCAAATTAAGTGACGAGAGCAATATTCCAGGATTAACCTACACCATTGTTTGCCCAAGTTGCCGTGCCTTGGGCGATGGCAGAGAAATAACGCACAGCAACGCCACTATCCCCTTTACTGGAGTAACTAGTTATGTCTCACTCCTCGTCCCCGATATCTCCCTCTATCGGAATTTCGCAGGTACGACTTCATCCGAGTCAACCTCGCCGCCTTCACCCGAGCCGACCTCGCCGCCGACCACGAATTTAACAGCCATCATAGAGGTATGAGATGAGTCCGCACGATGTCTTCACGTCATGCGGCGGTTACCAATTTGAGCCATGCATCTCCCTTCTGCGGACACACTGTACCAAGTGCTCAGACGAGTCGTGACTTTGGATATGGCGGTATCTACGGTAGACTAGGAAAACATGGATAAATCCCTAACGAAAGGAAATGCATTTTGTTTTAACGTTGACCTCCCGCCAATTCCGTTGCGTGTAAACCATCGTAACCCCGTCAAACATAAATACGCAGATTCCCGCGACTGCTGTCGCGACAACAACATCCGTCCTTGCGGTAGGAGGCGTAGCTGCTGCCACTGCAAGCAGCCTGCTCGGAGGCGTCGGGGGGACCTCAGCAGCCTCGCTCGGAGGCGCCGGGGGGGCTTCAGCAACCTCGGGATCGGCAAGCATGGTCAGTTTCAAAAACGTTTATGACTTCTCTCCTTTCTCAAGGCAGCGTAGTACCTTGTGGAAACTCTATACGTTCCTGACGCGCCGTCATATGCATCAACACAACTTCTCAAAGCTCCATCTATTCCTATTGCACAAAATAGTATACATAATCTAAATGCTCATACATAGAGGCCTTTGCGAGAAACGAGGCGAGAGATGGCGGTAAAATATATGGTTGGTAGAGTTGGGCGGCATCTCATTTCCGATAGCCAACAAGCTCGGCGTTGACACGCCTCATTGACGCGTTTTCTCGTTGTCATCGATTGTTTTGCCGCAGGGGCAATCATCGATGGTCACCACGCAAGGTTCTTCATCCGTCCACGCACCATCCGCAACGATGGCGATGGTGCTCGTTGGACAAATACAGTTTCTTGCCACGTTATCACTAGTGGATTCTACGGGACACGAGGACTCATGGGTCTTAGACTTCGCTGACAACCTCAGGTCTGAGGAGTCACTCCCATATATCCGTAGCTTCATCATATTGCCTAATCGTTTACCAGGTACAACACTCTTGTGTTTGCGCTATATGCATTTCTGTACCCTAGAAGCAGATTTTTTTTGTATACATCCTAAACGTGGGTGCTCTGAAGCACGGGATCAACCGAATTAGAGCGATATGCCTAAAAAGCACGTGATGCGCAATTGGGAGTTGTCTTCACACGTCGGTGCACGATCGTCCTTTGCCTTGTAGGTGGGTCAATCTCTGGCCGTCGACAAGCGCCGTCGAACAGTTTTCGCCATGGGGCACAACTCGGCAGTCCCAGGCGACAGGGAATGAGACAAGCGCTTCTCGATGTGACCTAGCAGCAACTGAGACAAGCGATGTCGGCGGGATCGTGTTCGTGGGAAATCTTGTGCTCTTCACCGTGATACTACTAAGTATTTTTTCCCTGCACGTTTTGCTGGCTTCGGGCGTGGAGGCCTATTGGCTTACGAAGGTAAAGTACAGCCGTTCGCACCCGGGCTCTGTATGCATAGTCTGTCCTCGCATGTAATCGTCCTAGACGGGTGGTTGAATCGTTTGCACTGAGTTGGCCCGCTTGCGTGGGATGCATTCTGAACGACCAATCAACATAACGCCTGCTCTTGCGCTAGTGAAGGAGTATATAAGTGGCACGTTCCCATGCCGACATCACGATCTCTGCCCGGCCGTATCGTTCGTTCACATCGGCAGCAAGACGCCAAAGAGAGGGTGGAGTTGGCTCGACTTCACAGCATTCCAATTCGCGAGATATCCGCTAGTCGACGGGATGATCATATATACACATCTGGGGGGGGTAGGGATTCTGCCGGGGAAATGAAGTCCCCGGGTGCTCGCCGGTCAAGTACCTTATCGTCCGCAGGCGCCTCAACGCTTCGTAAAAGGGGTGGCGCTTGGGACGACATACAGGACAACCAGGAGAAGGGCGAGCACCACGGTGGCCAAGCGAGGGCTCGTGGCGAAATCCGTTCGAACTTGGTGTTAGAGTGCAGAGGCCGTTCCCAGGCGGCATGGCTACATTTCCCGCACATAGAACTTCTTTTCCTGTTCTTCGCGTTCGACGGGGCCGTGGCGGCGCAGGTGTCCGCTCTGTGGAGCAGCAAGTGCCCATGGGTCCTGTCCTTGGCAGCATCAGCCTTGGTGAGCCGTATGTTCCCAAACTAATGTGGGATAGACGTGACCAAAGTACAACCAGAAAAGCAGGGGTGTAATCAAAACCCTTCGGTGTTGGGCTGGTTTTGAAATATCCACGACGTTCTGCGTATAGGCAGCACAAAGTGCATACCGTTTATCACGCCGTGGAACAGTATTCGTCGCTCAAATTCGTCCATCTAGCTAATCTCCTGGACGGCATATATTAAGCCCCAAACCCGTTGCTAAATGCAGATAGATGTAGAACAGTAATGTGGATCGAATGAATCGTACAGTCTCTGATGTACAAGCTCGCCCGATGTAACAACAAAGACGTTCGTGCCTATTGTAATTGTTTCGTCAGGTCTTCTACCCGATGCTCATGTTTATAATGATATGCCGTACCATCATTGTACGAGTGCGCCCGGATGACCTCATCACGTTCGAGTCAAAGGACGTGGTGGGAAGCGTTGATGAAGCTCAGCGTAGCTATTTCTCCAGGGTTAAAACCGGCCTGAAAGAAAACGGCAGCTTGTTCTCCTGGGCCGACAAAGGGCAGTGGACGACAACCGAAAGGGCACGCCAAGACGCTCGACAGGAAGGGGACTCGTTCAGGATTGGGTTCGAGCCAATTTTCGTAGATTATACAAAGGACGGATCGTGGTTCATGGCATTCGCTCTAGTTCAGGTGCGAAAGATAGATATTACACCGTCAAACTGACGCCACCCGTGTCGCGGATGACATATGTCCCCCCCATGCGTTAGGGTATATAATGCCGTTTGTCAACGTCACGTCATTGGGTTGTACGCTTGCATAGCCTTGTACATGGGGAATTTTTGTACAGCACTGTTGAGCTGGGTTTATGCGAATCGCTGTACACCATTTTCGCATGGTATGCTCTAGAGGTGTGGGTTTCAGGCACCTTTACAACGATTTACTATCCCTCCAGAAAATCTTCGTTCGAACCGCATCCCTATGTCTCGCCATGTAACTTTGACTACGACTCGCAATGCGTTCCCGCACAGGTCGCGACTATGGCCTCCATTGCAGTACTGGTCGAGGACGGTAATGTGCAACTGTTGCTATTTTGCTTCTTACACACGGTCTCCTGCCTGGTACTCGTCGTGTTCAGGCCCTTTGCCAATGGGTAAGACACCTTCGCAACATTGTCAAAGTCAAGTGTAGACCTAGGCGGCTACAATACCAATAATTGCCACACTGCCAGATGCGTCATGCCCCGGTTATGGTGCTAGGTGCTACTGCTTGGCGTCAATCCTTTGTGACCGGTGAGCCTGCTCTACTATCGAACCATCCGAAATATTTCAGACGCCACAGTTGTTTGATAAAGGACATTCGTTTTTATGCCTAGCTACGGCGGTTGTTCGCTGGATTACCTGGTTACGTTTATAAACGTTCAGTTTAGGGTCAGGTATGGAGTCTAATATGTTTGCTATACAATATTCTTCATATGAGGATTGTGTTCCCTGAAGAAAAATTAGTTACCAGTTGATTAGTTAGGTAGCTGGTATATCGCGGTATGTGCTCCCGGCACCGTTAAATATGATGAGAGCACTCGGAGCCTCACCTCAGGTGTGCATAGGCCTAGTGAACTCCTGTGTACCACCGTTGCATGGTCTATTTTGTGTTTTGCGCAGGCTCATCAACGCTATAGGAGCGTGCCTCGCGGGTGCTGATGCTGTTTCCATGGGCATCATGGCTGCCGCTGCTATTAAATGGGCAGGGACGGAGAACGCCAGGAGGGCAGACGCCGCGGTCATGGTCATTCAAATACTGGTCCTTGTCGGTGAGGCGTTGTTCGGATGTTGGCTATATTTGTCTACTGTTGGGGACTTATGATTCGGTACAAGTGAACCTAAGTTTTCAGAATCTCGTCGGCGGAGGAAATTCGTAGTATCAAAAACAACAATTCAGATGAACGCGTAAGACGCTTACTACAGTTATAGAGGTAACGTGTTTTGGCCTTCATACTCTCTGAGTGATTGGGGACCTTATCCCAAAATCGTCGTATACCTACACCATGAGCTCGTTCATGGGGTCGTCCTTTCAATTTACCCAAAGTCGCTTGTCGGGTGAGGTATTGAGCTCCTCAAGTGACTAACCTCAAAAAAACATAGTGCCCTTCCACCGTACAATAGCATGCGTGGAAACCTTTGTGAACAGTCTCACGATCTGGGTTAACGTAACGAATCGTTTTGTATGCACGAACGCCATTCCGACGATAGAGCTTAGTTCCTCGGTGAGAGAGTCCCGTCCGGTGGAAAAGGTTTCGCGAAACCTGCCACCACCATCGCAGCACGATTTTGGTGTCTCAACGACCTCCGAACAACCGGGCTTTCCGCATGGGGTTGACGGTGAATGTTGAACGGACGTATATGTCCTAATGGAGCGTCAAGTATCCTTGCCAACGTCAGCGGGACCGCTCCGGAGCGCTATCATGGTGGGGGAAGTTCTAGTGCCCCAATCCTTCCCGACGTCGTTTCATCTTTCATCGCCGTTTCTTCCGAGGTCTAGATCTTGCAATCGAAATCAGTTTGCGCTGCCCCCGCATGCGGGGTCGCTGGTCTGCGTGGCGATCAACGAAAAACAAAGGACAGCGAATTATTCGTGGAAGATTGAGTATCGGACTGGGATGCTATTCGTTGGTGACGAAACTGTTAGGTATTTTCCACGAAACTAAAGGGCCCTTTACACGAGAGATTGCTTCGCTCATTTTATCCTCAAATTATTGCAAATCTCTGTCAGGTGTCTAGTGCACGCCCAACACAGGCATGAAAGCTACCTTGAGCTTATTGTTAAGGACAAAACACGAGATTTGACGGTCTACTTTTCTCCGCGTGTGCTCATTGGTTAATTCGCAGTACTGGTGGTGCCGATGTACGTGGATGTGGTGTTGGCCATCATCGGAGCATTGCGTGGCCTTATGGAAAAGAAGGTCAAGGAGAAGAAGGACGACAATGCTAAGGTGGGTCGACCTCACTGTGTTGGCATTCGAGGTGCGTGCGATGATCAGGGTAGCGCCAATGGTTTTTGGCGCTCTTTTTTGGGGGCGCTAGGTTAGCGCAAACGTTGTACGATGAAGTCATCCCACGGTAGGGGTTGCAGTTGTTGGATTGACTAGTAATTTACCTGTACCCAAGTGAGGATTTATCGGTTAGACATTGATCAAGCAATTTTACGAGTACATACTGTTGTAGGACTAAGGCATAGAAGCTTGGTTGGGTTGAAGTGCGGACGAATGACTTCAAAGTCATTTTCCGGGTGAGATATTAAGTTCCTTGTGAGAGGGGCACAGGAACTTTGTGCTGCACCCCTACCGTAAGATGGTTCTACGCTCTTCACTCGAGGAGATCGATACACTACGCAAACGCCTGACTCCGAGAAACAATGTACGCCAACACAAACCGTCGAAAACCAGATCTAGTATTCCAGCTATTTATGCCGGGTAGTTCTTCGGTTGAGGAGCCCTGTCGAGCATTAGGTTTTCCATGAAACCTTGGACTCGAGTCGCATCACGTGCCGCGAACAACCAACCTGGTACCAGCAGTTTGAACGCTCGGTACTTATCTGCCATTGCAATCGTCCTGGGGTTCTCTTCTATGAATGTTGAGTGACTGTGAACGGGGCCACCGTGTCCACGCTACAACACGGTCAGGCGAACTCTACCGGTTTTGGGATCAGTGTTGGGATCAGTGTAGAATGCGACATGATAATCAGGCCTTTCAAAGCACCTTTCGCAGAAGTCCATAACCGTGCGCAGTCCCTTGAAGGTGGGAAAAGGTGCCACCTTTGCAGCGCTCAATGTTTCGGGCATTCTCATAAATACTCTTCGGAGTAAAAAAAAAAGTGCAAGTTAAAAACAACGTGGGGTTTGTTTCGCCCTATTTTCGATCAAAATCAGGATATGACGCTCATCATACCGTGAACGGGTTCATACCGGGCGCAACCGATAAACCAGTTGCAATTCCTAACATGATTTGGTGATATACTGTTTTAGCTTCTGGGGCTACATTTTTATATTGTAGTTTAATATGTCGAACACTCATACGCAGAATCGGTTGTGCGGCCATTGCGTTGAGCACCGTACACCACCTGACAAAGTTCTGTCGCTTTCACAGCCTAGTCTATGCTGTACTCACGTACGTATCTCAAGCAACGCGGACCTACCTCGAGCCGGCCGCAGCCGCCAGCCCGGCATGGCAAAAGCTCATCGAATAGAACTTTGAAAGTCATATTGCACCTATTATCGTATCCGTCACATACGTGCTGCTACCTCTGTACTTTAGGGGATATTTGATGGATATTGCACGTACACGGGTTTCGGGTCGGACGGACGGGTCCGGGGGTGGGCGGACGGGTTACGGGGGTGGGCGAACAGGGCGGGGTGGATTTCCGCCCCGCGAGCCCATCCCGCTGGAGACCCCTTGAACCTGCCAACGATCGTGAGCTCGATTATGTAAGAGGTTTCACTGTAGCCAACCAATAGCAGCAAAGAACGTTACTGCGACGAAATATGAACGACGGCACAAAACGAAAAAAGAGGCCGTGCCGAACACCACATTCCAAACAGGTGGTAAAGGCCTTGTCGACCCCCGTATTGCTAAACGTCGCGTCGTTGCCCCCTTCGCGAAAGATCGAGCCACCCCCCCGCGTACAACTACAACACTCCGTCGCCCACTTTGTCGAAGGTGAAGCCACCCCATCGAAAAACACAACGTCGAATTGCCACTCAAATTGGGAAAGACGACGTTGCCCCCGCATTCCAAGCAGCCATGATGTCGTCCACTTTGGAGAACGTTAGGGAATATGTTCACGCTGTCGAATATGAGCGTGCCGTAGATTGCCCGGCAACAAACGCGACATGGGCGTCTTATGACTGTATTTTTAATGGAGGGGGTGGGGCACATTGTACCTGTGTAGCCCAACGATATGCCCGAAAATGAGTTCCTGCATCAGAAACCCAACGCCGCTTAATGTATATCTGGTACCATTTAACTCCCATTATCAGTCGTGTGTAGCTAGGAGTCTTGAGGAACACCTGCATTTGGAAGCGAAATATCATTGAACTTACGGCTTTTATTTTACCATATTCTGTGCACCAGGAAGAAGAGAAGTTCGTCCGGCGCTATGTTCGGGGAGCATGGGCCCGCACCTGGTGCACTATGCTCGGAAAAAACATGTTTGCGTGTGTAGAAGACACTACGGCAGGCGTTCGCAAGCCCCGCATCTCCACGGACACACACCCCGTCCCTAAGAGTAGGGCCACTGGTCGCATGGGCGCCGCGCAATCGGGGCCTTATCCTTTACCGAGGTGGGGTTCGGGTGCAAGCGGACGCCTCCGGCGGCCTGAGGTGGGCACATTGAATACCCCAGTAGCTGTAGCTGCACCACCAACGCCCTTACAGGGACGGTACGACCAGTAACGATATGTAACCGTTTATTGATACCGCCAATAGCCAGCGGAGATTTGTCCCATCAGTTGGAAGTCACGGTCCCCTACCGTATCAGCTGTCATCGCATTGGTGGAAATGCCACGAGGATACCCGATCGTAGAAATCACGGTCGATTATGGTTTCTATCGCCGACCCGCGACATATGAGGACCGCAAAACACCGACAGAATGGTGAACCTGGAGGGGCTGCTAGTTTGTACGAGGGATCGTCTAGTGTAAAACGAGTTTACTGTACTATAGGTATGGCTCTGTGTTGATTGTATGCTTGAATATGACGCGGATATGATGGCGGTTGAGTATTGTAGGGGTTTCCAGTGATAGGTTGGCTACATCGTAGCGGTATACCGGGATTTTATTATGAACATTTGAATTTTGGGAAAACGGTAGAATATGTCATGATTTAGTACGCTAGGTTCGCTGTTTCTACTATTTAACAATGACATTTGAGCAGGGAATTTGAGATTTTTGAGACTTGGTGACGGCAACGGTTTTTGGTATACTACCCAGGGTCATCCCCGTGTAATCAGTGCATGGTTTTCTCAAACATTCCCGTAATGAGACCCAGCTGAGCCAAATCATTTAGGTTTCATTTTTTGGGACTTGGGGACGGCAACGGGTTTTGGTAAACTACCCGGGGTCATCCCTGCGTAATCAGTCGATGGTTTTCTCAACAAGCCCCGTAATGAGACCCAGCTGAGCCAAACCATTTTGTTTTCATCCTGCAAGGAGGGGTCACGCCCACCTGTTAACGCTTGTGCGGGGAAGGATTCGCTTGACTACTTGAGAGGATTATGGCTCGTTAAGTAGCAAAAAGTATCAAACTCGACGAGTTTGATACGTCTGAACCCGAGGGCGACTAACGTTTTCGTGAGCTGACTTGAATCGTTTCTTGACGGATTTTTCTGCATACATTAGCTGGGGTTTAGTACCTTTAAGAGTGCATGGTAGTTAGGGAGGCAAGTAATTGTTTCTTGACTTTTAAATTACTTATTTTTCACGATTGCGTTGTCTAGTATGATAATATTTTTCTCTGGATTTGAGCATTTGGCATCTGAATAGATTTTTTGTATGTACCCAGCCGGGAGGCGTTTGTCTAATTCGAAAGTGAGTTTTGAGACTGCTGTCCGATCACACTTGATGGCACCCCTGTTCTATCGAGCTAACAACCATTCTATATGGGAGGCTGGGTGCTGATTATAAGGCCGATGTTCGAGTTTGTGGATTTTGGGAAATTGGCTTTTAGATTTGAGTTTTCGGTCTATCTATGGTTATCGGATTTGAGTTTTAGTTTTTGGACCGAGGATTTTACGACTTAGATATTTAACTTAGGTTCGTGAAGATTGATGTTGGATACTGTCCCTAAATTGTATCCCTAGATTTATGGAGTGCTTTTCAAGGACTATGGTGCTGCAATTTTTCTTTCTTGTCACAGTAGTACTGGGAGGATATTGATTGGCCGTATTTTTCATTGAATCGTTTTACCCTCAGGATATGACAATATAGCATCATGCTGTATCATTTACAAAGCAGGGAGGCTGTTGATTGTGTGCTTGGATATGATCCGGATATGATGACGGTTGATTATAGTAGGGGTTTCCAGTGATAAGCTGGCTACATCGTAGCGGTATATGGGAATGGTGGAATGATTTTGGGTATTTCGCCGCCACTCCTCGTTGTGCGTCTTCTATCGAGCGAGTCTACTTCTCTCCACGCTGCGCCTTACCTAGGAGAAACTAAATACTTTTTTCTACGTCTTTTACTTGTCTTCATACCGGTGACTCCACTACCCCACTATTGTCAGCTCGACGGGTAATCCCTCTACGCTTCGTAGGGATCAACAAACACTCTGCCATACCCAATGTGTTCCGTCTAGCCCACTCCTCGACCAAACCGAGTAGTCACAGGGGCACACATTTAGGCACACAACACAGGGAAATCTGCATTATTTTAACATCATTGTGTCATCGTTTTAGGGCGGTGTTATGGAAAGTAGAGGATGTATATGACGTAACACGGTGTTTGCAAACTTTCTACCTCAGCTGTTTGATAACGCACGAGTAAGCTTGGGGTATAATCCTTTGAGCGGCAACACGACCACAAATCATTGATAATCGGAGTTGGAGAGGTGAGACGCAGCCAGAGCGCGACCCTGGTGAAACAGGCGGATTCGTTCAGGGGGTGCGTCTTTTTCCGAAGAGAGGTGGGAACAGACCGTTGAAGGGATCTAACCTGTACAGGTGAAGGCAAATCCCACACTACCCAGGTCAAAGACAGAGCAAAGTGAGCTGTCGATTCTTCGGGGGGCTATCTCAACTTCTTGGCCAAGTGATACTTAACCGGGGGGTCGAGGTCAACTTGAGTTTGCGTATTTGCAGATGGGCAAAACCTGGTAAACAAAAGAAAGTGTATGAAGTCAAGGATTTTCCCTCGAATCTCCGCGAGGAAACAAAATATTTGTATCGTCGGTCGGGGCAAATGCTATCTTAAAGCTGACGACATTTTTCGAATCTTCAGTATCATCGTCTTGATCTTGGGAGAGAAATATCTCTCCCTTTGGCCAGATACATCCATCGCGACATCTCGCAATCCTCTGGGCATCCCGCCACATTTCTACCGCCTCTCTCTCCCTACCATGATACCGACCTGTTTCTCAGCTATTATCGCCTACAGTCGTCTCGGGCTACCAAGCCTCCGAACGGTACGTACCATTCAAATCCTCCACTTACGAAAAAAATGACTAATTTAAAAAAAACAAACACGGAACCCCTGGCTATCTCCCTTTCCCCCCTCCCCACCCCCCGCCCCTTTCGTCGACAAAAAAGGGGGGGTGAGGAATAGGAAGAGGGGAGGGGCAAATATTTCTGGCTGGATTGGCCAACCCGGTGCCAACCTCAATCTGCTGATGCTTCCAGCAAGAACCCCGACGTGTTTGTGCTCGAGTCGGTCTTGCTAACCTACTCGTGGGGTATTATCTCAACAGCGAGGGAGGAAGGGAGCCAGATCGCGCTCATTTACTCCCAAGCTCAAAACCCATCCCCAGACCCCGATATGAACACACGCCTAATATTACAATATGCCGTGACATGCCGGTCACTACATCTACGGAGACCGCTACTACCGTGGCATGCCGGTCACTACATCTACGGAGAGCGCTTCTATATTCTCTTACAATACACCGTGACATGCCGGTCACTACATCTGCGGAGACCGCTACTTCGACTACCGGCAGATATATACTTTATTGAACATCTTCCGAATTGCATTGTTATTATCGTGTTCTGGGTCTTGGAAGGGTTATTTATCCTCTTGGCCATATACACTCCATCGCAGCCTTCTGCGATCTATTGCGTAAATCGGCCACATTTGTACAGTCCCTCTCTCCCTACTCTTATACAAGCCGGGTTCTTAACTATAACCGCCTACTGTCGGCTCAGAATACCAGACCTTCGAATCACACCGTGCCATTCTACTCCTCCAACACAGAGGTAACCTAGGAGCACTAATGTGGCATACTAGTTACCGTTTCCTACCCAATACTATTCCTTCCCCCGGCTGTCTCTCCTTCCCTTCGCTTGCCACTGCTAGCTTACGGGACACCCTTCTTGACCCTTGTCCGCGTCGGATTTCTACCTCATTCTCCCCGAAGATCACTCATTCCGGCACGTCTCCCCCTGCCGCGAGCGTGGTCGCTCCTCCCCTACACAACGAGAGCAGGGCGAATTCATCGGAATTACGACCGAAATTCACCACTAACGTTCGGATACTCGAATAGCAAGACCTTAGGTCACCACTCTTACGGACTTGCTACAGCGATACGACGAGAGAGGAGCGTGGTCGGGAAAGCTAGAGAATCATGGCTTCAACTGAAATACCGTTTCCTACCCAATACTATTCCTTCCCCCGGCTGTCTCTCCTTCCCTTCGCTTGCCACTGCTAGCTTACGGGACACCCTTCTTGACCCTTGTCCGCGTCGGATTTCTACCTCATTCTCCCCGAAGATCACTCATTCCGGCACGTCTCCCCCTGCCGCGAGCGTGGTCGCTCCTCCCCTACACAACAAGAGCAGGGCGAATTCATCGGAATTACGACCGAAATTCACCACAAGCGTTCGGATACTCGAATAGCACGACCTTAGGTCTCCACTCTTACGGACTTGCTACAGCGATACGACGAGAGAGGGGCGTGGTCGGGAAAGCTAGAGAATCATGGCTTCAACTGAAATACCGTTTCCTACCCAATACTATTCCTTCCCCCGGCTGTCTCTCCTTCCCTTCGCTTGCCATTGTTAGCTTACGGGACACCCTTCTTGACCCTTGTCCGCGTCGGATTTCTACCTCATTCTCCCCGAAGATCACTCATTCCGGCACGTCTCCCCCTGCCGCGAGCGTGGTCGCTCCTCCCCTACACAACGAGGGCAGGGCGAATTCATCGGAATTACGACCGAAATTCACCACTAACGTTCGGATACTCGAATAGCACGACCTTAGGTCTCCACTCTTACGGACTTGCTACAGCGATACGACGAGAGAGGGGCGTGGTCAGGAAAGCTAGAGAATCATGGCTTCAACTGCAACATGAGGTCAACGGCAACGCTCTCGACCCTAAATGGCAACTTCGAACCGCGAACCTCGCTCTGTATCCGCACGCCCACGCTTCTATTGTGTTCCTGATTGCCTTTATGATATGAACAACGCACCTCTACCCTGTCGGCCTGTTGCATGCATTCCAACTGCGTGCCGTCGGCGTTAAACGCAACGTCGCCCCATGTTAAGCCATGCGCGGCATGTACCGCCCCAGGATCAATGGCGAAAATCTCGTTCGATCGTGCAAGTAGGAAAAACCTTAGACTTAAACACAGCCAATAAAAATCCCCCCCCGTCCCCTATGAGCGGGTTAGAACTTCCCTCGTCACAAGCACCCGAAACGAAACCGGTAAGAAAATTCGTCTGGGATTCCCGCCAACACATGGTCCCGCAAAATAAAATTTAGTGCACACTGGACCGCGGGGGCTGTAATCGGCAGCTTCGCTCCTATTTCCAACCGATTAAGATACGGCGGCGAATATTTCAGAAATTGTTCTCGCCAGAAAACCTTCTGACGCGCAATGTCACGATGCAAACTTAACCAACGCTCAGGCGTTGCTACTCTCTGAAGCACTAGTCCGAAAATACTCTGGATAACTCATCAACCTGCGCACCGAACGCAAAGACCGGCAACCATATTCGTACTGGCGCCTAGTCAGGCCCGCGCCTGACCCTCTGACGTAGTGCAGGCCGTGAGTTCGGTACAGAGATCCACCAGCGTGTTGCCCAAGCGCTGTTCCTGCCAGTCAATGCCGATAAGAATCATACGGAGGTTGGGAGCGATGGTTGAACGATTTCAACCTGACACACAGTCCACCAGAACATTCGCGTTACCACGCAGGTGGTTTCACCTAAAGCTAACCGCTGCGCATCTCTACACAGTCAAGTATCCGCATAATAAGCGCACCCGCTCGCGGTTCGCACCTCCCGCTTCAGCGATTGACTCAGTGGTCGGCCGACATATTGTCTCCCTGCATTAGGATACCCTCATCTACGTATTGAGGTGCTACACTGGCGCACACTGTGAATGCCCACGCCGTGATTATCATGGCGGGCATGTCCAGACCATTATTCGACAAATCATCCCTCCCTTGCATGTGGGTCGCAGGCGTTTCCTCGTGTAGTCGTCGAAAGTGATCCTCCACCACAACCTCTCTCCAAACCGAACTTTATCATCGTGTCCCCAGACGCATCGCTTATTAACGTGCTCGAGGGGTTCTGTAAATATAGCCTTAATAACAGAGCGTGTAGTGTACCTGCCCCCCCCGCCAGTCCCCATCGCTTTGTCTAGTATCTAACGCCAAAACAAAAAGTTTCCATGGAACTCGCGACCGAAACGGACGCGTGAGCGACCCGGTGACGGCCGTGCCCCTCCTCCCAAAATCCGAAATCACTTTTGCCAGGCCTGCACGGGGGTTATCCATAACTGATTAAGCACGCGCTGCACGAAACTGTTTCCCTGCCTCACAACAATCGCAAACGTACAACAGTCTCCCCATCATCGAACGCAGTTCCAATTCCGAAGCAATATGCCGGTTTTCGGCCACTTCGTGAAAAGTTCGCGAAGTTGCGTTAGTTTTGTCAGTGGGAAGGAAATGGTCATGCTGACGTCATCAAGCCCTCACCCCAACACTTCGAGCCGTTTGTACGACGAGAACATTTTTGCCGGAGCCCACAGGAGCGGCTCGTCTGCTTGCCGCGCAACTCGAAGGCGGCCGTGATCGGACCCCAGGCTCTGTCACGGCCGCAAACACCATTCGCCTGAATGAAAACACTGCGGCTCTACCAACGCCACCTCGTCTACGTACATCCGAGTAGCAACAGCTTCATTACTCCCCCCCCCGCCCCCCGGTAGAACCCGGTACCCCGAGGGCAAGGAAACGAGGAGTTGTCCTTTTGCTGGCGAGCTGACCTGCACGTGGCTGGTGGCCGCCCGTCCGAAGGGGCGACGACCCCATTGCGAAATAACATGTAGGCGTGAGAGTGTTTCAAGGTGGCCGAAATAAGAAAAAACAAGGTTAATCCACCAGCAAAATTGTGGGCCCCTATCGATTACAACCAAAACGTGGAGCGTGTATCCGAAGAACGGGCGGGAAGAAACATCTACGAGATGTAGCCGAAATGCCTCCTTCAGCCATCTTGCTGAACAAAATGCGGGTAAGGGGTGCCGACGGGTGACGCAAGTGCAAGGTACCCCAAAATATACAGCGCAAAACATGGCCTGGTTTCCAGGCTGGGGCCGGCGAAAACATTCATGTGCGTTAACACCGGAACCGTCGTGGAAAACTTTAGTTCGTGCAATGGTTATCTTCGAGAGGGGGTAACCGCGATACTCAGAGGCGACACGTGCAGACAGGGAATCCAGTCTGCCGCTTCCGGCAAAACAACCAATGCACGAACGGGCCGCACATCATACGCAATCTTATAAAGAACGTGGTTCTCGTGAAGGGCCATCGAGCTATGGTTACGATACCGCCACGCGGCGTCAAAATTTCCGACGCCATCCCTGCTTACCGGCAACTCTGTGGGATATGATATTTTTCCAACTGACCACTATGCGCGAGGTTCTCAACGTTTTGGAGCCAGGCCGCCACCTTGCCTGGGTCCACGCGAGGAACGAGTAGCCGGTTCCAAGAGATTTTATGCACGCGAAACGACCTCTGTGCGCGGACAATAACTATAAGTAGTTTCTCGTCACGCGCGCAAACGCTTTCTTAACCCCTCTGGTCCCGGCCACTCTCGATAAATAACACACTAAAGCAACGCATTCCCGAATAAGTGCAACACCACTTTCAGTTGGCCCCGTCGGAGACCGATGGAGCCCGCCCCCGTGGCCACTCCCCGAAAGTGCCGCCGCCATTACGGCACTGCCTTCGCCGCGAATCGCACAGCTCCTCCGCGCCGCCGCCGGGTACGAAACGACCATCCTTTGCCCGTTCCCTCCACGGCATGTTGCCGCCCGCACCATTGCCGTTGCTGTTGGCGCCTCTTCGTCCCCCGCCTTCGCCGTGGTCGATGTTCGGACGGCGCTTCTTGGTGGTCAAGTGGTCGAAAATGCAGTTAGCCCAAAACGTGCAGAAGCCCTGATCTTGGAACGTGAAGCACTCGCCCCGGGGGTCTCGTCGCGACGAGGTCGACCGGGGACGTTTCTCGCCTTGCGCCAAACCCGTCGCGGCCGCCGGATCGCTCGTGCGGCCATAAGACCCCCCCCTTTATAGGAGCTGAGCGCCCGTCATGTCGGTGTTACGACGGGGGCATGTTCTCGATCGCCGGCGGCCCCTTTTTCGCGGCGGACACGGCGACGGCGAACAGCCTCTGGGAGTAATCTTCCAAGCCCTCGTCGATTAGCGTCGTCATCAGGACCTTGTTTTCCGGCAAGCAGGCTTTTCCCCAGTTTTTGCTGGTAGTGAACCTAACGGGAGATCAGGCCCGCAGAGACCGTCCTCCAGAATACTGACTCGACCGATGCTATCTTCCGATGTGACGCCCTTTCCCACGACCACCAGCCTGGCCTCTACTATAACCTATGTTTGCTCCAGAAAAGACATGTTCGCGGCCAGCCGGGAATTCTCACCACCGGCCGTGTGCGCCGGAAAGCGGAACCCCGTCAACGTGCTCAGTTGGATCGTGTCGTCTCGTCTGATGCCAGCGCAGTTTCCATCAGCAGAGCCTGTTTTTCGGCCCGCGTCAAGTCCTACAGCGCCGTTTTTTCCCCGATGGTGATCTACATATTTGGAACCATCAGGTTGCGCCATGCCACGTAGTACTCTATCTCCTCGACCCACTGGGATCGCCGACAAGTCATGGCCGTCACTGACGCGCTTCGGATAGTCGTCGAACTCGTTATGCAACTGTTGTCACATGTCCACGGCTTCTTTCTCTGCCACGGCGACCCCTTCCTATGCCTTGGCAACTTCCGGCCGCAGCTCGTAGGTTGTCATCACCTGCGCGGCTTGAATCTCGCTCATTAGCGTGACCAACGACGCAAGCGTCACCTGCTCGTTGGTGGCAGGAGGCGACTGCCCGCGACGCACGTTCGTCGCGTTCTTGCCCCTTCTAGGCGTCGTGGTGCTGCCACGAGCGGTCGTCGTGGGGCGTCCACGACCAACCGTCGAAACTGCTTCCACGAACGTTCGCGGTCTCCGTTCCGCCAGTGCTCTCCCGCCACTTCTGGTTACCGACGGCATCTGGTTGCACGAAAAATATATGCGTGCCCGAACAACCCGGGAAGGCGAAAGAGTGAATATACATATATATATATATATATATATATACATCGTTGGATCCAAGGGGCGGAGGAGAGGGGAGGGGGGGGGGGTTGTACTACCCGCTGCTTCCCTGTCCCTGTCCACGTAACGCCACTGTAAGCGCGTCATGCCCCTCTACTCGTACCGTTACATCGCACGCATTACAAGCGATTGGTACTTATCCAGCGCACCTCACAACCCATCTCAATTTGTTGTATAATATCGGTTATGAACAGAGAAGAGAACTTACACATTAAGCCGTTTTCTCCATAAAACTAACCACGAGAGTGGGGGGGGGGGGTAGAATAAACGGATCGACCACCGAACTTGATCGTGAAAAAGAGCTGTCCGCAAACTGGAGCTACGGACGGCGAACTCTTCACCGATTTTTAAAATATATGTTCTCGTGTTTCTTTCGTCCCCAAGGACGAAGTTTGTTTATGGTTTATCCATGTGCGCATGCCGTGACCCAACGTCCCCAGAAATATCGGCATGTGTACACGTCTGCGCTCGGATCAGGTATCCTGGAGATATAGTTACGGTCGATGGCAGGGCCGGTAGAGTCGATGGGCGCCAGGGAACATATAATTAGATACGTCGATGTCTATCACGGTGGTCCACCTCCCCCGAGAACCAAAATATTTTTTATGTCTGCGTAATGGTCCAGGCGTCGATAAAGAGCGTACGAGTACGTAAAAAAAGCGGTAGTGCAACGTCATTTTTGCTTGGGCGTTTTTGGCGCCAATCGCGGTAAAAGGGATACTCCACCCCAAACATGCGAGGAGGTCTCCACCCTTGAGCGACCCGCGTACTCGGAATTCCGTGGCGGCGGTCGTTCCCCCGTGTGACTCCAGATGGGCGACTCCAGACGTCGACAATGATTATCTTGAGTAAGTGTTGTTAATAGCGGTGTAACCTCGTCTTATTCAGGCGTTTGTGGTTTTGGCGCCAAACAAGGAGATAGGGTGACTCCACGCTACGCATGGAAGGGCGAATCCACACTTGACCGACCGCGTCGCCACGATTCCTTAACGGTGGTCACCCCCCCGTGTGACTCCACACGGGCGACCGTGGGGTTTACTAGCGGCGTCGTACGACGGTTGCGAGCCAGCAAGTATATATGTATATCCGCCTCTTGATCAGGCGGCACCATGTAATGAACTGTCTTTCCTACTGCATGAGGGATCCTGCAGTGTAGGGTATGTTGGCACGCAGTACGTATCATGCGACAGTATACTGCGGTGCGAAAACGACTGTGCTGCTAACCGTTCCTCGCGGGCCAGCAAGGACATCGACGTGGCGACATCTGACTTAGGATCAGACCACACCAGTTGATATTGCAGCGTCATTATGGTTCAGGTGCCGAACAAGGCGATAGAGCGACTCCACCTTATGCATGCGAACGTCGACTCCACCCAGGGGCAACCGCATGCGCACGCCTCCGTGGCGGTGGTCGCACCCCGTGTGATTCTCCACGGGTGACCGTGTTGACTGTTGACGGCATTCTTCTATCGTCACGAGCAAGGAAAAGTATCTGCCTCGGAACCAGGCGACACCGAAAAGATCACAGTATACTATCTACTGCATCATGTATTCAATCTATGATCCCGTACAGGATAGTTGATGTTAGCGCGCAGTACGCATAATGTGGTTATAGACTTCTCTCCCTAGCCGACCGTGCTGCTCGCTGATGGAAACAAACTGCCGTCGCGAACTAACAGACATCTGGGCGTGGGAACATCCGCCTCCACGTCATAACGACACCAGGTAGCTAGACGGGTCTCGCCTACTGCCTTTAGAGTTCCATCGTTGAGGGCAGTGTAAATTCCGTTGTCGCATGGTACGACGCACGCGATAAAATATATTCCCGGCACCCAGCACGTGGGTGACGGTGCTACTCACCGGGTAATGGCTGTGGCATAGTTACTGCGCCCGGGTTAAAGTGCCCTGCGGTTTAGATTTTGTTGGCACACAGTATGAATCATGCGGTCATATACTGCGGCACCCTGGTGTCTCACCTACCGCATCAGGGGTCCCGTAGTATGATGCGATGTAGGCTCCGATAGCGCACAATGCGAATACAGTCGATTGTGCTGCTTACTTACAGCATCGAGCGGTCGTCGTGATCCGGCACATACATTGACGTGATAATAGCTGCCGCCAAATTGTGCCGACACCCGGAGTTTGTTTCTTCTAGCATACCAACATGCATCAGGGACCCGTTAGTATAATGCAGTGTGGCTCTGTCAAGTGACCTGCGAAGGTGACGCCACCATCACGGACTCGCCGCAACTTCACCGCCACGGCTCACGTTGGCGTCGTGGTAAATCGTACTGGCCAACATCTACTCGCATTCTTATATACCAGCATACGGGTATAACTCGCAGGTACTCTGTATCTACTGTAATACATTGACATTTGAGCAAGAAGACTACTCTTGCCGTACGTACACGTTGCGAACGAGGTTGGTGAGCAGTGTAAATATCACACTGCGGCACATAGCTACCCTCCCTGGTCCCCGCGACCCCGGGGGCAGTGGTAAACCGTGTGGACCAGGGAGGACTCGTACTCGAATATATCATACAAACGAGCATATTTCGTACAGGGTAGGGGCAGCTTGCCCTGCTTGTCTCGTGTTTGTAGACATTAGAGTAGAAAGGCTACGCTTCCCGTATATATCTGTTGCCATTGTCACTCCTGTACATAGCTATCGTCACACGTCCCCGCGACTCCCGCGGTAGGGATACCAGGTAGGTAGATTATTCTGCTGTACTTGTCTGTTGCAGCGAGGCCGACTCGCTGAACACACGGGTTAGGGTTGAGGTAAAGTGTAATTTCTACCCTTTTTCCCGCACCGAGCGGCGCGAATCAAGAGTACCTCTCGGCGCCGGGGGGGTATTAGTAGCGATTGCCGGAAACGAAGAAATTAGGCATGTCCGCCTCGACGTTTTGAACGATCGCTACAAACTCCTTACTTATACTGGATCATCTTCCGCGCTTACACCGGCAGTCAATCGCCGGCAAACCAATCACCCACCGCTCCTACCGCTTCTGGAAAGCGCTGAATCCCGCGAGGAAGCTTTGCGGGCAGCTCCAAGCTGTTGCGCTCCTGGGCTCGTGCTCCGCGCAATGTCCTCTGACCAAAAACCCCAAAGCCGTTCCGGAACAAGGAGGAGAGGAAGAGGAAAAAGGGAGGGGAACAAAATTCTTGCTGAGTTAGCCAACCCAGTTGCCACCTCAATCTTCTGACGCTCCCGGCAAGAACCCCGACTCGCATATGATCGACTCGGTCCTATTAACCTACTCGCGAGGTCTGCTCTCAACATTAAGGGAGGCAAGACGCCAGTTGTGCGCTCGCCTACCCCCAAGCCCCAAGCCCCTCCCCAGACACCGATACAAACGTGCGTAATTATCTCCTCCAATAAACCGTTATATGCCTGTCACCCTACGGAGACCGTGGCTACGTCTATCGGAATGTCTATCATTTCTTACCCCAAGGCTAACAAAATCACGAAAACGTAAAGTTAGAAATAACCAACAATACGAAAACGACAGTTAACACAAAGTTCGCTGAGTTTTTGTGGTTTTTGCTGGCCTTGTTTTGTGTTTCAGCACTATCAGCTTGGAGCTTTCTTACCTAACTCCTACGCAACCAACGTTGGTGCATCGAGAACACCCTACTACCATGAAGCGTGGGCTACTGCATGACTTGCCATGCATGCATTATAATGTGGTCTCGGTAGCTAGCAGGGTCGGCTACGGTCGGATTCAGCCAGATGCTGATTGTACGATAGACTCCCCCAAAACCAGTGATATTCTTTAACGAACGTTTCATTGTTGATCGACACGAGGAAGGATACTATTAAAAACGAAGAATCTATATATTGTTAAGGTACGGCCTCGAAAGGTCTGTAGGTATCCGAACTTGAGATCATTTGGATGGGTTTCGTATGATAAGGTTGGCGGTTTATATTCGGGAGAGTTAGGAAGTAGATCGGAGGCACGTGCCTCCGATCTCAGAAGCTATCCCGGGCTCTGGTGGAAACGAATAAAGCTATATCTCTGCGAAGGAACGAAAGTGAGTACTCTCCGAGGACCTGCTCAATTGGCAGACCTGCAGGGGGCACTCTGTGTTCCCACCTTTAATTTAGCATGTGGCGTCGACGAGCTTGATATGCTATTGTGGCAGCGTTCTTCCAATCTCTCCGATTTTTTTTTCGTAGCGATTTTGCTTTTGCTTTCCATCGAGCCCACAACCCCTGTTCCTTCTCGGGTGGCTTCTCAATGAAGGGAGCGCCCTTCCTCCTACAACGGCGGCCACAACAGCAGTGAGATGGCAGGGGCCCCTCCTGTTGGTCGCCGCGCACGTACCGCACGGACGACACCTTCCAAGTACGTGCGGACGCCACTGCTCTGCGGAGCACACTCCTCGTCTTGAATTTTGGTCCCTCCTGTTGGTTGCTGGGCACGCACCACACAGAGGACACCTTCCGAGTACGGGCGGACGACACCGCTCTTCGGAGCACACTCCTCGTTCCGGCCTTTGGTCGCATCAGTTCACCGCCAGCTGGTCATAGACCTCTCCGCCGTGGAACTGCCCGAGCCCCACCCATCAGACTTGTTTGCTCCGCGCTCTGCCAGCATGTTGCACAGCACTCCGCGAGTTGCCAGCACAAGCCCCAAGATCGGCCATCGACTCGTACTTTTTTTTTCGCGCTTTGGGGCTCGGAGGCATATGCACGACACGCCACGGACAAGCATACTGGAATCAACCCTTCGAATGACCTTCGACGGGGACTTCGCTTGCTGAGAGAGCCCATCGACCAGCATACACCTTTGCTGTCGAGCCAGACCGCCCTTCGAGGGACCCCCTTGGACTACGGGCACCGTGCTCTAGGAGCTCATGTCGGGGCTCCTTCCTTGTGATCCTACCTGGGAAAGAACAGGCGGTGCTCGTGGAATGTTTGGGCTTTTTTTCGTTTGGCGTATATTACAGTACACGCGTTATCGTATGGGTTTCAGTACATACGTCGATCCGTCTTGTGCGTCGATCAAACAGCTGTTCCCTTTCTGCCGAAATTAGTACTGCTACTAATTTGACGCACCTCGGACCCCTCTCCGATCTTTCTCGATCAACAGCGTTCCACTACTGCTGTGCGTCGCGTAGCTTCAACCACCATCATTTTTGCAGAGGTACCAACTACAGTGCAGCACAATGGGCTCGCTGTCAATGCCTGCCATATACCGCCGGATTCTCTGCTGTAGAAGTCACTGTACATCAGCCAAGCCGCCTACTTTGCTCCTGCCCATCCACCACATAGCTCGACCCTTCACTGCCCCAGCGTCCACAGTTACAGCACCACAGCTCTGACACCCTCCACTGCTGTGCGAGTACTCCTTGCAAGTTCGATTCGAGAGGTTTCATTTTCTCGTCCTGGCCTCTCCGTGACTAGAACTTAAACCTAGTGAACGCTGAAACTCTGTGCTGGCTTTTTTGGGCAAGGCTGTTGGTGTGTGCGATGCCCTATATTCCACCATTCATGGGTACGCGGGGACTATAATACCACTTTCTGTGTATTCACAGCTGTGACAGTGCGGCACTCTGCACTGCTGTCAACGTAACTGTCCCTTTGTCGGTGGGAGTGGGTACGGATTTTTTTTTCCAGCTGTCCGGGAGTTAGGCCGTCTTCCTGCCGGTACATGTACTGCCCCTCCACAAAGCCGCTGGGATAAACGCTGCAAATTTTTTTTGCAGCTGTCACGACGGGTATTGCCAGTTGAAATGCGGTTTACAGTTGGCGGAGATGCTGAGCACTATACTTCTGTGGGCGCAAATGCTGCCTTTCTCCTGCTGTTGGTACATGTGCTGCCCTTCACGTTAATGCTAGGGTCTACGCTGGGATTTTTTTTTTCTCCTTCTCTGCACATGTTCGGACAGCTACTGCTCGTTACAGAGCGCTTATTACACAGTTGGCGGAGATACTGCGCTTCACAGCTTTTAATAGTGCGGTGGAGATCAGGCCGTTTGATGCGGTACCTTTGGGGGCAAACAGCCTTTCTATTCGACTGTGGGCGTGCAAATTTTTCTACAGCTGGTGTTGGTACTACACTACCCGTCTTGGTGCGGTTGAAATTGCCGTTACCTGTTAACACAGCAGTTATACTGCAGCAATCAGCACTACCGTAGGCGCGACCATCCTCCTTTAGTGCGGTCGGGGGAAACTACCTTGTTTGGGGGGGTTATACTGCCCGTTTTTTACACGGTTAGTGCGCGAACGTATACTGTCCTACCCCCCCCTACACTACTGTGGGGGCAGATGCTGCCCGTTTTTATACGGTTGGCTGCGCGATCCTTCACTGTGCTACCCCCCCCCCCCTACACTACTGTTGGGGCGGATGCTGCCCGTTTTTTTATATACGGTTGGTGCGCAATCCTCTACCGTCCTACCCCCTCCCACACTACTATTGGGGCAGATGCTGCCCGTTTTTATACGTTCGGCGTGTTGGGCGACCCTTCACTGTGCTTACACCCATACACAACACCTAGGTTAAATGCTGCCGTTTTTTGGGGGGATGAGTGTCGGCGTGTTGGGCGACCCTTCACTGTTCTTCCACCCCTATACTACACCTAGGTTAAATGCTGCCTATTTTGGTGCGATGAGTGTCGGCGTGTTGGGCGACCCTTCACTGTTCTTCCACCCCTATACTACACCTAGGTTAAATGCTGCCTATTTTGGTGCGATGAGTGTCGGCGTGTTGGGCGACCCTCCACTGTGCTTCCACTCCTACTCTACACCTGGGTTAAATGCTGCCTGTTTTGATGCGATGAGTGTCAGCGTTTTGGGTGACCTTTCACTGTGCTTCCACCCCTACACTACACCTAGTTTAAATGCTGCCTGTTGTGGTGCGATGAGTGTCGGCGTGTTGGGCGACCCTTCACTGTGCTTCCACCCCTACACTACACCTAGGTTAAATGCTGCCTGTTTTGGTGCGATGAGTGTCAGCGTGTTGGGTGACCTTTCACTGTGCTTCCACCCCTACACTACACCTAGGTTAAATGCTGCCTGTTTTGGTGCGATGAGTGTCAGCGTGTTGGGCGACTCTTCACTGTGCTTCCACCCCTACACTACACCTAGGTTAAATGCTGCCTGTTTTGGTGCGATGAGTGTCAGCGTTTTGGGCGACCTTTCACTGTGCTGCCCCCCTACACTAAACCTATGTTAAACGCTGCCTGTTTTGGTGCGATGAGTGTCAGCGTGTTGGGCGACCCTTCACTGTGCTTCCACCCCTACACTACACCTAGGTTAAATGCTGCCTGTTTTGGTACGACGAGTGTCGGCGTGTTGGGCGACCCTTCACTGTGCTGCCCCCCTACGCTACACCTATGTTAAACGCTGCCTGTTTTGGTGCGATGAGCGTCGGCGTGTTGGGCGAACCTTTATTGTGATAACCCCTACACTGCACCTTGGGTAAATGCTGCCTGTTTTAGTGCGATGAGCGTTAGCGTTTTGGGCGACGCTTCCCTGTGCTACCCCCCGCCGAGGTTAAATGATGCCTGTCTAAATGTGATGGCTGCAGACGTACCTTTACTGTGTTGCACCCCCCTGCACTGGCGTTAGCGTCAGTGCTGTCCTTTTTGGCTGTTTTGACTGCGGTTCGTGCGGGCTTTACCCATATACCCTACGGTCAGACTGGGCGCTGCTCTTATGTTGCGGTTTCGATGGTTGGTACCATCTTACTGCTGTACTCCTTTTATACGGCTAGTGGGCGTGGCTGCTACCATCACTGATGCTGGACGGAGTCGAGGCCCATGTCTTGCTGTTTGCTGATATACCGCTACTTACAGCAGGGACACCACAACAGACATCTGCCTCCATAGCTTCTTTACGCGTCGTTCCCATCCCGCCACCTTCCCCCGCACCCCCTCCTTCCGCTCCCCTCCACACAGACAACAAGCAACATGTCTACCAGTGAGGAAGCGGGCTACTCGGGGCAGGCTGAGGTCTTCCACGCACCCCAACCTGGATGCCCACGAGACAGGGAGAGCTCGCTCAAGATGCCGCCACTCGAGACGGGGGGAACCACCGGTTGCGGGTTCCGGTGACGAGACAGAAGACGGAGCACCATACCTCCACCCGTTTCAACCAACCAAGAGGGTCGATTCGCCGGTTCGCGCTGAGAAGACGGACCAACCCCCGCCGGACTCGGGGGCGTCTCGACGCCAGCTCTCGCCAGCCCCGGGGGAGCGCCACCAGCTGCCCCCCCCCCGCGCTCGACAGGGCACCACCGCCGCCACCTGGGTCTCCGCGCTCGACAGAGCGCCACCCACAGAGCTCCCGGGACCGGGGCGCCCATGCCGCCCCCTTGGAATTGGCATACGCGGCGGCGCGGGCCCAGCGGGCGCTCGACGACACCTACCAGACGATAGCACGCCGACGTCGGTTTGACGAAGATATCGAGCAGGCGAAGACCGCCGCGCGGGAGGCGTCCCTGGTTGCGAAGAGGGAACAACCAGTCCTCGCCCAATCAGTTGCGTCGGCTGCGGCGGGAGCTACTGCGGCCCCCTTGCCTTCGTTGCGCCCGCAGGGTGTCGGATCCCAGCGACCAAGACCCGGGAACGACGCCTTCTTCAAAGGCGTCGTCGCGTGCATGGCGTCTGCACCGAGGGCAGACGTCTCCTCAGCGTTGGCAACCGCGTTGGTGGAAACGGTCTGCGCCCTCCTCCCGTCAGAGTGACCGGCGTCGCGGCAAGCGAACGTCCTCAGTGGAAGCGGCCTTATCTCGCGGATTGTACGCCCTATGCTAGACAGACGAGAGCCGCCTCGACCATTGCCCTCATCAAGGCCCTGCTGATAGCCCACGACGAGGACCCCGACCCTGTCTTTTGGCCGAACCCCGGAGGAAGAGTTGGCAGAACAAAAACAGGGGAAAAAGCGACGCAGCGACAGTCGCGAACGCGGGGACCGCAACCATCGGGGTGGCGGCAAAAATGGTGGGGGTGGCGACCACCACCACCGCCGCGGGGGTGACAGCGCATCGGGTGCTGGTATGCCTGAGGGCGCCGCCGAGGGGGCAACTTCGGTCCAACAACCGGGACAGTTGGCCGCAGCTCTGGCAGAGGAATGGCGCGAAAGGACGTTCAGCGTGGGACGGCTCGTCAACCTCCTCCCGCTCGTCTTCGTCCTCGAGCACGGACCACAGCGAGGTGGTCGTGGTAGCAGGCAAAAAGTGTCAAGAGCCATGGCAAGAGGAGCATCTGCCTGAGGCTTTCACCCCCCTGTTGCGTCTGCTGATCACGCGCTTCGACGGTGTTGACAAGGAGGAGGGCTACACTAAGTTGCATACTTTTGGAATGTGTAACGGCATGCCATTTTCTGATTTCAGTGGAGTTTCGCGTACTTATGCCGACCGCTACGGGGAGTGAGCGTGTTTTGTCTTCGGGAACGGATGTGGTGTTGGAGGTGGTTCGGGTGGCGGCGAATGAGCAATTTCCGGCTCTCCTGCCTGCGTTGTACCCTGGTTCGAAGGCAACAGACCCGCGCGCCATACGGCTCGTTGGATGCTATTTGGCGGGCTTTTAGTGACTAATAAGACACCTGCCGTCAACGAGGAAAACATTTTTGTTTCTCTTCATGTTTTTTCGACGGGAGCGCGGTCATCCGCCCCGTCGGGGCCCCGGCCCGCCGATCATGGGCGCGGCCAGGGCCGAGTGCCGTCCCAGTCGCTTTCGTGGCAGACGGGATCGAGCTATCATTCAACTGTTACGCCCATCGATGATTCATCTGACCCTTGGCTTGACCACACATCGAACTGCTGGCCACTAGAAGAGCATCATTATGCAGAAGTTTTCGCCGTTGAGGCCTCGTTTAAGACCGGCGACCCTCCCCTCTGGAGCGGCCTCCTTTCACCTCGCGCTGATGCCCTCCGAGAAAACCGGGGCTTTGCCTCAACTGCCACGAAGACAACCATTCCTTCAAGCATTGTAGGCATCCTTTCATTACTGCGAGTGGCTGCTTGAACCCTGAACTAGGCCAACTTGGCGACGATGACGCACACCGACGTTGACAAACACGCATGGTCTGCTACCGCCGAGACGACAAATCTCTCGCCCGAACAACCACAAGAGAAATCGTCGCCATCTTTCAGGATCAGGGCCAGGTAAACTGTCACAACGATACCACATACACGTCGGATCATCATGGTGGTATCCTGCGCTCGCCCGCCTCTTCTGCCCCCGCTCCTGCTCCTCGAATGTGCTTTGGAGCCGCCCACAACCCGGGCGAAAATAAATTTGGGCGCCAACCTGGCACATTCCGTAACGGCAATCGACAGCTCGACGGCGGTACGGCACCGTCGACAACACTGTCGGGGGGTCCCTTTTTTGGTTTCAGCAGATGCACGTGTTCTGTTGCTAGCCTGTCCATAACGCAGCACAGATTGCCTCTGTCAGGAGCCCACGGGCTCCTATGCCGTCTGCGGACGATTCTCACGGCGTAGTGCTGGCGGCGGGAACTAGCGCTTTAAGCGTGGTTTCCTCCAGCCAGGTAATTTTTTTCTCTTCTTTCTTTTTCGACGGCGAGAACGCGCGCTTTCAGCGACGTTCCCCTCGGTCATGGTCTGAGTTCGGCAACGGGAACCGCGCTTCCGGCGCCGTTTCCCTCAGCCGCGGCATAAACTCAGCAGTGGGGGTACGCGCTATAAACACCGCCCCCATCAACCATGGCACGGAAGCCTGTGCTTTGCGCGCTCCCCCCCCAGGCACGCGCCGCGCAACAAAATAGCTGCGGCGACGGCGCGTCGCCTTTTAACGCGTATGTGTTGATCCCCCCCTCTCCCTGACCAGGCGGTGGCGGTCGGTTTAGGTGTGGGACGGTCGACCCTCGAAACACTTTTTCTGACCACGAGGTGGCGGTCGATTTGAGGTGTGGGAAGGCCAACACTAAAACACCGAGATCTTTTGCGAGGCTCGATCCGGTGTTTGCTCGCGATAACAGCGGGCGCTCTGTCCTTTTTTCCATCAAGGAGGAGTCGACAAGATTAGCTACCTCGTCTCCCTTCTCCAAGAGACATCACGGAAGAGAGCCTCCTCGGGTAAAAATATTATTGCCTTGCCCGAGCCCCGCTCCATAAGACGCCCACGGGGTCTACGGACCCTGCTTCGTCTTTTAACATGCTAACCAACGTGTTTCAGGCTACGTCTGCCCCAGTGGCACAGGAAGAAGATCCGACACTGCGCGACGGGCCAGTGGTGACTCCACAGCCTCCAGCCTGATCAGCTGGACGCTATTCCCGTAAAATTACGGAAGAATCGCGCCTCTCGTCAAGCAGAAACAGCTCAGAGCCCCTGCCCCTTCGGGCGCAGTTAGAGCAGTTTTCTTGCGATTATACGCCAAAACGCAAAGAGGCCACGACGCGAGAAACCGTGGGTTCGGACTCGCGTCGTGCTCCCGATGCCTGGTGTTCATGACGGGGACACTACAGGCCCAAAGAGCCGAGGACTGGTGTTCCCAGACGGGGACATTACAGACCCAAATGCCCAACGAGGCTACCGACGGGTTGGCACCGTCGGTGTTGGACTCTTTTTCGGGTGTAATGAGGGAGGCTTCTTACGAGTTTCCGCCAGCAAGTGAGGAGGACCCGAGGCGAGAAACCCCAGGTTCGGACTCGCATGTTGCTCCCGAGGCCTGGTGCTCCCGCAAGGGGACATTACAGGCCCAAATAGCCGAGGGCTGGTGTTCCCAGAAGGGGACATTGCAGACCCACAAATGTCCAACGAGGCTACCGACGGGTTTGCACCGTCGGTTTTTGCCATTTTTCGGGCGCAGTTAGAGCGTATTCTCGCGCTTTTCCGCCAACGAGCGAAGAAAGACTCGAGGTGAGATACCACGGGTTCGGATTCGCGTCGTGCTCCCGAGGCCTGGTGTTCCTGGACGGGGACATTGCAGGCCCAAATTTCAACACGGATTTTGACCCTTCTCTCGAATACTCCACAGCCAAAGTGGTGTTATTCTGGCAGCCCACATCCTATTTTCCACCGTGGTCCCCTTCGTCGTTTGCCGTGGACGACGTACCATATTCTTGCGCGGAGCAGTACATGATGGCCGAAAAGACCAAATTTTTGCAAGACCATCGAGCAGTGGGGCTCATCATGTCGTCGCCTCGTCCAAGCACACCCAAACGCATCGGTCGAGGCGTGCGCAACTTTGACTCCGCTGTTGGGGACAGGGAGAAGCAAAACGCCGTGTCACCTGGCACCTACGCCAAATTCACGCAGAATCCAGCCATAAAAAATTCACCTTTTGAGCTCTGACAACAAGCTTCTGGCTGAATCCAGCCCTCTGAACCCAGTGTGGGGCATTGGTCTCCGGGCGGATGGTCCCAGGGCCAACAACCCATGCCTGTGGAGAGGAAAAACTTGCTCGGTGAGGCAGTTTCTGCCGTTCGCGCAGCTATTTGCGACAATGAGACCGGGTCGGCGCACCCGGCCTCCCCTGGTAGGTTTCGCACCTGCACTGCGAGTGCAAGAACCAAGAAATCTCGTCCGCGTCGCAACCGGACCGTTCACAGCGGCCAGCGCTCGCAAAGCTTCCCCTTCGGCCATCCGACCTATTTCTCGGGCGCGTTGGCCAATGAAAAGCCGTGAAGTTGTGGAGATAGCTTCTAGCGTCGGCCCTGACCTTGCGATGTCAGAACACTGCCCCTGTTTCGTCGAGGGTACTGTGACGCTGGACGACGTTTTGTTCACTATGAAAATCGCGTATATCAGTCGAGCAACGCTCGACTCGGAGAGGCACTGAACTCCTACAGATTTGGGGACCGGCAGCATTGCTTGGGTTCCCAAACGCCTCCGAGGATACTGAGGGGAACAAAGTTCGGCATTTCCTCCGGCCACAAGACATAGGAGATCATTGGCAAAGTGGGGACCCTCAATGCACGAGTCCAGCGGTAGCTTGAGTTCGTCACCGCGTTCGATTGCACACTCGAGTACCGCAAAGCCAGCGCCAAGGGCATCGCCGATTTTTCCGGCCCGTTTTCCAGAGCCCGCTACGGAGTACGACCGCAGTGGCTTGAAAAAATTCAACCTCGTGGGGTTGACAAGCCCCAACCCCGTTGGAGATAGCGGTATCTACCTCCTACGGACCCGCGGGCTGCGCGCTCCCTCCTCGCCGATCCCAGGAGTCGGTTCGGGTGGACTCGCGCCCCTCGCCGAAAACACTGTCTTGGGTGAGCTCGTGCCCCACACCGAAAGCACTGCTTTGGGTGGACTGGAACCCCTCGCCGAAAGCACTGTCTTGGGTGGGCTCGTGCCCCGCACTGAACATGCTGCCTTGAGTGGGCTCCCTCCTACCTCTACCGCGTTTCACGATTTTCGCACACACGAGCCACGTAGAAGGATTGACGGCCTTTCTGATTCCCCCGGAGATAAGTCGCTCGTGTTTCTGCCTCCGTCGCCACTACCGAAGGCTGTACCGGCCGCGGGTCGATTTCACCTGCCGCTGACACCTTTTTCGCTTCGGTTTTTGCCGTACCCATCGAGGGCGGCACGGGCTCCGCAGAAGCCCTGGCTGCAGCGACGCCCATCGCACAGCCGACTTATCTATCCCGGCGTTCTTCACAGGAGACGGCCCCGCCGCGACCACCGGTTCGACTGCGTCCGTCTCCGCCATGCTTGGCACTCCAGCCCCTCCGTTGTCGACGACGCACCGACGAACAGCGACAACAACGGGTAATGCACCCCCGCTGTACATTATGGATTCGGGCCCGGCGGGACCCCTCGGCCATCTTCCAGACGAGGTACAACCCCGTCGCGAGTCCCACGGCCGCGGCCGACCCCATCGATCGCCGCGACCCCTGCTCTTGCCGACTCGCCGGTCCGCACGGTGCCACTACCGTCCGACCGCGACCACGCAGAGCCTATATGGGAACTCCTCTCTTACGACTCACGCCTTTTCCTGGTGACACGCCGACTGCACATACAAGGTATGACGCCCTCGGCGACGCTGCTGACTTGCGGTTCCCTGATTCCGTCGCGCGTTATTCACATGCCGATTGGAAGCGAGAGCAGCACACTGAGCCGACTTGCCACGCCATGATGCGTTACGTCTCTATCGGCCGGCCATCGGTCCAGCCGCCCGACTTTTTGACGTGCTACCACTCGCACAATCGTCTATCCTCTCAGACATCAAGGAATTGGCGGATAAGGATCGACTACATACAACCGACGACGACATCGTCCAACTCGTCCGTAACCCGACACCCCCGCCAACAAGCTCCGACAAACCGAACGCTGTGGGGCGAGCTGATTGCTTGCTAAACGACGAGCCAGTTCGCATCTACGTTCCCCTGATCATGCGCCCTTGGATCATGCAAGCTTGTCACTCGACCACCTCCTGCCACCTTGGCACCACGCGCACGTTGCGCATGCTGGAGCGTTTTTATTGGTGAATTGGCATGAGTGTGTGCACCTGGTGGTGGCTTCGCCACAGCTTGAAGTGCCAAGCGCGGAAAACCCCACAGCTGACTGTCCGCTGGCCCATCATCACAATGCCTCTGCCGGAAGGTCCAGGTATCGCCGTCAGTGTTGACTACTTCGGCCCCCTTCCGGTCAAACCACGAGGCAACACCTACATCCTGCTGTTCACCGATCGCTTCAGTCGTCGGGCCGACATGTTCCCCGTCACTGCCGCTGAGTTCACCGCGGAAGGTACAGCCAATATCCTGGTGGACCAATACATCCCCTTGTGGGGGTGCCCGCGCATCATACTCTCGGACAACGGACTGCAGTTCTGCTCCAAGCTTTCACAAGCTGTATATCAGCTGTTAGGTGTACACAAGCTTGCTACAAGCTCCTACCATCCCAACTGTAACGGGGGCGTTGAGCGGGTAAATCACACTATGGCACAAATGCTGGCTATGGTCGTCAACGAGCGACAAGACGACTGGGACTTGCATCTGCTCCACGTAGAATTCGCTTACAACAACTCTGTCAGCGCGGCGACGGGTTTGGCGCCCAACGAGGTCCACATGGGCAGACTTCCACGGCTCCCCCTGACGAGTTTCGACCGCACAGGTGTGGTGGGACACTAGATTCTGGCCCGCGACCACCTGGCCTATTGCGATTTGGCCACCGACCGGCAAAAGCGCGCGAACGACGCTGTCCGCGCACACCACGCCCTCACCGTTTCCCGTGTTAACCGCAGAAACTCCGCCCTCGCCGACGCGCTGCGTCCAGCACCTAACTTCACTGTGGGTGGTTGGGCATGGGTATACATTTCTGCCTCTACCATCCGCCAGGGTGTGAAGGCGAATACCGACGCCAAGGTACTCAAGGCCAAACTCGCGCTTAACTTGACGGGCCCATACAAAGTCCTGGCCGTCGGTCCCTGCTCCGCCGCGGAGACCCCGGACGGCTCGCCGCTCGGGAGCAACCTCCTTTATTTGGATCTCCCTCCCGACCTTCCTGGTTCAGACGCTCGTCGACGTGTGGCCATCGAGCGCTGCAAACCCTGTGCCAGCCCCCACGACAGCGGGGACATGCCCAAATACCTACCGGCGGGGCTGACACAGTACGTGCTCAACGAATTTTCCAAGAAGTCCCCGCCGTACCACGTCACTCAAGACGACGTTTCGACTCCTCTCCAACGGCTGGAGGTGGAGCAGATAACTGGTCATCAGTCGGTACGGGGGTGAGGTGGCGTCATCGCCGTGCTATACAAGACGCATTGGGCGGGACTCTCCGAACCGTCCTGGGAGCGGGAAATGGACCTTCACCTCTCCCGCTCCCACATCTTGCGTTATTGGACCGGAACCCCGGACCAGCACCGCCACACCAACCGCCTTTACCGCCGAATGCGGATCGGAGCGGCACAGCGTGAGCTCTCCCGCAACAACGGGGAACGTTTCCTAGCGCCGAGCTACGCCTGTGTTCCCCGCGCCGATTGGCTCCGTCGCTACCACGACACAGTACTCCCTAAGGGAGCCCACTTTTAGTACAAGGGAGACGATGGTTTATGGTGGCTAGGAAAAACCAGCGCGAGCACTACCGAGGACAAGGCATACCTGGTCCGCTTTCTGGACGACCCGGGACCGATTAAACTCCCTCTTCCCCCGGCGTGCTACACGACTTCAACGGGAGCCGTACGAGGCTCTTGGTGCTTGCAAGTTCACATCGCCAGTGCGTTTCCTCGGGGAATCCAACGTAACGTAGACGAATCTCGAGGCGCGGCCGTGGCCAGTTGACTTCCAAGCCACCACCGCTTCTCGATAGTTCTTCATTTTTTTGAGGTATGAGTTTTGCGTCTTTGTCTTCGGGTCGTTCGTAGTGTCCTGAGGGTCTTCATCGAGGTTTGGGGCGGTTCTTTCCTTTTTTTTTTTTTTTTCTGTCCTGCCGAACCCCCTGCTCAGTGCCGGGTCAGGGTTCGGGTAAAACGCCGCTATCTGAGGCGCAGGGCTGCCGCCTTTTTGCCATTGTTCAATTTCGCCCTGCCGACGCCCTCCTCAGCCCAGAGGCGGGGGGCGACCAGTGTACGGTTCTGTGTGTCTTCTTTTATGTTTTGTGTGTTGTATTTGTTCTGCTTTGTTTTTTTTTTCGTCTAAACACTTCCTCCCCTAGCGGGGCTGTAGTTGTTGACACCTTCCATCCCGGGTATTCGTCGTTTCCTCGTCTAACCCCCCGCCTTGCCGATGGCCCGCGGGAGGTTTTTCGCATGACTTCTCCCTTGTGTTAGCGCCTGTGTTCCCCTCCATATCGACGAGGGCTCGCCTCGCCATAGTACCTTTTCTGTGGTTGGTTTACCGTAGAGCCTTTCCTGCCCCCCCCGCCACACCGGCAGCATGCGGCAGGTTCTAGAGCCTTTTCTGCCCCCCCCGCCACACCGGCGGCATGCGGCAGGTTTTTGATGGGTGACTATTGCCTTGCTGTAGGGTCTGCTTTTATTTCTACTGCTTTTCTTCGCGTGTTCCTGGCTCCATAGCCAGACGGTTAGAGGTGTGGGAGTGGGGTTTGAGGAGCCGCATCTCCGACTCATGCTCTAGTTCGTAGAACCGGAGTTTCCCCGAATCTCCCATATTTCTGCATATGCGACTCATCAGGGTGGGCTAGTGTTAAGATACGGCCTCGAAAGGACTGTAGGTATCCGAATTTGAGATCATTTGGATGGGTTTCGTATGATAAGGTTGGCGGTTTATTTTCGGGAGAGTTAGGAAGTAGATCGGAGGCACGTGCCTCCGATCTCAGAAGCTATCCCGGGCTCTGGTGGAAACGAATAAAGCTATATCTCTACGAAGGAACGAAAGTGAGTACTCTCCGAGGACCTGCTCAATTGGCAGACCTGCAGGGGACACTCTGTGTTCCCACCTTTAATTTAACAATATTTTCTTGTGTGCAAAAGCCTATCGATCGATGACGTCGGGGTGTCGAGGGACACAGCATTTCAGGAGATATGACCGGGAGCTGGTTTAGAAACCGGTCGTTTCGTCATAAAGAAGCTTCGGGGGGCTACCGTACAACGACTCCAGCCGAACATCTGGACCCAAAATGTATGACCCAAGGGCCACCCGATGCGTTTTGTGAGCCAAAGGCTCGTTTTACGGTAGCCTCCCCAGTTTTTCTTCAAGAAAATCGCCGGTTTTAAAACCAGCTCCCGGCCATACATCTTGAAATACGGTGCCTGTTGCCACCCCGACGTCATTGTTTGATAGTCTATTGTGAAAAGAACACATGTGAAGGTTTGTTTTCAGTCTATAGCACCCTTCCTCAAGTCGAGCAGCCGTGAAACGTTCGTTACAGGAAACCGCTGGTCTGGAGGGGGGTCTATCGTAGAATCAGCCCAAAGCTGTTCCTCAATAGGTTGAGCTACTCAAGTATGGGACTATACGCTATTTTCTTTACTTTTACATGTCTAGCGCATGGAAACGTTAGTCAGGTTGCGCGAACGAACGAACGACATCGAAATCATGTTCCAAGTGTGATATGGAGGTCCTTGTGTTCAAGGAGCTTGGAGACTTATCATGAACTGCACTCACCCCTAGCGTGGGGTGACTTGCAACACGTATCCAACCATCTTGGAATCCCCCCTGCATTTTCTTTAGCAATTGTTTCATTGTATACGTTGGAGTTGACGCATCGCCGTCGTTTTCGTAGCTAGTGTTTCGGGTTGAACATTTAGTTGTGCTTGGCTTACAGGTTTTTGCGTGAGGTATAGAACACGCGAGGTGAGACAGCCGCCTCAGATCGTTTTGATACCGCCCGGCCGAGATGAGCGTTTTTTCGGGGGGTGATCGCAAGCAGTATTCCAGCGTTCACGGCGGCGGCGAGGTCTGGGTATTCCCACGGTATGGGTTCCATTTTTTAGGCCCAACGTTTCTATCAGGTTGAGCTCTTCAAGTGATTAGCTACCGGTTAGTCTGGTACACTCACGATAATGTTTTTTTGAACTAGCGCATTGAAGCGCCAGTAAGATTACGCGGTAGAATGCCTTCGAAGTCGTTATTCGGGTGAGATATTCAGCCACTCATGTTAGGAGCTCAGGACCGTCCGCTGCACCCCTACCATGAGATGACTCGTTTTGTTAAGGCAGATCTGGTGAACTTGGCTGATGTTGCCGTTGCTCGTGGGGGGTATATTGTGGTTCGTGAAGCTAGTCAATCATGGCAGAGAAAAGGGATTCTCGAATCGTTTCCGAACTTTTGCACCGTTTTACGTACGTTGAAAGTTGATAGCTTAGTCCGCTTCGCGGCCGGTGCAACCTAGACGTTCGCCTACGAGATGCTTCGAAGAGGGGAGCTGGCACGCGTTACCTTCCCGGGAACGTTATTGAGGCAGGGCCAATACCAAGGCTTCTGCAAGGAGAACTTATTGGGCGTGTTATTCTATGGACACAGGGCCTTCCGCGCGAGTGTTTACCGCCGTATTTGGTTGCAGCAAGCCGTACACGTTTGTCCCTATTGTTGTTCGTCATACGCGCCACCACCGCGTTATTTGGTGACGTCGCGCTTGAGAGTCAGCTGCGTGGCAGCCGGTGTTAGTGGATAAAGTTCGGACGTGAAAATACCAGGTGGGCCGCATGGCCACGGTGCCCGGTTGTTGCTTTCGAGGTCGCTTTTGTGCGTCACACGCGCAAGTGGCTACCAATATTGGTGAGGTTTCAGCGTTTTGCGGTGTGTTGTTGCGCTGCGCCGTCAAGGCTTCTGTCTGTTCTTTGGGGGATGAGCCACCGAGGCACTCGAGGGAGCAGCGGACTAAATTCGAGCCGTTCTAGGTAAGCCCCCTCCCAAAAGTTTCTGTAACAATTTCGCCAAGAACCAGCTCCAGATCGTGTCTCCTGAAATAATATGGCTCCCCTTGCCACCCCGACGTCATCGTTCAATAGTTCGATAGTCCCTTGGATAAAAGAAAATCTGAATATTGACTATTCATCGCATCCTTCATCATGTCGAGCAAGCATGAAACGTTCGTTGAAGACAATCGCTGGGTTTTGGGGGACAGCTATATGCAGAATGAACCACTCAGTGGTGAAAACATGGCGAAACATGAGGTGTACTGCTATTTTAGCGTACCCTTGGTGCGACCGCCCTTGCTGTAGCATTCACCTGACTTCCCTTGCTGCAGCGTTGTTGAAGTGCTGTTGTAGTGTTGGTCTACGAGGCTATGAGATCATCATACATGGGAAGCACCATGTACCAGCCGCCACATAAATAGTGTCCGTTGCTCGTTTTCCATCGTGGTTTCACCCATGGCTCTTTCGTTGCGGGCAATGGGATACGTATGCTTTACATAAAATGAGTATAAACCGTACATCGTCTAACGGTAATAGGAAGATATTTCTAGAGTGCGCATTACGCTGAGAAGGCATGCCGTCCCGGGTAGTGCTATGTGGTATTTCGCGGTAGTATCTCTCGTGAGACCCTCATGTGACTTCCGAAAAAAGCCAAGACATGTACATCACCCGATTTTGTCATCCGAAACGCCCGAGAAAATAATCTCAGGCACAATAGACTATCTAGTTATCGACAACATAGGTGTACGTACTGGCCCACCAATGGCTGTTATCTACGCAAAATTATCGAGGACGGCACGCCTCTTCAACGAGCTGCGTAATCTAGCATGACGTTCCAATCACTTCTCGACGGTGCGCGAAATATCCGGATGACCTACGCTATTGATGCTTCCGGAAAGGTCGATTTCAATCCCAAGAAATTTAATTCAATGCGAGGTCCACGGGAGACCCATCGGCGATCCATGTGAAATCGTGAAGCAGCACGGCACCCATATTTAAACCGTTCTAGAGCGATGAATTGGGTGATGCGTGGGAAGCCCGTAAGTGACCCATGAGCGATCTACAGCACAGCAACAGAAGGCCGTTGAGCAGCCCATGGGAGACCCTTATGAGAGAGGTATGGGCCAGCAATCTAACCCCATGGGGGAGCCATGTATGACCCTTGGACCAGAACTCTAAATCCACGGGCAGTTCATGGGCTACACGTTAGCGCCCCACAGTCGACGCATGGGCCACTTCTCGAAGCCATGGACGACCCATGGGCGAATAACGAGTGACCCATGCACGACCACGACAATTTTCGACATGCACGGTATTCTGTCACGTACCAAGCCTCGTCTAATACACTGGCGTTTGGGTTCCACCCAGTAACACCAACCTACCAGGTACACGATAATGTACTACTATCTACGCGGAGAGTATTTTTGCGACCTCAGCTTGTGGAACGTTCTCCCAAACATCACTTGGACATCTTAATATGTCAAGCGCTTTGATACCGCTTACGTTCCAAATGGTCGCGTTGTTGGCGACTATTCTGAACGCCAAGTGACCCCGTCGCGTTGCTGTACGTCATTCAGCCCTCCACATCGCAGAATAGCTGATCATCGTCTCGTACACAACCAGGAAAAGCCGTCAGCCACTTCGTTGAAGGAGAATGCACCTCCCGTCAATGCATAAAGACGCGCCGTCGCCGACGTTTGGACAGGTCAGGCCACCCCCACGCGTTACGCAAAGCCAACTTGTCGCCCACAATGTGCGCAACTAAAGCATCACCTCTTCGAGCTCCCCCGAGTCGCGATATGTTCCATTTTGCGAAAGGTCGGGGCGCCCTCTCACGCTTTCAGGGTCCTCGTGTCCGCAGGTTACCTGGAAACCCTAAACCGTGAAAACTTTGCCACAAATGTGCTACTGTAAAGCGGGCGGGTTTGTTCACATATGTATGAAGCCCATGCATGCACATTAATCACAGCTAGTGCACGTTGTCGGGATGTGCACGTATAGTGTATTGTTTTAAGCTTGTACGTATACCATCATATGCGGCCCACGATCAACCCCATGGTCGATCCACGACATACCGATGGGTCGCATGCGAAATACATGGATGACCCATGGGCCAAAACCATAAATCGTGGGACGACCTATGGGCGACCCACGGGCCAGCTCTATAAGCCCAAGGGTGACCAATGGACGACCCGCATCTCATTACGACAAACTCATGGGTGATCCATTTGATACTCAATTGTGATCAATAGACAAGGACACTGTAAACCCATAAGCGATGCAGGGGCGACAACTGGGCGACCCATGGGTGAACCATCGGCAAGTACTCTATTTTACACCTACGGACGACTGAGACTGCACCACATACCCATGGGTGACCCAGGCTTGACCTATGGGCGACCCAATAGAAGAAGACACTCTAAACGTATGGAAGATCACCCATGAGCAGTGTACTGTGTACTACTGCTGCGCATTGGACCACCCATGTGTCGCCTGTGGGTCTAGAGTGATGTCGCATGGGTCAATCAGTGCTGATCCGGGCACGATCCGAGTACGACCTACTGGCAATTTACGGATCACCTAAGATATATGTTAGAGTGGTTTCTCATTGATCACACATAAATGACCCATGGCTCGCCCACGAGTTTGCAGTACTGATCAATGACTAGACCGTTTGTCCCCCGTGCGTTGGGGTGTCGTGCAATTACTCGCCCATGGGCTGCCTATGTGTAAATAGTGCTCTTCCATGGATTTTTCATCAGTTGCCCGTGTGGTTCCCTCGCGTAGACCATAGGTAGTCTATGCGTCTCCCATGGGCTTACATTGATGGCCCATGGTCCATGAATGAGCTACTGCTGCTGCCTCATTAGTCTCCTATAGGTTTAGCATTGGCCTCCAATGAGTTTGAAGTGCTGGCGCATTGGTCGCTCATGGGGCGCACTCGGACTTCCTATGGAGTTTTTATGGGTTCACAGTGAGCGTTGGCACATGGGACACCTTTAACCTCATGCCGTGTGCTGACGCGTGCTACGATAGAGGCGCAACACTTTTTTTCTGAGGTTGCTCAATAATATGGGAGCTCAAGACCTCTCCCAAATAGCTGATTTGGAGGGAAACTTCAAAACTGCTACGGGATGAACAATCCCATGGCCTTAAGCGGACAGGAAGATCATGAAAAAACGTTGCCTATTTCCGACGATTTTGGGTCAAGGAGCCCCGACAATCAGAAACAAAATCAGACGAAAATTGCTACCTCTATCGTAGCACTTGTCTACTAGTACATGGGTCACCCCTGCGGCTCGCAGCATTCTCTCATAGGTCTGTCACAGGGATCCGTTGGCCCTCTGTTGAAGGCCTGGTACATTTTGCTACCGCACAATCTATTTTGTATCGTGGGAATTGCGTGGAACACTCATCAGTGTGACCGTAAAAGCTGCCGTGAAGCACCCATACACAACTCACATAGCATGCATCTTTGAGACAATTTCAACGATCCTGCCGTTTCGTGGATCGAACATTTTGCACCACGTCCCCGTGCTCGTTGCATTGTGTTTTGTGATACCATAATAACTTTACCTCGAATGTCTGAAGTTTGATACACAACAGCCATGTTCATTTTGGATGTGAATGCGCCACGGCACGGGGCGAAGGTTTTGGCACCAAGCACTACGGTGGACAATATTCTTCAAAGTGAGGAAGTGCCCAATACGCCGGGAGTGTCGTTCGTGCATTGCCGAATACACATGAATAGCTTGTGACAGACAAACCTCACGGCCCCGAGTGTTTCTCTTGTCGAGCGTGCACTGTGTGATTCGATTCCTGGATGAACACCCCAAGCGAGAAACCTAATAACTATACCATTCTGGACGCGTGTTACGGTACCTAATGGTGTGCTTTTTTTTTTTTGGGGGGGGGTGAGGAGCTGTAATGCCTCCCCTATATCCTTTCTGTGAGCAATCGGAAAGCCTAATCCGATTACCTAGCCCATGGCTTAGGTATACCGAATATTGGCATTGCACAACAGAAAAAAAAAGACATTCCGTCGGCTTGGGGTTAAGGAGCACCGTCATTCAGAATTAGTCACAATAAAAAGTGCTGCATAAATCGCGGCGCACGTCCTGGTGCATTCCTGGCGTACTGTGCACCCTACCATTGTGATTATCTGACAGTTGAGCGTGTTGGAACCGCTAAGGACCAAGGCTACGATGGGGGAGTCAGTTTATTAAGGGAAAACATTCAAGTGCGTCGGAATCACTCCCGCGGGTGACCCCACTGTACGAGTTTGCGGTAATAAGCTTTTCCGCCCTGGTTTGCTTTTCCGCTTCAAATACGCGATGGAATGGTAAGCTACACGCAACATAGAAAAAGCATTCAAAAGCATTTCGTCGATGAGTCAGCACGCCACTCGTGAGAGTGGGTCATTCCCGTTGGGTGAAAAAAGAGGTACCCCCCCACGGTAGTCTTCGCCTCAGCCTCAACCAAGGTAAACCCGGAATCTCGAGTGGGTCTAGTGGTCACAGAGAGATCACCGATAGCATTGTGCCGGATTGAAGCCAGATGAACTCGAGGTCACACATGTGCTTATTTACACGTTTTTAACTAGAGCCATTGACAAAGATAGCCGCTGCGAAGGTTAGAAACGGATGAGGTGCCACAATTTCCCACGCGCTACGCCCGTGAATCAAATCTCATTATTACCGCGTAATTTAGTCCGGCCAAAAAAATGTGCCGGAAGGATGAGCCGACCTAGAGGTGACATTCAGCAGGCAGAAGTTGGTTGGTATTAAAATGCCCATTTGTCCGTGATGGTTGGCGATAGGAGTTTACACGGTGGCAAATACTCTAAATCAGCACCTAGAGCAGACCAGCCAAACATATACCTCCTGAAGAGCGCCTTGTTGACTTAGGGAATGCTTCATTGCAACAGCTGCGAACCAAGAAACAAAAATTAACTCCAAGTAGCTTATCAAATCGTGGGCACCCAAAGTAAGCAGTCGTACAAACAGTTCCTGAAGGTACCCGTGTCTTCCGCATAGTGTAACATGATGTATTTATTTGCTAAGGCATACTCCTTATCGCGTTATCGTGGCTTAACCTCGTTTGGCGCTGTCGATCTCGAAGGGGAGAAAATGTCGAAATAGAGTGTTGACGATCGAATATAAGAGCCACACAGAAATGCTGAAGAAGGGGATACAAACCGCCTACCACGCCTGAAAACTGTGCTCGGAAACATGCAGACAAGCATGGTTCTGAATAATATATAGCACGCATTGGCTGTGGAAGATGGTATGGCAGTATAGACAAGCACTTTGTTTTCAACCCTTCAGTACAGGGGGGGGGCAGGGGGGGGTTGGTCTAGGTTGCTCTAGGTAATGGTGTCGTTTTCTGGGCGTTCATCAGAAGTTCGGTTCTACTCTTCTAAAGGATGTCTCTGACACGCACGTAGCACGACACCACAATACAGTAGTACTACAAGTAGTACATTTAGTGCAGTGAGACAGTGGTTGGACTAGGACGCGCTCCCATTAGGCGGCTGATAGGATGGTCTCTTACATCGCGCACGTCCTTGTGCCTGGGTCGCACAATGCCAAAGCGCTTTAACTAGAAAGTTGGAAGGGTGTTCGGGGACTGTCAGAAATTTAGTAGAGACCAAAAAACCAAAATGCACCCTGTACCACGTGCGGTCGGAGCATGACACACAGCTTGCAAAGTTAAGTTCGTACGAAGTCCTTGATGTCACAGCTGTGCTGTACTGTAGTATTTTCCGTTTTTTTCACACCTAATTAGCTCGTTGCTGGCTGTGCTTTGCAGTTGAACAGTGTTGAGAATTGAGCTTTTCTATTTTAAGGTACGTGTTGGGTGTGCTGCCGAATATTTCATTTTGTCCGCTGACGCCTAAGGCGCCCTGTGCCCTTATTGGATGCTGTTCCTACAGACGATGTACGTTATGCGAGTACATATATACGATACTTCCGGACAGACGAGAATGCACTACGCATCGGATACAAACGGAGAACAATGAATGTGTTACACGAACAAACATTTATCAAACGGAACAAAAGAATGAACAAAAAAAGAGTGAAAAAAATGAGAAACAGAACAGAAGCAAAAACGCGGGTTGACAACAGAAACGGGGGGAACAGAAGAACAGAAGAGAAAGCACCGGCATACATAAAAAAAAGGCATTACACAGATGTGAAAAGCCAAAACATGGAAGCAGCAGAAAATCGCCAAATAGACAGACGCTAACTGTAATTTTTCACACAAATTGTCATGACTTCCAGCCTACAATCGAGTCCATCCGTTGTATGTTACCCCGGAAGCATGGACATATCAAAACCACGCCTCTACTGTGGCCCTACTTGAGGCGCATGCTGCGATAGTGTTATCACAAAATTGCACCCAGAGTCTCGATTCGTACAAAGGCTATGGCATGGGGGGATGTATGTGCCGATGGCGCCTTATACCGTTAAAAGCAACTCGCGCAGGTGCCTGCCCTAGCTGTTATCAACTTGTAAGCGTCAACGCCTTGTACGTTCGACGTGCCGGTCGCCCCGGCGGCCTCTATCAGGTTAACTTCGAGCCTGGTATAGGTCAGCTTCGTGAGTTCGAATCCCCCCGAATGCATAGTCGTATAAATTTGTGGGGATTTTGTGGACAAATTGACTACCGGAAAGCGGGAGAGCGGGAGTTAGCAACACTCAATGAAAAATGGACCAGCAGTGAGATTGCTGAACCCTATGCGCGATAAAAATTGAGGGCAAGAACCGGGGGGGAGAAGGGACGACACCTGTGACCGCGGCTTGTCCAGAAGCTGGAAAGTAGAGGAGTGAAAAAAAAATGAGTTCGAGGTATGCACCATGGTAGGTGGTTTTGGTCTCCCCCCCCCCCGCTTTCAGGGGACACACAAAGTCCTTCGCGATACTAGCAGTTGCTTCAAGACGATAAGAAGCGGGTGCCCCCACCCCAACCCCTTCGCTCGGATGTTCGCCATTTATTTATGAAGTCCTAGAGGCAATTATACGAACTATCTGTGATGGGAAGTTGAGCAAAACGGAACGGCATCTAAGACGAATCCAAACAGGGCAGAGGTAGCAGAACCTTACTTAGCGCTATGAATCTCCGAAAAAACGTGAAGAGCGACACACTGCAGCCCAGCCACCGACAAATATATTATAAAAATTAAAATACACTCCAGCTGTGAGATTGAAGATTTCGTCGAAACTCATCTTTGCAAGCTGTGTGTGATACTCCGATCGCGCGCATTACGAGTTGTGTGTCCTCATTATTAAGGATATAGGTAGGCGACTCCCCTTACAACTAAATATATGTAGTACAGGTTTGTCTTGTCAGAACTGAATAAACGACCCCCACAAAACATGTCCATGCGATCAGTCCCCAAAAGTGGATGCAGATATACAAGGGTAGAGCTTGGTACGAAGTCCCATGGGCTACGGGAAAAGCTAACGACCAATACGGTGATAAACTCACGTCAGGTGAAAATAGCTGAGACCGCTTCTTCGGTTGACAAGCTCTGTCAGTAAAAAAACACTGTTCTCGAACGCGCAGCGCATACCAGAGCGGGGCTCGTTACGAAACACGGAAGGCGAACGATAACACACTGTATGCCAGCCGTAGATGAGCGGGAGAGCAAGTCGCGGGGAAAGGAGAAGTAGGGGGTGGTCGGGCTTAGCCCCCGCGTATTTTCCCACCGCGAAGAAAATGGTTGGTAGTCTACGTTGCCGAGTAAACCTTGACGTCATCAGCTATTGTTTTTAACCCTTGCCGTGAATTATGAACGCCTTTCTACCGATTGCGTATGCCCGGGTGCCTTGAATAATAATGCGCTTTTGTGGACCATTGTAACGTTTGCAAAGTATGAAGTGAACACTACGGCAAAGCATGCACTCGGAATGTCTAGCACTCCGTATGTCGGGAGCTATGTACTTTTGGCAAATATTATGGTGCAACCCGATTATCAGGATGATCATCTAGCGAACGAAGTGTTCACAACTAACCATGATGTGACGATCAATGGTTTCTCGATTGATATTTACTGGTGTTTAGTGTACTATTTTGATAACCCCATCAGTCAAGATTAGTTTGGCCATACCGTGCTACCCCTAGTGCTGTTGCTGGTGTTGTTGTTGTTGTTGTTGTTGTTGTTGTTGTTGTTGTTGTTGTTGTTGTTGTTGTTGTTGTTGTTGTTGTTGTTGTTGTTGTTGTTGTTGTTGTTGTTGTTGTTGTTGTTGTTGTTGTTGCTGTTGTTGCTGCTGTTGTTGTTGTTGCTGTTGTTGTTGTTGCTGTTGTTGCTGCTGTTGTTGTTGTTGCTGTTGTTGTTGGTGTGGTCATGAACAGTTGTTGTTGTTGTCGTTGTTGTTGTTGTTGTTGTTGTTTTTGTTGTTGTTGCTGTTGTTGTTGCTGCTGCTGTTGTTGTTGTTGTTGTTGTTGCTGTTGTTGTTGGTGTGGTCGTGAACGGTTGTTGTTGTTGTTGTTGTTGCTGTTGTTGTTGTTGCTGTTGTTGTTGGTGCTGCTGCTGCTTCTGTTGTTGTAGTGGTTGTTGCTGATGTCGTTGTTGTTGTTACCACGTACGTGTAATTAAGCCTATTGCGCCAACGCGTCGAATATATCATGATCAGAAACAACCCCTCTCCCAGATCGTGACAAAAAACGGAGCTGGAGGCCGTCAAACAGGCAAGCGTAGGGATTGTGCGGAGGGGTTGAGATGCAAGGCGGGGCGTGGGGGGTGGTGGGGCGGGGTGGGTGGCGGAATTGTTGGATCGAGAGACACCCCGTAGCGTTGGGGGCGGTAGGAGTGGACAACCTTGTTCTCCGAACGGTCTTGGCAGGTTCGTTCACCCACGCCTCGACTATTCACAGCCTGGCGACGTGGGTGGCGAGGGATAACCGCCATGGGCAATACAGCGGATGAGACCATGCCAGTAGATGGCGTTGAACATCTTCAACAGCGTGCAGAGATGTCTCGCCTTCTTCCCTCCTCACGAAAGACACTCCACCCGAACATCGACGCGTGATGCGATCGGGGTAGCACGCCTTATCCCGACTATGCGAAATGTGTCCCCGAAGAGGGTCCCTGGTGTGTGTCGAACCATGAAATAACGTCGATATGTCATTTGTGGACATTTTAGTATGCGATATACCCCGGTAGTAACTAAGTGTGTGCTCAAGTAATGTAACTTTCATCTGTGCAGCTTTTCTCGAACAGCGGACTTGATAGTACCTAGGGTCGGGTTCCTCTTCAGGGACAATCCTAAACAGAACATGCCCCACCCGCGCACCGTAGAGGCATGTCGTGATACAAAAAAAGAACCAGCTGCGAGAGGGCGACATATCTCCCCCAACTCCTCCCACCGGTTCTTTGGTTACTTTTGCCAAGAAAGGTGGCGTCTTTCCGAAGCGACGTGTTGTCCAAAACGGGATGAGCTGCCGAAAAAACGCACATCAAACCTCCGTCATCCGCCTGAAACCAGAAGGACGACAGCAAGTAGTGCCCGCGTGTAACCACAGAGGATGTGGTAAGGATTGATATTTGCTGTGTCGTCGATGCAGATTTTTCTACAGGTGCTTAGCAACACAACTTCAACAGGCACACCCACGACCGCCAGCTTGCAACTACCAGCAGCGAGTAAGAAGCACTTGCAAATAGTGTACAAGGTGTAGAACAATCTACAAGAAATAATAGGTGCGATACTGTAGCGGTGGAACGTTTGGCCAGAACGTTCATTATCATGACAAATGGGGTTGCACATCAAAACAAACTGTTATTTCAGAGTTGGAATACGTGAGTTGTATCGTACCCTATTTTTCGAATACCGCTTGACCAGGGTTTTGTTCGTCGGATCACACCTTCTTCTGTCTGTCTCTACGTAGCCTGTGAGGTTCAAGAGCTCTCTAAATGGAATATTTGGTCTACTCCCCTCTGTAACATGCACTACGCAATTTCAATACAGTACTGCAGTTTTAGGATACCAGGTATATCTATGAAACATGAAATATCAGGTATCAGCATTCTTTCGTGCACTACTCCACGCGCAACAAAGAATGCCTCGTGCTTCGAACAAAAACAGGTGAGGATGGTCTTACGCTTTTCTGCGCCGCGCGGCGGGGCGGGAAAAATCAGGATGTTTAGATGCAGCGGGCAGAGCATAGACTTATGGTAGGGTTAACCCCTTCCAGTTGTGCTTTTTTAGAGGCGTGTCCACGTAATAGAAAGGGGTCAACTACGCATTCTTTGTGTTCTTAGTCACCCAAGAACATCGGCCCTAGGCAAGCGCAGGAACGACATAATCTAGGACAAAGGGTTGAAACGAAAAGTCGTGTGGTGATTTGAGCGTTGCCAGAAAAGGCCTACGCTACAGCAACCAACACAATACCGGACAGCGTTCGTATCAGCGCGTAAGTCACTGACAGTCAAGGAAACGCGGCTCGTACTTCGCACAAAGCGTACCTAGTCCCTTGTGTGTACCAATGTTCGCGTCGGACACACCGTTCGTCACACAACAACTGCGAGCCTCGCCTGCCTGGTCCACAACCCCCAACACCCTCTAGTGAGGGACTTAGCAGTGCTGCGCAATGTATCTATCTAAGGTCCCTTGGTATACTGACGTTGGTGTCGGACACGCCCTGTCGTCCCACAAGAGGTTGAACCTGGCACGTCTACTGCAGCCCCGGATGAAATGTTTCTAAGGCGTGGTGTTTCGTGTTGAATCTATGGAGTGATCTATCCCATGCTGACACCACCGATCCACACTGCTGTCGAGACCGAACCTACTCAGCAACTGTAGTTGCGAAAACCAGGGTTAGCCAATGGGCGCGAGCACAGATCTTGGAACAACGTGCTGACCATAAGTATTTTCAAAACTTTCATGAATTTGGGAACCATTATTTGCCGAGACATCAGCGGGCGCGCGTTCGTAGGTTAATCCTTTTTTTTCAACCCTCCAGGGAGTGACGCCCGTTCGATCTTCCCTCGTGGAGGTCGGAAACATACACGTTCATATTCACATACATACGTCGTCTGCGCTGCGATTGAGTCTCCCATGAGCCCTCCGGCGCTTCAATCAATGCAGATAAAAACTGCAAGTAGTACAGGACACCCATTTTGTAGGCTAGTAAGAAGCAAGGTGACAAGAACGCATAGCTTTGCAAGACTTGGATTAGCAGGAAAACACAGGTCCGATATCCGGAATACCGACGTTAGTGTAGAGATAAAAATTCCCTCCCGAATAAGGCACTCAGTCTGGGTCAGTGTTTCCGTTTCTGACGAAGTATTGCTGTAGGTGTCATGTAAAGCAGGATTTTTTCAGCCCCATCTCCTTGATTCCACTACAGCCATAAACGATAGCCAAAGAAAAGCCAGCCTCTGGTTCTTCCGTCTGCTGAAACCACCTCTCCAGGAAGGTGTCATGTTTCGAACTTTCAGAGTCATATTTAACGGAGGGGTATGGCTTTCCAATTTGGCAAAAGCGGCGAGCAGTTGAAGGCGAAAACTACTGCATGCGGTTAGCTATCAGGAGGGTTGAATGATAGAAAACGAGTGTTTTTAGGAGACGATATTTTATTAAACAGTCCATAATATCGGTCACGCCCTGTTGTATTTCGCGGAAATTGGCGGTGGTTGTCTGAATATTCGACGCACGCCGCGCGCGCCGCAAATATTTTTTTCTAGCCGGGGTGAGCGTAACATCGACGAGGAAGCGTAACACACGGGGCCTGTTTATGGTCACTCAAGTATATCCTGGACCACACAGCATCACGAAAGATAACGACGAAAAACTACATGAAACGTGAGGCACTGCGGCATGCCCGCAGTGAGTTGACGTCCGCTCTTCGACACTTTTACCTATATCTATTGTATCCGCCATGGTATTTCCCGTTCGACCATGACGGGCGGGGTTCGAAGTATAGTAGTAGGGCCTGCATAAGGCAGTGTAGTGCGCCGAAAATGTTGCCGCTTTGTAGCGAAATACCCCGGTCTATCCGTTTTAGTGCGGTCATTGGGTGGTTGCGGCGGGTTTGGATGTTGCTCGCATAACTGAGATTTTGATATCCTTTTCGTGTGCGCAATGCGTCCCTGGCCAGACATACGACCCGGAGAACAACACGGAGGTCAATAATTCATTGTGTTCGAGGAGCGACGGTAGATTATTTAACCATTACGAGCACTGTTGAACCTAGTTAAGCGGGTGTAATGTCAAACGCACCACAGTAGCAGAGCGAGAATTTGTGGTGATACGGAGCGAGAATGGATCGTGAGTATAATAGCAACATCCGCCCCAGGTGGATAAGGCGGAATGCCCTATTCGCAGCGTTCGTTGTTACCGCCGATTTTAGCCGCCATATATATGTCAAATGGCCGCCATGTATACACCGTCCTTCACAAGCCCCACTTACTGCGCTATACGAATATTATCTTTGCCCCTATTATTGCTGCTATGAGATCCACTACGGACGGATGTCGATGGGCAGACACAACGGTTTCATGTGAAGAAGGCACACCCCCACTTTACCCATATGATCCTCCCAACCGACCATTCCCTTGACAGGATATCTGTGCGGTAGCACCGCCTTGCGTAACCGCCAACGACGGAAATCCTCTACTGACCCCTTACGCCGAGACGAACCGGAAGTATGTATGAGACGGATAACATTTTCGAAAAAAAAAGTTGTGTCTGGCAGCTTGGGTGTAGTTACAGGTTGTATAGAAGCCCCTGTAAAAACATTCACTATAGACTATATAACAATGTGCTTGTTTTGGCCGCTGATGTCACCGAGACAGCGCGAATTTTTGATCTGGCAAAAAATCTATGACGATAAATGAGCAGTGGGGAAGTTGAAGTATTAGCGCGTTAAAATCCAAGGCGGATACCGGCAGGGACGACGGCCGACACGACACAGACACCTGGGACCACGGCCTTGCGTTCGCAAGATCCCTGAGTATCACACCTCCTTGCGAGTTCAGCTCTTCTGGGATAAAAAAAAGATTAAAAAAAAATGTAAGACTGCGAGTGGGTTCATCAGGATTTATTAACAAAATCTGCGATTGATGATGATGGTGCTCAGCAAACTTCAGGGCGAGGGGAACAAAAAGAACAATAAGCAATTAATTGTATACGGAAAGAAAGTCACGTGGAAACATTGAAACACACTTTGTACCAAGTAATACCGGTCGCCCCGGTGGCGTATCAGGTTATCCTCGGGCCTGGTATAGGTCAGTTTCGCGAGTTCGAATCCCCCCGAGTGCATACTCGTATGAATTCGTGGGGACATTTCTCCGCACAAATTGACGTGCGGAAAGCGCGAGAGCGTTAGCAACCCTCGATGAAAAATCGACGAGCAGTGGGATCGCTGAACCCTATGCGCGATAGAAATTGAAGGCAAGAAACGGGGGGAAGAAAGGACGACACCCGAGACCACGGCTTGTCCAGAAACTGGAAAGTAGAAGTGTGTGAAAAAAATATGTAAAAAAATAAAGAAATGGGTGGGGTATCCCTTCACAGTGACTGGAGCCTGTCCTGTGCCCGCGGACGTGATTATGCGAGTTAATGTGAGAACAACAAAAAACATGATACGTACGTGAGATGAAAGCGATGATGGGTGATGGGTGGTCCAAGAGATCCCACAAACAACCTGCAACCATGTACATGTGGCATAACATGGCATAACCTTGCATTGTTCGTGGTTGGTAGTTCCCATTGTAATATCGATGGGTTTTTCTTGCTTTCATATTTTATTTCTCAAGGAAAATCGTGAAAATAACACATTTCAGTAATAACATACCAGGGCCTAAATAAGAACAAAGGAAGAGGAGACATGTAGACTATACTCGAAAATACAGTTCATGATATTTAACAAGGAAAAGTCCGCAACGCTTGGCATTCCTCGCGTAAAAAATATTAAGGAAAAACAAGGACGACCAAAGCAGGACAACTACCAATCAATAGCTAAGTAAGACATCATTTTGAGGTCACCGTATAGTCTATACCGATTAAAAAATATTAATTTATATCGTAGAAAATAACATACTATCTAGTCTATACTTATATGCCGAGGGCGTGCCGCAAAAAAAGCAGGAAACGGAACACCTCACGCCCCCACGGAGAGGTCACAAAGTGAAAAACAAACCGGACAAAACACTACTACGGCTTGCTGCTGCAGCAGCAGCAGCTGTGTGTGATCATTGAACGAAATATAGAGAATAACTTTTTGGGATCAGTACTTCCATTCGCTTCAACCCCCCCCCCCCCCCCGCCCGATCGAGGAAATACGCTACAACATATGCATTGTGCCAAGTTGTTTGTTTCGTTCACGCATACACTCGAATACGTCCCATTTTTTTCAGTTTATACCGTCTTGAAACAGCAATGCCGAGCAAGGCGTTTTCATCTACAAACAGGGCTGGAGTTTGCTTTTTTCATCTGCTACTACACTACTTAATACTATTGTATATAGGTACAGGTACAGTCTATGCTTATCGTATGTATGCAGTAATTGGTGTGCTCACCCTAACTAAGACTACCCCGTGATCAATCTACGTAGTACGTATGTTTGTACGATATAATACAATAGCGGCTACGGTTTAGGAGAAAACGTTTAAGAGAAAGCAACCATTTAAACAAGTCAAGGTGGCATGTCACGACCAACATCGATTTAAGAGATAATTGGTCTTATTTCGGAGTTTTTTCTGAAATCGGACTTTTCTGAAAGAGTCGCGCAGTCATCACACACATCAACAGGCGAACACGCATCACACACATAACACGTGAATAAATGCTTACGATTTTTGTCCACGTGTTGTCACACGAAATGTGACTTTTTTCCCAACACGGGTACCAAGAGTGTACCACGTGCTTGAGGTGGGTCCATGTTGCTCGGCAACCAACAGACTAAACAGCAGTGAGTTGAGCTAGCTCAGGATGCGTACGCGGACTGCGTTGTGTGACATGAATAATACGCTCTCTATAAACTGCTGTGCGGCAGTTAGTTGGGACGAGAGAGTCCATCTTCCACGGTCGCCCGTGTTGGCGACACGACATGAGAGAATATTCTCATACATCGAGATACGGTTTAAGATATTTTTCTTTTATATCGTAGCCAAAACGATACAACACAAGTCCCGATTTAAAATAAAAAGGCCGGGTTGAAACCTCCCTCTCTTAAACCGTAGCCGCTACAGTAACTGTAGTAGCAAAATAGACGTTATTAACAGCAGCTGCAGCTGGTGGTCATTATCTTTTGATTTTGGTTGTATTCCGCGCGGCTAGCGTCTTCGGAGGTAGGGCCACAGTAGTAACGGGGTCTAAGATTATAGTATATTGTTGTTGTTGTTCTCACATTAACTCGCATAATCAAGTCCGCGGTCACAAGACAGGCTCCAGTCACTCTGGAGCTGAGGAAAACCCTATGGAAAAACACAAACAACCCAAGGTGGTATTCGCATATATCACAGCTGACACAATTCATGCCTCCACCAGAAAAATCTAAAAAAGTGAAATCGGGAGCCGGTCTACGATATATACTAGTTTGTTAATCAGCCAGTTCCTAGGGTCTGCTAGTATGACATTTTTCTTCCTTTTCTCTTTCTATTTATTTTTTCTTTTTTTCTCTTCTTCTTTCTTTGCTTTCTTGTCTTGTCTTTTCTTGCTTTTCTTGTCTTTTTCTTCTCTTTGCTTGCCTTTTTCGTCTTGTTTCGTTTTTCTTCTCTTTTCTTTCCTTCCCTTTATCTTCTTTTCTTTTCTTTGTTTCTTTTTCTTCAATTGACTTATTATGCCTGTCGTGCGTATGCGTAGTTATAGATACTACGTGTAATATATACGTGGTAGTCTTCCTTGGGCTGTGGGTGGCAATCGGAATATTTGGTTTCTCCAGGCGTGAGTAGTGAGACGTATGCACCGGCCTGGACCTGGCACATCGTAGACTGACTCCCGATTTCACTTTTATATGTTTCTGGTGGAGGCATGAAGTGCGTCAGCTGTGATATATGCGTGTACCACCTTGGGTTGTGTGTGTTTTTCCTGGGATATTCCTCAGCTCCAGAGTGACTGGAGCCTGTCCTGTGACCACGGACCTGATTTTGCGAGTTAATGTGAGAACAACAACAACAAACATACCAGGTACCAGGTATTATACAAACTCCACGTCTGGTACTAAATCCACGATGTTTTATTTACTTACTTGGACGTCCGCTGAGGCCGGTCCCCACACCCCCGGGAGGCACATCTGACGAAGATGAAAACGCTGTTGGACTTTCTACGTAGTAATTATTGGAAGTCCCGACCTAGTTTCCTGAGTTATGACCAGATTTGTTTGGAGGGCAGGAGATAACAAGTCCAACCCTTTTTTCATGACAAATCGATTGGCCAGGCGTTATCTGCAGAGAACCCATACACACACCTTTATATAATATTATATATCCTGATCAACACACGATGGAAAATCGACGAGTGAGTAGTGGGATTGCTGAACCCTACGCGCGATAAAAATTGAAGGCAAGAACCGGGGGGAGAAAGGACGACAACTACCTGTGCCCATGGTTTATCCAGAAGCTGGAAATTAAATGTGTGTGAAAATATATATAGACATAGTCTATATACATAGTCTATACTGCTGTATTTACCTCTTGGGTAAACCGAAGGGGCTAAAATTGGGTAGTATACAACTCTGTACCATCCGTCCAGCAATGAGTCTTGCAGTTCTTGCCCAAATAATGGAGCGAAAAATGTGTTACACGAAAGAAGGACACGGAGTACATAAGGGTGGTACGCATATATATATCAATACTTAATCGCAGACATTCAATTATTGTGTGATTGACCCCCCCTTGTTGACATCTGCATATATATTTAGACTAAAATCACCCTGTTGACCCTGATAGCTATACTGTAGTTGTAAGGGGAGTCGCCGACCTATATCCTTAATGAGGACACACAACCCGAAATGCGCGCGATCGGAGTATCACACACAGCTTGCAAAGATGAGTTTCGACGAAATCTTCGATCTCACAGCTGGTGGAGTGTATTTTCATTTTTCATGATATATACGGAGTATATCTATATTTAGTTCGTACGGTGAGTGACCCGTTCCAAGGGGCGACTGTTGCGTCGGGGCGGGTACGTTGTATATACCGACGAGTTCCATGGTGGACCTTCCAGCAAAGGTGGCTTTTGCCAAGCGGGAGGCATTATGATGCATAGGCCCCTGCCAACGGGGCTGCGATCCCTCAGTGAACGTTGCGTCCACTACAATGAGGGACGGGAAGAAAACGATGGCATGTGATGTCCCTTACAGAACTAACTTTTGTATTGCGAGGCCCCTTGTAAGGGGCCATCTTCTACTGCTGTTGTTGTCACATTCAGTTGTACTGCAGTGCCATCGCGCTTGCCTTACCACAATGTTCAGCTGTGAGGCCTCAATCCCTCATTCATGTTACAATGTCATGTTATGATGATATAGTCATTCATTATTGTGCGTGTGCGTCCGGTATGATATCATAACAGCTTGTTACTTGCTGTAGTGAGTATCATCCTCTTTTTTTTGCACCGTTACTGCTTTATTGGTAGAAGGTCCTTTGAAAACAACAGGAGGAGGACATGAGCAATTTTGGCGGAGACGACGTTTTTCGAATTCCGGACAAATTGAAGGACACGATAATGTAGGACACCTTAAACTAGACATGAGTCATGTAGCGCTCAAACATATTTCTACCGACGAACCCCAGAGGAAAGGACCTACGGTGGAACAGACGGGCATTCGAACAAACATCGAACGCCCTCGATTAAGTATCTACTACGGTGACACCATACCACACTAACTACCAAGAAGCCTCTATATAATAGTAATATTGCCAGCCTGGTCTTAATTGTAGTGTTGTTTGCACAAACATGTACCTGGTATAGTCTAGACTAATGAGTTTCGACAATTGAAATATTCGATCTCACAGCTAGAGTGTATTTGCATTTTTTATAATGCATTACAGGTCGCTGATGATGTTGTACGCGAAAAAGTCCCGAAACAGCAAAAGTTCGCGATCAACCTCGCATATGGGTTCGTCTACATGCAAGACGTTACGTACACTTCGTGTAATGTAGGAGACGTACGTACGCGAAAAAAGCGAAAAAGCGAGTCCGGATCCTACATAACGTATATTGGCAGACCGACAGGTACGTACAATCAACCATGCGTACATTACGAATGGGGATTTCCGGTGGGCATAAAATACACCTACCAACAGGACATTCAAAGGCCAAAACGTCAGGAGCTTTTCGTTACGCAACGGGAGGAAGACTGTAGGGGGGGGAAGAAGTGGTGCAGCCTCTTGTTGATGGAGACGCGCCTAATCCTTCCCGGTGAACAAAGAGTGTGCCGGATTCGGAGCGGACTTCTGGCACGCTGAAAACATGCAACGAGCCGAGAATTTGGTGAGACCTGTGGGTGGGTACAAAATAGGCGCCGTCGCGCTGAAAGCACATACCTGGTACCTGGAATGGCTGATTGATAGGTGTTCGACAGAGTACGTGTTGTACGTTTAAGGTTGTTTATAGAGTCAACGTTGTTGCTGCTGCTGTTGTTGTTGCTCTTTCTGTAGATGTCCCCACATTGTCTGCCATGTTGATTGGTTCTTACCGTATGGTCAGAATGGTCAGAAGCCAGGACCAGAGATAACGCGATCGAGGTGTGTGTATCGAATGTGCGCTCCTCACGATGTGATGAAAAAAGAAGACGGTGTATAGATGGGCGCAATTGAGCAGTTACCTTGAGATTTGATAAGCGGATCAACGCACAAAGAACATACATAGTCTGTAGATGTACATATTCATATATACGAATATATAAGTTGAGTTACTCCTGTGCGTGGCGTTTCATTTCACTCGTGGCGCGTTCTTATGTGAGCAACCTACAACAACAACAGCGCTCTGTAGTCAGCATGTCAGCATGTCAGCATCTTCACCTGCATACAGAACAGGTGCCAGACGAAACAAGACCATGAGACAGACACAAGAAGGTTGGTACATACAGGCATACAACGTCGAAAATCTCTGCATCCGTTTTACTGCAGAAGTTAGTGTAGATCTTAACCCGCCCAAATAAGAAACCCACTCTACATCACAAAATTATGTTCTTTTTGAGGTTCCTTGTACTGCATGACACAAGGTACCGTGTTATTCTCATCAGCGTACTTGACATTAATATTAATAATAGTTCGCCGTTCATTTTGCGAGTCTTGTTCTTTTTCACGCAACGTACAATACATAATATGTGTTCGTCTCCCTGCCTCGCGTGTAAAAATTCTCGTCGCGTAACCTCGGAACCTGCACGAAGGCGCTGGATGTTTCGTGTGGTGGATATACCGTTGGGTATAAACGTTCGCAGTCAACCACGCTCATCCTTTACTCTTCTGTCTGTTCGTCTTCCATCGACGCTGCACCCCGTGAATTTGCTTGACACCGCCATATAGTCGAGCAATACCGCCCAACATCTTCAGCAGCAAGTGGTGGTCCCCGGGTGGTGGATGAACAACGAAAATAAAAGAGCTCGCGATGAGCATCGCGTACTTTCTTCGAGCTCAGGGAGCTCCTCCTGTAAGTGATACGCAACTCAGGGCACACGTTCACCTCCTTTGCTTGTCCGCCTGGCATTCATCAGAACGTATATAGTCTAGTAGTACAACAGTACATCGAGCATGAAGAAGCGAAAGTCAGCCGCAGTATTGGGGGAAGACCTTGGAGAGTGACAATGTCGTCATCGACCTAGAATACGTACAACTTCCTCCCTAGTGTTGTATATAGATGCTCCAGGGGTGCTATTCGCAAAATGTTTGGCACCAGGTACGTTTTGTTGCTGCCCGTTAGACCTGACAGCTGTTGTTGTTGTTGTTGTCGTCTTTGCGGCATTTCCGATAGTGGTTCTTTGGAATCTTGGGTGGGAAAACAAACGAGCCAATCCCTGTATTAACCAGGTACGCTACTACTTCGTTTGCATGCATGCCCTATAATTACCAGGTATGTTTGTTTTAGCTTTCTGCGGCTATATGCACACAGACAGGTAGGTTCACGCGGCGTTGTATTGCCGCTCTCGCACTTATATAGACTATAGCAAAGAAAAAAATGATACCTGGTACCTGTACAGCACGCAGCATGTATGTGGGTTTTTAGTTAATCCCGTATATGCCTGCAAGTCACCTGATGACAGATACCCCCATGCGGTACATAAGATCTATGCAAAGGGTGGTGTGCCCTCTACGTACAACGTGTACCGGTATATAATCTGCAGCTACTTGTATATAATAGCGGTGTACTGCTGTAGTAGTATGTAGTAGTTGTTGTTTTCACTCTCGTCGGCAATTGTGAGCTCGGTATCCACGGCGTTTCGGTGTACTATAAATGCCAGGATCTATTTACAAATTACTGCCCCAATCGATTTACAGACCTTTAATCAAGCTGTCACGCTTTTCTCTCGCCACTACATCACACACACGCCCCGGACGACGGGCACTCAGTCAGACAGCCCGTCTACCGCTCTTCAGGTAATAATGGCTGATTCTATTTGTGTGTTGTCTTGTGTCCAGGAGTACTACGGTAGGAAGTGAAAAAAACTGTTAGTAGAGTACAGACCAAAAAATACCAGTACATTATAATACCAGAGGTACTACGCACTCTACTAGGCTGTATAGACTAGACTAATTATTTGTATGTAGTTATCACTTGGTGTGTTGTCCTCTGGTTGCTAATCTATGTTTTACATTCAGTCAACTGCTGAGAGCACCTAACAGCGTGGGCACGCACAATTCGACGCGAGTCGACAACCGAAGAAAATGCTGAGTCATTCTCGCAATAAAAAATGGAGGCGTGGGGAGGGGGGAGGAGGGCCCGCAATGCGACCCCGGAACTGAGTTACTACTGGGGAGGGTATCGTTAACGCAACGGTAGTGCAACGAGAATAATAATGGGATGGCAAAAAACAAAAAAAAACAAAAAACAAGTCATGATCACATGATAGTCAGATCATCAACTGGGGCTTGGTTTCTAGTATTATCCGAGCTGTATTTTATATGGCCCAGAGTATGGTATACTGAACGCCATATAAATAATCACGCGCGGTTTAGAATAAACTTTACAAATAAATCAATTGCAATAATAACAAAGAAAGGAAAGTGTTTGCTTCACTAGTAGTGCGTACGAAAATATATGATATATATATGGGTTTCATATATATTTTAATTTTTATAATATATATGGGTTTCAGTGTCCCAAAAAAAATAGTGGAGGCGCGCGTGTTAGTTGCGCTCATAATAATAAAGGTGACACTTTTTGGCCGAGTTGTTAATATCTGGATGACGACGCTCCTTAGCCGAAAAAATATTCGGAAATTCATTCTTATTACAATTGAGCAAAATGATTGTTTTGTATACATACTCTCCAAGTGCATACTATATACTACCTGGCATACTATATACTACCTGGTCCAAGGGTGGGTAGGTTCGTTCATCGGATTGCATTTACCTAAAAACTTTCAGTTTAGTGAAGATGTGAAGGTAGGTGTGAAGATGTGTCGATGATGTGAATATAATGATGTAACGCTCCTCAAGTGGGGAGCGAGGAGCTCCAGAAAAAGAATGGTACGCCTCTACAATAACCCTAATATACACACCTTATGCAAAATGCATGGACATACATGTACATTATACATGTATAGTCTATGTATATATGTAAAACATTACCTTTGTTTTCTTTTTGGCTCGCTGCTCTCCGGCGGCCGAGTGTTTCTTCTCGCACTTTCGGCCGCGGGGCAAGCTAGGCTGCCATGGGTGCATTATGAAGAATGTCTAGACCTCGGCCGGGCTCCGTGGCGGCGCCGAGCGTATTAAACGCCCCTTAGCTGGCTCTATTTGGCAAGAGATTGCGTTCCACCTCCCTGAGACGAGCAGGTCACTTGGAACACCCTAAATTGTTTTTCAAATTTTGATATTTTGATGAACTTTTTTTACAAATTTTTGCTCTTCGTTCGTTGTTTTGTTCGTATCGAAATGGCCCGCTACTTAACTAACATCCTCAGCAGCAGCACAGCAGCAGTAGCACTAACCGCCCATACCAAATTAACCTTAGCAGCAGCACAACAGCAGCAACATACAGCAGCAACATACAGCAGTAGTAGCAGAAGTACACGTGTGGATCGGATTAGTGTGGGGTTCGGGGGCGCGCCGCCTTGGGCCGTTTCGGCCCCGGATCTCGACGTGGGTGCGTGGGCACGGGTTCAGACAGCGGTAAATCAACCTGCGCTCTCTCGCCCGCTCGCCGCTCTTCCAAGCAAGAGCGGAAGTGTCTATGGGCGTGGTTGACCAGGTATGTTTGCTTTTCTCTTGCGGGGTAACAAGACGCGTCCAAATGTAAGAACCGTTTGTACCTGAACGAAAAAAGGTAACCCGGTAAAATATTTCCGGACATAGCGGATGCCAGCAGGAGGTGCAGGCTGGGCGGTAGAGGCCGGGAGCAGCCGAGTGTTGGAACGAGCGCCACAAGGCTCGGCTTGCATCTCTCCGCGCGGGAGAGGGGGCTCACAGGGAAGTAGAGCGGCAAAAGCTTAGAAGATGGCACCGAGCGGGGTGAGGGTGGCGGGCATCGCGAGTGCAGCTTGCACGCGGGTCTTGACCAGGGCAAGTATTTCGTTTGGGCAGAATGGAATCATTGGTAAGGTTCAAGGATGTATGACTCCTTAATAGCGATAGCTAAACTCAGGTACATACACGGTGATGCTGTGGCCATAATCGGGTGCAGTCCTATCTCTGCGTTCGCCACTCTGATTGGCTGGGTGGATCGGTTGTAGGTCTGTTGCCATTATCGTGCACACATGCATTTCGGACCACATTCATCAAGTAGTGGCGGGTTCATGTGGGAACACGGTCGATCTAGCTCTACTTTCTACGAGGATAAACGAGGAGTACATCAAGGTTTCGGTTCCCCACAAACACAGTACCAAAGCCTTGAACACTACCTGCAACTCATGGATAATCCTACCACTTACGCCACACATACCGATGTTGTTGCCGCCAACCAATCAATTATTGTACAACATCCAAGATCGACTGGCATTGGCTGATCAACCCTATCCATTCCCAAGTACAAACACATGTGACGTAATATAAAATAGCAAGGAGCACTATTCCACGTACGGTACACGGCATCATCCCCTAACCACCAGTAATTCGTTTGCGTGTAAATCAGTACAACGTTCACCCACCGCTATCACACTCTTCCCGCTGAGGTACTACTCTTTCTTTGGGGCAATGCACTAGCTCATCATGCCACACGTTTCCTCACAGAAGAGCAGTGGGGTTTATCTATGTGAGTACGCGTAACACTATTGTAGGTGGGAACATATTTATACGTGATACGGGTGTCTCCCTCTTCGCCTTGCTACGCCCACTGGATTTCAAGTTACCCGCATCGTGAAGGGGAACCTTGTATGTATGTATGTATACTATGTCGCCAAATAAATGATGTAAAGCTCCTCGTCATGTGATGTCTCCCAGGAAAAGATGAGTGCACCGCCAGCGTATCACCGCCGCCGAAGCGCGCGGTGCCTAAAAACACCGCACTAAAAGTTGACGTATTACTTCGAAATATATATGGGTTTATGTATGCGGTATCAAACGCCATACACTTAAAAAACAACTTACCACGAAGATGAGAAACAATTCAACACAACAACATTCAGCCCTAAAATGCCATCATTCAAAGAAACGCATTTCCTTTGTTGTTTCTAAAACGTTGCGGTGGTGGTAGCTGTTAGCGAAAAAACAAAAAATGTACCTGGTATATTATTGCAAAAACAACAATATTCATACACTTCCCCCAGGTGTGAGATCGAAGATGCCGTAGAAACTCATATACTTGCAAGCTGGGTGTGATACTTCGATCACGCGTAGTATTGCTAGGTGTGTGTCCTTGGTCGGCGACTATGTATATGGCCTATTATGTCCTTAATGAGGACACCCACAGTCATATGCGCGATTGGAGTATAACACACAGCTTGCAAAGTTGGGTTTCGATTAAATCTTTGATCTAACTTGATCTCACAGCTATATTTTTTTTCCCCCCAATGCTACGATAGGGAGGTTATGTTTACATTATATTAAAAACATCAAAATACACTCCAGCTGTGGGATCAAATATTTTGTCGAAACTCATATTTGCAAGCTGCGTGTGATACTCCGATCGCGCTATATATACTATTTTTTTCCTCGCTCTCTCTTTCTCGAACGCCCCACCAAAAAATATCAAAATCCGCCAGAGTAATAAACATTTCCACCCCCTGGATATCGCCTGATTATCGTTGTAGAGCCGTCCATGCCGCTGCTGCAATTGCCACCGCCCCCCGCCCCCAACGCCCCTTCCTTCCCCACCACCCGCACCATCGCCTAGACCTAGCACCACGCGTATAGCAAACCCCTACGTCTATGCGACCTAAAGTCCCCCACCCCCGCGCCCCCCGCCCCCCCCGCCACATTCCCCCCCCCTCTCCCACAACAAGGATTTATAGTTTCTACGCACATATCGAGCTGCTCCACGGGTGTCCGTCCCCTCCCCCCCCTCCTGCCCTCCCGCCCCCCTTTTGATCAAAATCAGGCCCCCACGTCCTTCAAAACTCCGTCCTCCCCTCACCGGTTATTCGACTCACAGTATTCACTTGATAAACTGATGCATTCCGTTCCACAGCTATCAGATTTTGTCTCCCTCGGAAACGGGTTTTTTATAGTTTCCGCGCACAGACTTACTAACATCACCCTGCTGACCCAGATAGCTACACTGTAGTTGCAAGGGGAGTTGCCGGCCTATATCCTTAATGAGGACACACAACCCGTAATACGCGAGATCGGAGTATCACACACAGCTTGCAAAGATAGATGAGTTTTGACAAAATATTCGATCTCACAGCAGCTGGAGTGTATTTTCATTTTTATAATATAAGGAGTACCATGTTTTTTTGGCCTTTTTCTGCAGTGGCCCGGAGTCACTCGCGCAAGTGAACCCATGTTTTTTTTGCGGTCTTGTATAGCTTGAATGCTATTTATTTTTATTTCGCGACATGAGTCCGCAATGCAATAATAGCTTGCTGCGCCAAGCGTATCGTTTAATAAAGTCGTTTCGTCAGTGAGGTGCAGAGTCGCTCGTGCGACTGGCTTAGACCCCTTACCTATGGAAAATTGGGGGTGCCGTAGCCTAGCTTGGTTTTTGATTACTTCGTATATCAATATGTTCTACCATCGGACCTAGGCTGTTCGTTTCTTGCAACCGCGTTGGGGTTTCGTTGGCCATCATCATAGTATCCGATATCATGCAAGCAAGAACTTTCGTGTGATCCATGATGAGTGAGTGTTGATGAGTGGGTGCTTTTATTTACGTCGTCGGCCGCATAGTAAGTTTTATATACATCTAAGGATAGATGTTCGTCCTTGCAAGCTGCAAGCTGCGTGATACTTCGGTCGCGCGTTTTTACCCTTGAAAAGTTTGAAGATAAATGAGTCCCCTGGATTTTGTCAAAGAAAGGGTGATTGATATCGGTCCATAATAATTATGTTCACTGATGACACAAAAAAAAATGCTTTTCTTACTCTCCTTTCCATTAATTATCCTCGCATTACACTCTCGCCCTCCCTCACAGCAGTAGTGACTCAGATCCGGGGTCATATGGCGGACCCTCCTCCCCCCGCCCCACTACAGTACGTGCCTTCATTTTTATCGCGAGAAGAATTCAGTATTTTCTTCCTTCCTTCGTCGACTCGCGTCTACCTACCACCCACGCTGCTAGGAGCTCTCAGCAGTTTGTTGGTCGTTTTTTTATTCATTTTTGCAAATGAAGTCAAAATCTTACCACGGTGAGATTCGAACTCAACAAGGATCAACTCTTCTAACTACTGGTATTTGTAGGGTGACCACTACATCACCGTGGCGGCAACATGGAGAGGTGCAATACGAAGCTAAAACTATAAAATACGCATCCGGTATTTCTGGTACTTCCTTCAGTGAAACTACCACGCATCTCGCAACCCGCGTTGAGGGTGTGTAGCTTTTCGGCGAGTACGGCACCAATCAGTAGTAATTATTGTGTTCCAAATACATGCAACAACAAGATATCACCAACGACACTCACTCATGAGTGGTGTACAGAGCACACAAAAAAAATAAAAAAAAAGGACGCCACACAGTCAGTACGAAGCGCTACTTAAATTGTAGCAAAACGCAATACAAGAAAAAATGTTGCATGCGAGCTGTCTTGTGCACGGTCTGTCGGAAACAGCCAAGCCAAACCTCACTTACTTTGTGCATGGGTGGGGTATTACCTTCCCTCTGTGCCGCTGCGTTTTGTGCGTGCCGCATTGTCCGATCTATCATCGAGCTTATGTCAGGGGATGTGCGCATATATGGGGACATTTTGCCTATCCTCGCACCTTTCCGCCCCACCACCACCACCACCACACCCACACCCCTCCTCGACCACCCCACCAAAAAAGCACCTCCCCCCGCAAACACAAACACCCTCTCCCTCTCCCCCCGCCCCACCTAAAATCAAAATCCGCCAAAATAAAAGCCACTACCGGGCAGGTGATATCACCGATACATTCAAAGTTATAGTCATACACGCAGTAATTACAATTTTTTTCTAAATACTGACTTCAAGTAAGTTCATATTATTACCTCCCTCCCGACCCGTCCTTCCCCACCACCCCCACCATCACCTACCTAGTATAATGCGTACAGTAAGCTCCTATACATGTATGCGACCTAATGTTTGAAATCCCCGGTCCGGCCCTCGCCCCCGCCCCCCTTCAACCCCCCGCCCCCCCTCCTCCCAAAAAAACCCGCCCTTCCCCACCGGTTAGATTTTGTCCCCCTCAAAAACGGGTTTTGTAGTTTCCGTGCACCGATTGATTATCATCACCCTGTTGACCCTGGTACAAGCTAGTTCTAAGATAAGGGGTGTCACAGATCTATATCCTTAATGAGGAAACACACAGTTTATACGCGCGATCGGAGTATCACACACAGCTCGCAAATACGAGTTCGACTAAGTCTTCCATCTCATGGCTGGATGGGGAGGGTATTTCATTTTGTTATATTACGGGGATTGATGGTTATTTGTCGTGCGGCCCCCGTGTGGTTCCAGGATTAAAAGACGACATGATCCCAGATGTGTTCTGGGATGACTAGTATGTGGACCAACATTTGTGACGAACATTGGGGGGTTCTCGGGGGAAGGGTTACACGCTGGATCGTTGTCGACGCCTTCATGGTAACAATATTGCCCGAAGTTTATTCGCCGACATTGAAACTCGATCGGCATATTAAGGTAGGCACTGGCCCTCTACTAACAAGGCGATGTTACAATAACATGTTGCCCCCCCCCGCCTCGACGATAACATATATATGCATGCCCAAACAAGCAGTGTTTCTTGTGGATGATTTAATAACTATTTTGATCAGGTTATGCCTGCTCGAATGTATACCGGTACAGGGTTCTTATTCCGCCGGCTAATATCTCTTTGAAGATTGTGAGCACCGTTTCCTATGCCAAATTTCTGGATGAAATGTTCGAAAAACTTGAGCCGTACTTCTTACTATTACTAGCGGAATGGCCATGGCTTTGCTCGTGGCGACAGATCTGTTTTGCCCATTCACAGGGATAATATGTATACGATAATGCTACTTACAGTGAATACGTCAGCAGCTGTGGTTTCGGCAAAACTAGGGTCGATACTCATCTTTGCACGCTGCGTGATACACCGGCCGCTTGGTTTTACAGATAGTCGTTTTATATTTTGAATTTATATGACTCCTACGTATGTGTTGCCAGAGGTTGAACACAAAAATAATGTGTCGATAATGGTAACCACACACGTTCTTCTTCCGAAGGTAGCAAGTTGTTATGATTCGTCAGTGATCTTGAGGTGGGGCATCATTAACTACGTCGTATATATAGTGTGTTCCAACGTACCACTCTGAACGCAAGTGTACGCACGGACCATTGGAGGACTAATGTAAAACCCAAGTGGTCCTTACATTTCCGTATCCTCCACCGGTGTGTCGAGACATCCACATTGGCCCAAGACCAAAATCTCGCAGCGGGCTGGCTCCATGAGCTTCAGCAAATCAAGAATCAGTGAATAGGGATTAGGTTTCCACAACTTGCGGGCCGGTAACAACCAATGGAACCATCGCTTTCAAACACGGATTATTGGATTTGCATATGTATGGAGGCAGTTCAGATCCGGGGATGAGACCTTATCCTCCGCGGGTGCGGACGGATCTTGACCTTGTTCCGAGCGGCAACTCCCGCCCCGCGCTGGCTCCATGAGCTCCAGGAAATCAGCAACCAGCAGATGGGGGTGAGATTTCCACACCGCGCGGTACGGTATCCACCGGGGGTGTCGTTGTTTTTGTCCCCGGTTGTTGGAGTTGTAGGCGTATGGAAGGCTTCTTGATACGAGCATGGTATCCTATCCGTTTTTGGCGCCGCTGACTCCAGAAACCACAGCCTATCGGCGATAACCCGATGGGGTTGAGGCTCTACGCCATGCGGGGCGGTATCGATCCGGGGAAACGCCGTTTTCGTCCCCGGTTAATGAGGTTGTAGAGATAGGAAGATATTTCTGAACCGGGGATGGGACTCTTTCCTTCCTGCCTTCGGTGGAGCCTCGATGGATCTATGGCTGGAATGTCCCTGCTCAGCACTAACTTCCCAGAAAAAGCCAGCGGCGTCTGGCAGGTACTCGATAGGCCTAACAGCGGCTTCAATCGACTTTCCAAATTGTACTTCAGCAGCAAGGCCGACTCAATCGCTGCGACGGCTACCTCGGGGATGTCGGGAAGACTCCGCACTCGACGGTCACGGCTCGGTGCAGCAGGAGCCGTGGTGTTCTGCTGGTTGTGTCACCTACCATCCCTCCCCGTACTGCAAGCAATACGGATCTGAACCGGTCTGCGTGGCGTGGTTATGATGGCAAACAGACAGACAGACAGACAGACAGACAGACAGACAGACAGACAGACAGAAGAAATGCTTTCTGCATCATTATGTAATAGAGGGAAATGAAGAAAAATACGGTTACAAGGCCCATACTGCAGGAAACGCATCCGTCCATACTTTTTATCATATCTGGTGTACCTATAAGTGAGAATTGATTTATCAGCAAGTTTGGTATACAGTCCTAGTTGCACGAGTACGCTGCTCGAATCATGCCCAAAGTAGATGTTGATATATTCCATACTCTTTCCCAATGTATCCCCGTCTCCCACGTGGCATACGTCGTTGCCTGTCATTGCGGTAGTTTTATCGCATATTCCCAAAATTGATGTAGACGTCCACGAGCCCCTAGCCTCGATATTTCAGTGCTTAGGGCTATATTGACTTCCTAGGTGACCAACAGCGTTTAATCAACAGCTGGTGACGCCCAAATACATATACTGGATGTGCGCGTCCTCTTTCTATTCTCTAAAACTTTAACCACAGCACATCCAATGTTGTCGAGGAGGAACCCCTCCTCTGATGACGGGGGACGCGCGTGCTGCGACGGGAGGTAAGGTTTTTTCGGTTGAATTATTTGGGATCGATGGGGCTCTTCGAACTACTCAATGTCGATAGGCCTCCGACTACGTTTTCAGGACTACTATTCGATTTTACGCCGAAGGCATGGAATTGTTCATCCGGTTTATTAGCGCTTAGTGCTTTCCGAAATCCGGCGTTGGGTCAAGTATGTTGAAGTGTAGAGCGCCTCAAGAGCGGAGCCTCCGACAAACTTGGTTCGTCGCTGCGGTAGCACGCGTCAGGGCCATTTAATTGGGTGCAGGTAGCGTGGTAACCACATTCGAGTACTGCCCACTTGACGTTGGGCTGGGTCACCAACCGGAAACGGAATATTCCTAACCTTCAGGCCAGGCAGAGGTCTCATCCAAGCCTTAAAAATGGCCCGGGTGTTGTTTAGTGGGCGCCGGTGACCTTTTCATTGTGGTCAGCAGAAGCACAGACGTACGCTGCGGCGAAAACAACTCCCAGATCGGCTTTGTCCCTTCGGCTACAGAGTCACCTGTGCGTGTGGTGGAGATCCGGTAGTGCATCTGGGCGCGAATAATACTATAATACCGTAGGCTTGGTCTCGGTTTGGATATACTTGTACACGGCATGTATGATAAGTATGCCGTCGTGCTCCGGTGTCGGAAGGCCCTCTATGTCGCCCTCTACACTCAAGCCAACGGCCAAGACAACATGCTCTTAAATGGAGTTGCCTGAAGAGTGTGCTCTCACCAAAGCTGCGGTAGCGGGAGGAAACCCCATTTTCGGTGCCGGGTTTGAGTCACTCGCGCGAGTGACTCTATATCTGTGGACAATTATATATTAGGCGATTTGTTTGCCGCAGCATAGCTTGCCATTCTATTGCAGGTTTTGTTTACAAGTTTTAAACGGCTGGAAAGCTTAATAACGCCAAGGAACAGGGGAATTGCTCGCGACCCGAGCCACCACCAAAATTGGCCCACCATGAAGGGACTCCCCTACCGTCCCTTGGATCTCTTGTGCGCGAAATTGTGCAGGGCCAGGATTATGACAATGCGTTACGCTGTCCACTGGCTCTTGGACTCCGTCGATTTCTGAATTCACCCTCATTCACAGAAAGTTTTGTTCCTGCACACATGTCTCGCCTACCAGTCAGAAAACTCATGTCGTCTCAATACTCAAACACCGCTGCGGGCGGGGCCTCTGTGAATGAAGGTCCTCCAGATATGGCTGACCTGAGTCTGCCTATCAACGCTTTTCTTCTGGAAATTCTTCTTTTATGTCTCTTGATACAGATCGTCCTTTCTTGATATTTTTTTTTTTGTCGGGGGTGACACTGTATAATCTCCTCCAAAGAATGTTGTTGTTGTGTCCCCGGGTCTCCAGCTATTGAAGAGACAAAAGTATAACTGGGCTTCCTCTCTGCCTTGCCGCCCTGCCTACACTCGTGCTCCCAGCCACATTTTCGACAGGTACGTATGATGACACACGGCGGATGGTTTCGTGTTTACAATGGAGCTGCGAACCGGGATACTACTCAGAAGACTTAAAATATTGCTATCACAGTGGTATCGCTGCGTCCACCAACTATCGTGGCGAGGAAAACAATTCCGAGGAGTGTAGCGACGACACGTGCTGCGAAACCGAAGGTCAGCTTGGTTGGCCAGCTTGTTCCATATCCTCTATGTTGAACTGCTGCGAGAACAACTGGGAAAGCTGTTCCGCGCTCTCTTCGTGGCTTTAGCACGAGGACGGCAAAGTTTTTTTCTTGGACGTCATTCTTATCTTCCGGAGTATATGCCCTGTGCGTGGTGGGTATCCGCGGGGTCGGTATATGCGTTGTTCTTCTCTGAAGAATATTACATGCGTCTGCTATCGACGCGTACCGAGCCCCACTGATTCCGGGCTCAAGCCAGCGTAACGGTTGCTGCATGCAAGACATGGCATACGGTTAGCCTTGGCTGATCCGTAATCGAGCTCAATAAAACTATTTTTTTACTCCAGCGGGTCGAGAGAAAGTCTCCTGAACACGGACTAGATTTTGGCAACGAGACTCTACGAGGAAATCGTAGCTACCGCAACAGCGATACCGTTACAATTTCACAAAGAAGCATCAACATTTCTATGGCGTGTTCGATTGATCTGCTCGTTATCTTCCCATACCCCGCCTCGTTATTTTCGTGTCCTAACCCTACAGAAACCGACGTGTACACCTGCAAACAATACCCATACTCGTGTCCGACTGGTTACGAAAGGTTGTTAATCGCGTGTACCTTGGGGACCGCCGATGGATATCCCATTTGTGACGAGGCCGTGTGTTGTGGAGGTGAGGACCACACCATGCCGGAGGTTCGAAATAGCTTGCTGTGTATGGTGACACCGAATGCGGTTGTGAATCTCGTGATTCATCGGTCATTTACTTTCGAAGATATTTCCAAAGTGAACTCTCAAATGTTAGGCGATTTACCGACCATCTGCTTTTGAGTATACTGTATACACGAAACCTCGTATGCTTGATGGTTACATGGTCTCGTATTCCTGATACTTATTTCCGTGTTGTTCGCTCTCTGCCTCGTTTGAACTTTTAACACGCTAGTGGAAACGCCATCACCTGCGGCTTCCCTCCCACAATCGCGTACGGCCCCGTCTGTGAAACTGCCGGGATTGCCACCGCCAATCGGGCGGGGAATCTCGGGAGAGCCGTCTCTCGTGTCGGCGGTGGCGTCAACACGAGCAGCACCGACATCGCAGCCAGCGACGCACCCGGCGACACCAGTACAGATATTAACAATTCCAACTGTGCAACCTAGGCCGACCCAAACGCCTACCCCAAGGCCAACGCACACGCCCAAAAAAACGCAAACGCCGATAAAAATGCCGACTCAAAATCTGCTCCTGACGAACGCGCCACTATCTGAGCCATTGTTGCAGGTATCGGTGACCCCGGTGCCTTCAGCGACTACGCAGGCATCTACACCAGGGCCAAATACTTTGTGGGGTTCGCCGGTAGTTCCTTCGCCAAGTCCGACATCCACGCAGCGGACAGGCATTCCGGTTTGGGTGACGCAGCACGCGGCAAGGGTGGCACCAGCTCCATCGGTGGCACTCCCGCCAACATGGCCACCGGTAATCTGGCTCGAACCAGCGGCAAGAACCTATACGCCTACAATAACAACAGCGTCACCAACGTCGTCGCCTTCCAGCGCACCATCCCCTTCGACGACAGCGCCAGCGTCGTGGACAACGACCTGGCGTCCTACACCGGCACCGGCGGCATATGTAAAGCCTGTAGTAAGTGCGCCGGCTATTGCCGCAGAGCTTGCAAGTGCGGGGCCAGTCTCCGAACCCCGGCCGCCGGCAGCAACGGTACTAGTGGGTTGGCCCGAGCCACCAACGTGGGTACAGCCGCCTTGGCCGGTACTATCACTGGCGCCAGCACAAGAGTGGACCGAAGCGCCGACATCAACCAGGTGGACCGAAACGCCTCAACTGATGGAACCACTTCCGGCGAGCACGATTTCACCGACGCCTTCCATCACGCCAGCGCCAACAATGGCACCCTCCGAACGACCGGCATCATTCGCGCCAACGAGGTCGACAGCGCAGCCATCAACGGAATCACCAGTAACTTCGCCTACGCTGTCACCAACAGCTGGACCGGCTATGCCCGTGCGACCAAGTAAGCCTTCACTAACGCCGGCATATGTCACAGAACGCGGCATGTGACAGAATCTCGATATCGGTAACACTGGCGTTGGGGTCTACGCCTAGCTATTGAAGGACACCATCATCAGGTTTACAAATTATTAACATTCGCCGCCAATCCAAAATGCTAACATCCAACACCAGACTGAGAATTTGATCGTTAGAGCGATAGTACAGCAACTGCATGTCTGGTATTCGTATCCCTCTGGGAAGCATGTTTTAGTCCGAGCACCGTTCAGTGGTCAGTTGAGCGGAAACACTGGCAAGACATAGTATCATTTGTGACGGGTTGTTCCTCTTGCATAGAAAACGGTCAGGCTTCGAATATGGCGGCCCATTTAGTCTCCACATTCCACGGGAAGTTTGACCACGACCCTGAACATACTCCGGAATGCCGACCCGAGCTCCAGCGCATGCAACGACGGCATTATACCGTTGCTTCCCGGTTATAACTTGCAATCACAGAGACTCCCGTTGTCCTTCCAGCTAAACATACCCCGGGCTTAGCTAAGCCGACGGCGGTGGCGAGCCCACCACCAACAGACCCGACTTATACAGAGCCTGTACCGATGACGCCAATGCCCGATGCTCCCTCTCCTCCTTCGTCTGCAGCAGCCGCACCAACAAAGGCTCCGTCACCAGTCACAGCAAACCCGTCAGAACTCATGCCGGAAAGAAGCGCTACAACGACCCCTACTTTTGCACCAAGTTCGCCTGCTGTTGCGCTTGCAGCGGTATCCGAAGAGGTGGGAGGAGTCGCCGCACTCGATGTTTTCCATGACTTCGCGGTTTTTGATCTACTGCACATAAAATCTCATCCCGTTGGATCGATGTTTCGCACAACCTATCATCGTCCCCGAGGTCGGGTGTAAGAAAGTACTTCTTGCGCGTTCAAGAAAAAGGGAACAGGAGACCGTTACGGTATTGTGTTTCATCGTCTAAGAGTCTTTGTTGCAAGTATCAATCTTAAGCTCTGTCAAGTCTAAAACCTTTTGTTGATTTTTAGGTCCGTGGTATCCACCGCCATCGTCGGGGTTTTGTATTTCGCTGCACCAGAAAAAATAGCCTTACGTGTCTGGGTTTAGTACAAAGCCACTCTCGTGAGCCACCTAAGCTCGGCGGTGGAGTGGATGTAACCCCACTACGGCAGCCGTCGTCACAGTTCATGGTTAACACTCGACCAAAATTTACGATGGCACGCCATAAGGGGGACCGAACGTTTTGTCCCGTCCCTGACATTAAGAAACCCTAACATTTCCAAAAAATGCCTTCCAAACGGTGGATCCAAACTGGTACACAAACGACGTTATACTAAGCTTATGTTTTAACTAACTGATGATTATATAAACCAAAATATAAAGGACTTGGAGGAAACCTACCGTTCCTCGCAATCCGGTGAACAATTACATGAGGCAGACATAAAGCTAGCGCCACCGTTATATTCCAACTAAGGGGATATTTGTGTTGATGGTTGGTTTGGAGGGTTCAGCCAAGGCGCTCCCCACCCTAGCGGTCCCGTGGTATCGTTCAATAGGCAAAAACCAGTTATTAAAGGTTGTATGTACATCGTAAACTATGAACATTTTCAACACGAGCGTGCACCTTTACCGATGTGCGTCTTTATCTCTCCGTCATTTGTAGTACATGCTTCAGGTCGCTGTCGCAGCGAATACGATGTCCATCGTTGCCGTGGTCGGTGGGGTTGCCGTCATCACGGGGGGTCTGTTTGCCGGCACCGGCGGTGGATCCGAGTCCTCGCGAACGACGGATATGGTGGGTAAACATGCCTTAGTCTCGGTATTTGGTGCGTGGCAGACAGCACCCTTTTTGGGATTTTACTTGAGCCCCTGTGCTCGCCTCCGTGTTTTAGAGCGTGAACGTACTGTACTACTAGACGTTGGTTTTTTCTCACACTTTTACTTTCCAGCTTCTGGACAAGCCGTGGTCACAGGTGTCGTCCATTCTTCCCCCCGGTTCTGGCCTTCAATTTTGATCGCGCATAGGGTGTAGCAATTCCACTGCTCGTCGATTTTTTGTCGAGTGTTGCTAACTCACGCTCTCGCACTTTCCGCAAGTCAGTTTGTGCACAAGAAAAATCCCAACGAATTTATACGAGTATGGAATCGGCGGGGCTCGAACTCACGAAACTGACCTATTCCAGACTCGAGGATAACCTGGTACGCCACCGGGGCGACCGGCAACGTTTACACCCCCTCAACTAAACCCCATGAATGGATGCACGGTATGGTATTCACCTGACAACCCTCTGTTCATGGTACGCCGATGTAGGTCATAGGTTCAGATATCAGCAAGATTCGCTCAACGTTAGATGTTGGTACACACTGCATATGAAGACGAAGTTTGGTTATGGCAATTTCCATGATCCGGAAATCCACTGACAATAAGGTGTTTCGTCCCGATCTCAGGCAGAGGTCGGGACAAGGCATTTCTTCTCCAGATGGGGTCTCGAGGCCAGGCCACAAGTTTGCCCTCTCGCGCACAAACGCAGAACAGTAGTAATTCTCGTAGATGCGGCAGCCCCCTGGGCCATTTGCCGGGCATCTGCCGCTTGATACTCGCGTACCGCGATCGCCATGATCTGTAGTGTGTTGTGGCGATGCGGAGCGTTTGTGTGTCTTTTGGGCTTTCGAATTCGTACAACCACCCCGTCCAACAGTGCCTTCGAATACGTTTAACATCGTGGTTAGCTTCTTCGTCTAGGCTCGTTTTACCGTTTACACTATTTGGATATCCTATATCGGCATCTTGATATTTCGGCGGCTAAACGAATGCCACAAACACTAATGACCTAGTTCGGGGTACCATAACCACTGGCCTAAAGGGTGGAGGTACGCCTACATATATTGTATACTTCCGGATCGTCACCCCTTACTCGTAAGCATCGTTTTGGCCGGCCGCAAAACTCAAGGGCCAGATGGAAGTGGCCGGCGCAAGAAGCACCTCCAGCATCCGAGCACCATCAACAACGATGGCGTTGATTCTCACGGGGCAGCTCCAGTTTCTCGCAACACTATCTCTGGTCGACTCTACGGGAGCCGAGGATTCGCTGGTTCTCGAATTCACAGACCACCTCAGGTTCGACGCTTCTGAAAGTGGACCATCGTGTAGCTGATACACCGTGCTTTAGGTGTACGTGTGCTGTCACTCACCAGGCATGTGAATCGCGCTACGACGGGGGGGGGGCACGGTTTAGCATACTCAATCTGCCTGAATGGACTCCTTTACGGTGGAACTATCCAATGTTGTTGGAGTATCATCAGGGGTTTACTGTTGTGTTCGGGGCGTACCTTCGTCAGGGGATTGTTCGTCCGGTTGCGCTCACATGTTTTATGATTATAAGCGGCGTTTTGATGGGCGATAGGGATCATCAAAGCAAGAGCCCTAACATATTTAGGAGCACCCCTACCGTGACATGCTTCTTGTTGACCCGCCATCTTGGAGAACGACGTGTAAAGCCCATCTACACCATGTCGATCTGCAATCACTGCGCACGTGCACGTCCCCGTTTCGGAACGTCTTCTTCACTCTGTCGTGTACACAGGTGGGTTAATCTCTGGCCTCCAGAGGATTTTGTGACCGATTTCACACAATTGAGCACGACTCGCCGGCTCCAAGAAGCAGCAGATGGTGCAGCGCAATGTATGTTTGCAGAAGCCAGGTCAGGTGATATCGGCGCCATCGTGTGCGCTGGAAACATCATGCTCCTCTCGGGCATCCTTCTTTTTATTTTCCTCGTCCACGTTACGGTGGCATCTGGCGTGCAGGCGTACTGGCTGACGAAGGTAACTCCAGCGTCCAAACATGTATTTCCTCCCGGACTCATTTACTCACGGTGTGTACGACTACAGCTATCAATTTCTGGCAGCTTGCGCTGATTCTTCCGCCAGCAGCGACATGTTATCGTTAGAACTAACATTCCGACGAACTTTCGGGACTTGTCTTTGACACATGGCTAGAGGATGGTACTGTTTTACGGTAGATACACGCGTGGTCGTCGGATTTCCACCGCCTGAAGCCCGCAGTGGTAGCCTTCATGGCTTTGTTTGGGTCTGAAATGGGGTGAGCGTTGGCGAGGTGGCATTTTCCCTTCGACCCAGGCTACGGTAGGGGGGTCCCCTTTTGGGCCTTTTATTTCAGTGGCTAGGGGTCACTCGCGCGAGTAACCCCTTTGTTCCTATGCAATCTTACGTTTCCTTTGTGTTTTACATTGACGAAATCAATCCGCAATGCAAAGGTGATCTAAGCTGCGGCAAACCGAGTTCCTAAACCATCATCATCCGTAGGGTACAGAGCTACTCGTGCGAGTGGCTCAAACACACCAGTGAAAATGGGGGTACCCCCCCTACCGTAGCCTTGGTCCTTCTGCCAGTACCACGTGAATTACACAGCAACCTGTACAACGTTTTCCCACGACCATTCGTCCAAAAAAATCACCGGGATCGCCAACGTCGCAAATGTTTCAGAAACACGCCGAAACAGAGTATTCGCTGAACCATCAACTGTCTAGAGATCGCATGTGATTATCTGGGTCCTTGACGAGAGCAACCATTAAAGTCATTAGATCGTTAAGATGATATATGCGCGAGGTACAGATCGAGAACTTGCGTCATCCACCTGTGAACGATGGAAAAATGCCTAACTTGCGCGTCGATGCCATCGTGTACGCCACTGCCAGCAACGCGCCGAGGAAATAGTGGAGCTGGCTCAACGCAGTATCTTGCCCCTCCGTGAGCTCTCCACTAGCCGATGGAGCAAACGTGTTGCCCGGATCTATCCGAACACCAACGCCGGGGTTGGAATTCGAGCACCGGGGTCTCAACAGCTGCAGCATTGGCATTCTCAGAGCACCTTATACCCTGAAACGGGGAGTGAAGACGAGGAGGAGAGATGCGGGGCCCCGAGTTGTCGCAAGGGCCGCTCAAACCTCGTTCTGGAATGCAGAGACCGCTCGCACTCAGCGTGGCTGCATTTTCCACACATAGAGCTCGTGTTTCTGTTTTTCGGTTTCGAGGGGGCCGTTGCGGCGGAGGTGTCGGCATTGCGGGAAAGTTGGTGTCCATGGGTGATGTTCATGGCAGGGACCGCCTTGGTAAGTCGCCTCGGCCTGAGTTATGCCCCTTGTGGATGAGCACATGCCGAGTATCTACCGTAGTACCGTGGGACCAGAGCTATACTGTGTACGCCATACACGGTAATGGGGGAGGGGCGGTTTGGTGTTATTTTTTCAGACAGATGGGGCCACACGCGCGAATGGGTACCTCTTTAATGCTTTTCGGTTTCGAAGTATTCACCCCCCGGGATGAAAGTGTTTGTTGCGCTTCGCACATCAAGAAACTGAAACGAAGTTCGTTCGTGATTGACCTTACCCTCGATGCCTCGATGGTTGCAATGGGTGTACCCCCCCCCCCCCCCTGCTGTAGCCTTGGTCGCTGCATAAGCTTGTCTGGGGGAGGCATATACAGTACCAATGAGCATGCTTGCTTTCGCAAATGGTTGACATTGCGCGAGCTAACACAGGTAGCTTTGTAGGTGAGTGATGGCGGTGGCGGCAAGCGCCCACCCTAACGTTCGACGCGCAAAGCTGCATCTTTCGGGACAACACACGCCAGCATGCATTATTTAAATCGGTTGTACCCCCTGAAGCGTGGTAGAGCCCCGGATGAGGTCTTTGTGCGCATCTTGTTGAGTCTGTTTGTGACCCACTTTATCGGCGATATCAAACAATGACATCTACGACCTCACCATTGTTTGCGCATGCAGCATACGATTGTGCATGCCGCGCACGTGTCTTACATCTACTTGAGCGTTGGAGTCCGACATTGAGTTCGACATGTCCATAACCGAAATCGCCTGTATCTCAGCAGCCCGCATTGCTTGGCGTATGTTATGGTGTATCCATCTCTTGTATTCACCATTTTTTCCTTCTGGTGTACGAAGAGAGACTCAGTCATTGCTGTTTTCGCTTGTAATAACTCGTGCACGTAACCGCTTTGCATGTCTTTATCTTTGACTCCACCACTGTTCGTTGTGCTCCCCGCGCTCCGTCAGGTCCTTTACCCAGTGCTAATGGTGATTATGGTCTGCCGTATAATCTTTGTCCGGGTACGACCCGACGACCTAATCGTCTTCGAGCCAATCCCCGACGAAGACCCCCCCGACAGGTGTGGTGACCAGCACCACCGCTGCCGAAGGTTCTTCTCCAGGGTCAAAGCCGGTTGGGATGAAAGCAGCAGCTTGTTTTCATGGGCGGACAAAGGGCAGTGGACGACTACCGAAACCACAGATCAGGAGGCTAGGCGGGAAGGGGACGGGTTCCGGATTGGGTTCGAGCCCCTGTTCGTGGACTTTACTAAGCGTGGGTCGTGGTTTATGGCTTATTCTCTCGTCGAGGTGAAAGTTCCCGTTAGAACGGACACACAAATGGCACTACTACTACCGCAATCTGTAGAAGGAAGTCCGCGAACCTTTTTGGGGTAACAGAGTTGAAACGCTTTATACCTCAGCCGAAAACCAGAATTTTAAACAAGCTGTCCGTGCGCTTGGACCGATGAACAAACTAATTAGCTAGACTGTGTGTGCTACTGTACGAGCAACGCTGCAAACCACCGACCGCTAAATTGGAATTCCAGCAACAAACGGGTGACTGAGGAGGCTCTGTCGGCTACTGTAGACGTGCTTTGGCTCCCCTGCCGGAGGACGTGCCAGCCGCTAGGCCTGGCCTTCTGCTTGTTTTTTATTTGTCCATATCAATGCTCGACCTCTGAATTGTGGGATTCCGTGTCATTCCGGCCGTGTGATAGGTGCAAACGGTGTCAACGCTGTTTCTCTCTCGACTGCTGCGCGTTTTCTCTCCTTGTTGTACAGTCGGCGGCTTTGGCGTCCGTCGGAATTCTGATCGACGAGAGCGCAAGGCAGCTCTGGCTGTTCTGCGGTCTGCACCTTGTGTGTTGCGTCGTCCTCGTGATGTTCAAGCCCTTTGCAAATAGGTGATGTGAATCGTTTCTGTATGTAGTATCGTTAGCCACTCAAATAATTCCAAAGGTGGGACCACAAACATAAGAGGATTATTTGGTACAGTCACCTGCGGAAGTTAAACCCGTAAATTTTCTGTATGTATCCAGCGACCAAATATTACAGGTGATAGTAATCGCTAGGCGGCCAGCCGTTGTGGGCTACTTGACAAAGTCCGAATGAGTGTCGCGCTGTCTGCGACGAGAACTTTGAAGGCTTGTTTGAATAATTGTACCCGTTCGCTGGACGACTGGGCAAACAATGCGATGGCTTTTTTCAGACAGCCATATATGATATTTTCGATGCATTCGCGCTAGCTCTTTTATGCCGTGGGGATTCCGGTAGAGGTGTGCTTTTCTCCTGTCGTACCTGCGTACGGTGAGGTCTTCATAACTCTACTAGAGAATGAGGTATCAGAAAATAATGACACGCTTAGGTGTGTGGGATACAGAAATGCAACTAGGCTGCATCGAAATGCACGAGAATGCCATGAGAGCCTTTCCTCTGCCATCTGCCCCAGTCAGCTGAGATTGTAAGATCTGGTATACGCGTCGTGCTTATACGTCCGCGCCGGCAATAGTTGATAGCTGCGTAGCTTTCCCGAAGGCCTAACAAGCCGCAAAGAACGTATCGATGTAGCCTGGCCGAAGGTCTATTGAGTCGAGCATGTTAGGTTTAGACGAATCTCACGGAGGCCCAGCTAGAGGTTCTGGGGTCCCTTCCTTGAGGTGGTCCATACCCCTCGCATCGACTGTATTTTGATTAGAAATATGATGAGCTCATTCGTGGTCTAGGTTTATGACGAAGAATGTTCCAAAACTCTAACGGGATTTCAAAGCCATTCTGTAGTTTTTTCGGGTAAGGGGAAACCGTGAGCCACGAGCTGCGTTGGCCAGACAACTCTACATCTATCGTAGCATGAGTGTGTTGTTTGGCTTGAAGCCTAGCGAATGGCTTTTGGCGCTGAACGCATGCTGTGCCGCAAACCTATGCCACAGGTTAATCAACACCGTTGGGGCGTGTCTGGCAGGGGCTGACGCGATTTGCATGGCCGTCTTAGCCGTCTCCGTCCTTGCGTGGGAAGGGACTGAGCACGCCCAGAGAGCCGACAAGGCGGTGGTCATCATTCAGCTGCTGGTTCTCGTCGGTGAGATCGTGTCTTGGTTTTGCTACTGTAGTATTTTTGTCGTCTATCTGGCACTGTGCTAAACTGTATCACCTCCCTTGGATTCGGGAACGAATCAGAGTATCCCCCCCTATCTGCCAGCGCAGGATAATAGAACTTGTGCATCATGTATCACACCTTAATACATGGCGATGTCTAAACAACTGTACCTGTAAGCTTAGATGCGGGATATCTAGGCTGTCTGGCCTGCCTAACGCTCCGGTTTTTCCTAGCAGTGTTTCGAGTAGATCTCCAGCGTCAACATCTGAAGCAATGGTAAACAAATCCAGGCGCTTGTCGCCGTCGAAATCGACGGCGCTAACAGCACCACGCAGGTTCACACATAATTCTTCACGGTAACTTCCCGTTTGGGTCGATATGGTTAGTAAAAAGTGTTGCAGCTTCGAGTCTACACAATCTCTGCTTACTTGTGTAGACAACCGAAATTGCGTCGGGATCGACGTCGCTTAGATGAATTTATTCCATAGTTGATACTATAACATGTGGGCTTGCCTGGGCATAGACAGTTTAATGCGCATTGAAATCTATTCCAGTGTATGATTGCCGCAATAGTCCCAGATTTCACGGTATTCCCGCCGCGCATGTTCTCAATTTTCGCAGCGTTGGTCATACCGATGTACGTGGATGCTTCGGCGTTTTTTATCGATGGTATACGCCGGCGCTTGAAGAAGAAAACAGTGGAAGCTAAGCGTAAAAGCGCAAAGGTAGGTCGAGTCACGCATGTTGTCATCTAAAAACAGGGCAATAACCAAAAACGGGTGTGTACCCTGTCCGGCTTTTTTTCTTAAAACGCTCCCCATGAGTCACACTACGGCCCATCGACGAACCTCACGTTTGTAGGGTCTCCTAACGCAATATACTATATGAGGCGTACTCGGACAACATATGCGTGAGCTGTGTACCAGGTATTTGGTAATAGAATGCATGTATGAATAATATTTGTTGATGTGATCACACTCGTTCGTACTACGATACGCACCACGTATTTTGAAGAACTCGTCAAACTTTTTTTCACCCCAATTCAAAAAACAGGCCGAACATGATCACGGTAGTAATTGTACAAACTGGTATGATCGGTCCTGCCTCGGCTTGGGCTTCGGTGGTACGGCCGCAGGGGAGAACGAGTAATTCTTCTTCTGCCACCCATCTCTGTCCCCGGAGTCTCTGTACACATGACCACCGGTTGCCAGATACGGCCGTGCAGCAGCCGAACGATGTGCCATCGTGCTGCCAAACACAGAGCCTTAAACGGAAGAGGGTATGATGAGCCAGACGAGCTGTTCTCTGTGGCCATGGTGCACACCCGTCGGAGGAGAAGGAAAGGAGATAGCTATATACGTGTGTGACAGGGGTGACGTGGTGTGTAATGTAGAAGAGTGTGGAAGCTGCTGCGAGGCTCGTGGCCTATACTTCTTCATGTCACGACGATGGCGTTCTATCCCAGCTACAGTGGCGTTCGTATGGAGGGGGTACATGTATGGCCTCTAATTGGTTTGAAATGTTTAGTGAAAGCATCTGATTGGCTTATGTATACCCAACAACGGATGAAAGCCAAGCACAATCAATGGTCGTTTACTGATATACTCGGGACAGCATTCTATAGAACCAAGTACAAAAAATAATGTTATCCAATCACGCAGCCCGTGGGGTACGTTTTTTGTTTGGTTTTAGACTGCACCAGTTTTTGATGGAAAAGTGACCGAGTATTATAAAAAATGGAAATACACTCCAGCTGTGAGATCGAAGATTTCGTCGAAACTCATCTTTGCAAGCTGTGTGTGATACTCCGATCGCGCATTATATTTCCCGTTTTTGGTTATTGCCCCAAAAAACTTTTGTCACGAGTGGTGATAATTCAATAAGGTAGGGCAAGGTTTTACTTCGGGCATATGATAAAACAATGCAATTGCGTGCATGTGAATACGCGTTGCGGCTGCGGCCGTGGTGCGGTAGGCGCGCCCTTTTCCTTCTAAGACATCTCGTTTGATGAGGAGCTGTCTAGCTTACCCGAAACCCGATTTGATGAAACCATAAAAAATCTGCCCGATGAAAAGCCCCACATCGCCCACGTATACAGCGAAAAGCAATGAAAAACTAGAAATAAATTCCGACGGGTTCGCGTTAAGGATCCCCCTTATTGAGAAGCCGTTTCGGCCGCAAAAAAAAAAATTACATCTGCACTGAAAAACCAACCAATTAATTCATTCGCGAACAAACCCATAATAGACGCGCGCTACAATAATAGAGGAGCACCACTTTTTTTCTGATCCCCCTTACTCAGAAGCCGTTTCGGCCGCAAAAAAAAAAAATTACATCTGCACTGAAAAACCAACCAATTAATTCATTCGCGAACAAACCCATAATAGACGCGCGCTACAATAATAGAGGAGCACCACTTTTTTTCTGATCCCCCTTACTCAGAAGCCGTTTCGGCCGCAAAAAAAAAAAATACATCTGCACTGAAAAACCAACCAAATAATTCATTCGCGAACAAACCCATAATAGACGCGCGCTACAATAATAGAGGAGCACCACTTTTTTTCTGAGGTGTTCCTCAAGTTGGCGAGCTTAAGACATGCCTCTCCCAAAAAGTGATTGGGAGAGAAATAAAACTGAAGCTACCGTGTGGATGAAAAATCCCATGGCCTATTAATAGGTGCACAACACGAGAACCATTCGAGGAGAAAATGGTTTTTTCGACGATTTTGGGTCAAGGAGCCTCCCGGGCATTAAGAAACCATTTTATTCCAGACGAAAACTGCTACTTCTATCGTATCATTGCGTCCAAATGTTTGTTCATTGTTTTTTGGTCTCGATTGCACAGTGCGCAAACAGTTGATCTTCAAATAAACTCGCATATAGTGGGTGAGGTAGAGAGGCCGCTGATCTTGGCAGCTCAGAAGTTTAGGCTTTGGCACTATTGTTAGCTGTGCGCACAATCATTGCTGTCAATTTAATGCATATCCCTTTACGGGGTTAAAGTTTAGTTTCCGCGCGCATGTTGAAATGCCCCCTCCCCCCCGATCCCTCTTGTTCAAATGCCCCACCTAAAATAAATCTGCCAGAGTAGTAAAGACTACCAGCCAGCTGATATCATCTCATTATCCTTATAGCCATCGATGCCGTAGCTCCAAGTCATCTCCGCTCTCCCCCTTCCCTTTTTTGTTCCCCGCCCAGTTCGTTCAAACGCCCCACTAATAGTCAAAGTCGGCCAGAGTAATAGACACTTCTAAACAATTGATATCACGTCATTATATTTCTAGCCATCTATGACCTAGCTTTCATTCATCCCCCCTCCCCCCCTCCAACTCCCCCTCCTTCCCCACACCCCGCACGTTCGCCTAGACCCACCACCGCGCGTGTAGCAAGCCTCATAGCCAGCCTCTACATATATGATTAATACGCACGATCGGAGGATCACACACAATATTGCCAAGATGAGTTTCGACCAAATCCTTGATCCCATAGCTGGAGTATATATATGTTAATATTACATGATGTAACCTAAACCTCTTGAAATCCCTCCATCCCCCCCCTCTTTTATTTTCTCGCTCTCTCTTGCTCAAACGCCTCGCCTAATATCGAAATCTGCCTGAGTAATAACCACTTCCACGCCCTGGATGTCACCTCATTATCGTTTTAGAGCCGTCCATGCCGCTGCTGCAATTCCCACACACCCTCGCCCCAAACGGCTCCTCCTTCCCCACCACCCGCACCATCGCCTAGACCTAGCACCAGGTGTATAGCAAACCCCTAATCTATGCAACCTGAAGCCCTTCTCCCCCCCCTTCCCCCCCACACCCCCCCCCTCCCCCACAAGAAGGATTTATTATCTCCACGCACAAATTGAGCTGTCCCACCTGTCTCTTTCCCCCCTCCCCACCTCCCGCCCCCCTTTTGATCAAAAACAGGCCCCCACGTCCTTAGCAACTCCGCCCTCGCCGGTTATTTGGCTTACAGGATTCACCTGATAAACTGATGCATTTCCTTCCACAGCTGTCAGATATTGTCCCCCTCAGAAACGGGTTTTATAGTTTCCGCGCACAGACTGCCTAACGTCACCCTCTTGACCCTGATAGCTACACTGCTGTAGTTGTAAGTGGAGTCGTCGACCTACATCCTTAATGAGGACACACAACCCGTAATACACGCGATCGGAGTATCACACACAGCTTGCAAATATGAGTTTCAACAAAATATTTGATGTGACAGCTGAAGTGTATTTTAATTTTTTATAATATATGGTATTACAAAGTTGCCGAGACTATCGAAGCGGATGCCCATGTCACCACGGGACCAAGGCTACGGTAGGGGGGGTACCCCTATTTTCAGTGGTGTGTTTGAGCCACTCGCACGAGTGTCTCTGTACCCCACAGATGAAGATGGTTTAGGCACTTGTTTCGGCGCAGCTTAGATCACCTTTGCATTGCGAATTCATTTCCCCAATGTAAAACATGAAGAATACGTAAAATCGCACAGGAACAAAGGGGTTACTCGCGCGAGTGACCCCTGGCCACTGAAATAAAAGGCCCAAAAGGGGACCCCCCTACCGTAACCTGGGTCACGGCAGAGATTTGTGTTGCCAAATGAGGCACGGGAAAGCTCCCACCCACCATGTATGAGCGCTTGGCTGGAAGTCCCGCTATTTTGAAACATGCCAAAATCATGCCATTCATTTCTTGCTTCACGTCCACTCATATATATATCGTGCGTTGTTCAGATGTTAGCTATACCGAGAAGTCGTTGCTGTGGTACTTGCTTGGTGCACTTTCACGCATCGTGCGTTGTTTGGGTACGGGCTAGAACCCCGTCGTTACTCTAAATCCGTGCTGTACACTCTAATGTTTGCGTGGTATTAAGCATCGTGCATTAGTTGTGTGCTTTCCGTAACGATGCCGTTGCTTCCCTTCGCTTGCTGTACACTCACACATCGTGATGCGAACCAGGATGAGCGGCGGTTTGTCCGGCGCTACATCCGGGGAGCTTGGGCCCCCACCTGGTGCAGCATGCTCGGTAAAAACATGTTCGCGTGCGTTGCGGATACAAGCGCGGGTGTCCGCCGGCCTCGTGTCTCCACGAGCAGCACTCCCGCCGTTTCCAGAAGAAAAGAAGACGCTGTCAAAGATGACGTTCGAACGGAATCCTTCCCTGGCCAAAGGATGGAGATGCCTCCACCACCGTCCCCATAGCCGTAGCTGGGCTGTTCCTGGTCCCAGTAGACCGAAGACGGCTTGTCATCTTTGGCCAGCGTTCTCCTACGGGCTCAGCAAAGGCCCAGCATATTCAGCGAGTTTTTTCCAGATGGTTACGATGAAGGGTTACAGTTGTGACTCGCCAGGCAGTGTGCTCATCGAAAATCTGTCAGATACGAGAGAATGTCGACTGTTTGTTGTCTATTATACAGGCTCACACAAATCTAGAGCGGGCGTCGGTTTGTTCGTGGCGAATTGTTTTAGTTTACTGTACACCGGAACCTATGAAATGGCTTCGTACGTAACCGTTGCATTTCTATTGTACCTGTCAAACCGAACAGTAGCAGGAACCACATCTCACAGAAGGTCGGCGTTGTTGTTTACCGCCGCAGGTGCCACGTTGTTGTCTCAATAAGCCGTGCTTCCGTTGGAAGCGCGGGTGTACTGATTAATCAATTGGGGGGGGTTGGCTCACTTTCTTTCATGCATGGCCGTATTCGCATGACCATACACCCTTGCATCCTTATTATCCCAGACGGAACACTTAGGATATTAACCGACCAAGCAGACATTGCTTGCAATAAAGCGCAAAGCGCCGTAAGATGGTCGGCGAGGCGTATTAAGGGCACGACGGGTGAGCTGCATCCTACCGCAATAAGAGTCTCTTGTGAGGCAGGACTTTAACGCCTTGCTCGTAATTTATTTCACGTGGGTAATCAATGGGGGCATGCTTGGGTCCAGCATTTAGTTTTATCGAGGAGTAGTCCCAGCCGAAGACATACTCAATGTGCTGGCGATATCGTTGTTGTGTTACAACTGCATCAATTCATGATGCGCCCAGCCAGTTAGATTGTCCATCGAGTCGCGCGTACGGCGATTATCGAAGGCGTTTCCTTCGTTAGGGGCAGCGCCATGTTTTGGCCAATCTCTGGTGTCCCTCCTCAAGATGAGGACCTACCCAACTTCCTTGAACTGGTCTTTTTTCTGTTTACTATAGTGCTCGTCGTTTACGTAGGACATGGGGTTGTGCATCGGGTTATTATGGTCTCAGGGCTTGTCGGGTATCAGTGTGTGAATGAGATATAAGAGAGCCCCCCACAAGCGAGGGGCCTAGAAAACAATAATAGTTCCTATCTAAAATATTATCTTAGCATGCGTCGGAAATCGGGTCTGGAATGAAGTAGGCTATTATACTCCGCCTATGGGGGAACTTGGGGAACATATATGCCCCCTCTGTACCGCGGTCAACACTGAATGAATATGTGTATACCCACCCTCACATATAAATATACACAGTGGTGGTCCCCGACTAGAGCCGGTATGTGGCAGCCAACAAACCCAGCAGCATACCGGACGCCTGCACTGTTGGGTATAGTACTGAATGCTAGTATTTGTAGTAGTATAGCGGGGCACAGTCGTGCCAGGCGATATCACCGGCACTGGGCGGGCGCACGGGGCCGCCCCCGTATTGTCGGAATCGTAGAAAGTGAGCGCAAAAGGCGAGACCTTCAGAGCACATTTAGAAGCGTCAGATTACATACAAAACGTGCGGAGTTGCCCACGTTTTGCGGACTTGGCGTGATTTTAGCGTTCCAAGAAAGAGCTTCCGAAGAGAGCAGTCTGGAATTTGCCGACTTTCTGTACGGGTTTGCATCATTGCTGTCTTTCCAAAGCGTGCTCAGAAGGTCCGTCTTTCGGCCACCTCATAATATGTCGACGAACCGGTGGGATCCCGCCCTCTCGTTTATTCAAGGGGCAGTACAGGGTGACCCTCCCCCTGTTTGTGTGTTTTGCCGGATTCATGGCACGTTATGCAACTGAGTTCATTGAGTATATATCTGGCGTTATCAGCGTTTCGAGGGATTGTTGACCCTCCGAGAGAACGCCATCCAAGTTGTATGCGACACATTATTTGGGAGAAAACCTGACACTGCTTTCGCATTAGTAACACGATCAGTGGTGTTGTTGGTGACACGGGATAACCTATTTCGTCCCTCTGCAGCACCATTGAGTCTTGCCGGTTGCTCGCTATAGTGCCTGTGAACCCGCTAGGCGTAGATGGGAACTGCCTGCTGTGGTATTGTGTGGAAAAGGTCTGGTTGTCGCCATGGTGTCGTTTTTTTGGCTGGCACGTACCGACGCCATAAAGAGGTTGCCGTTGTAAGCATTGGAGGCGGAGAAATTCACGGTGAGGACACGTGCTGAGATAGGAGTTCCACGATGTGGCCAACGCATTCGCCATTTCGGTGCCTTCCAAGTATAGTTGGAACATACAATATGTGCTCGATATCACCATTCGTTTCGTACCTAGGTTTGAGCAGTTGTTCGTCGGGCTGCGTTTGTTAACGTCTGCTCATAGCCAGGTTTTGGATGCGGTGATCAGTGGTGGCGTGTGAGGAGCTTTAGAAACATTGGGTACGCCCTACCGTGTCATCCGTGGAAGGGAGAGCCGGGGCACAATCCCCTTGTGCGAGAGCTTTCTATGCTGCCGTTTGGAGGGATACCGTTGTTGTTTCGCGTAACCCCTTGAGTATATTATGAGGTGCGGCAGATACGTGAAGTGGGCGGCTCTGTATAGTCCGTGCCAAAATTGTGGCACCGCTCGATTGTGCCGGTGAAATTGCCTGGCATGACGGGAACTCCCGTGCGACCGTATGGCAACGATAGAGGCGTCACGGTTGGGGCCTTTATTGCACAGGCTCGAGGTTGCACTCGGGTGAGTGACACCGCTGTTCCTTTGCGACTTGAAGCTTTCGTACTGCTTTTTTTTATTAAATGAATCTGCTACGGAACAGTAAGCTACGCTGCGCCCAAAAACACCTAAAGCAGTTTTGTCTGTGAGGAGCAGCGTCACTCGTGCGAGCACTTCAGCCGTCGGGGGTGAAAATGGGAGTATGAAATACGATAATACCGTTGATTTAGATTTTTTGGTAACCTTGTTTCCAATAGTAGTACACAAGTACGTTCGGCGGGTACGTACCGGTGCTGTTGGGAGCCCTCCCCGGCGTGGCGATATCGTCCGATGCATGACCTTCGTTCAAGGCATCGCGAGGAAATCTTCCGCCTACACCGATCTACATTTGCCAACGAGGCTTTCGCGATCTCATGAGCGGGTCACGGTACCATTGCATGGCATCAATTGTGGACCAAGCGTGACACTACCGCCATCTTGACGTCTTGCGTTCATCCCTCTTGAGGGTGCGAACGTGTTGGGCGTTCACGGGGCCTTTTGCTGTGAGGGTGCCTTGTGTGGTAAGGGTGTGACGGTGGGCATGCAATACGAGCATTAACGATAGCTACAAGGGAGGCAACATCTGGGTTCGCTCTCACTGATTAGTTGAGGTAGTAAAGCCCTATATTCAGACACAGTGCGGTGATTTGTGCCTCGTTTGTGAGTTCTACAACTTTTGTGACAAAACTGGTCGCGCCGTGTGCACTTGGTCGATCGCGTGTTTTGTATGAGTGGGTAGCCGACCTTGCTATCGTGCAGTATTGACACGCGTGCGTGAGGGGGGGGGACTCCTTTCATGCATGGCCGTAGCCGTACGGCCATTGGCCTCCGCATCCTAGACGGAGCACGTCGGGTTTGCACCGACCAGGAAGGCACCGCGAGTAACTGAGGGCGAAGCGCCACGTGGTGTTCGGCGAGTCGTATCGCGGGTGAGCTATATCCTGCTACGAACCGATTGTGGGGTGGACTTCGGCACCCTGTGCGTACGGTCTTCCATACGGACCACCGTTTCAAAACAATTGATGTATTATTTTATGTTGAATGTGGCTCAATCAATAGGCAGCAATAGCTGGGGCGGGACGGCATTAAGCGTCTGTCATAAGGGGAGGGCAAGCTTCTGGTGTGTCCTCTGGTGTCATACAACCCAATGCGGATGCATTTGGTCTCGATGTCGTCCGTCCTACTGATAATCCTGAAGACAATAAACATCCTTCACTTCAGTCAACGTGCCTGATAAGAGTAGAATGATGGCTATTCGCGCCATTGATCTCGTTGCTAGCGCGTGCTCTGTACGCTTGTGACTAGACGCACGATAACAGCGATGTAAATGCGTAGACTCTAGTTCAAAACGAGGACACTGTACTCTAACGCGAACTTGTTCCGTGTGTGGCCCGTAAGGTCGTCACTTTCACGATAGATGCTGAAAAATATTGTGAATGGCCGGGGGGGGGGGGACTGCTCGTTCCCCACCACCCACGTTGGCCTCCCACACACTATATAACGATAGCGATACGAAGAGGGGTGAAAAGGATGGGGTGCCCTTTTTCCCTCCATGAATTCGCCTCCAATGATATACCAATAGACCAAACAGATCTACTTACCGGTCGCGCGACGTGAGTTGACCCCCCCCACAGGTTGGCTTGGCGTCGGCTGGCAACGACACTGTCAACCATGCCACTCACTACATGAGCTAGACCACCAGTTTTAACTGGTTTGGTTTCGGTGGTCGATCACAGCTGGCGGTCGCGTTATCTCATTCGTGCGGGGTGGAGAACCTCTATTCCGGACAATGGGAATGATCGTGTCATCGTATCACGTAACGTTTATGGTAAGGCACCCACGAGGCATTTACATAGTACTCCCATTGTTTTCTCAGGAAGTGACCATTATCATAAATAAATTAACTAACTAAAGCTGTCATCCATTTGCAAATCCTCCTCGCAAGCGGTTATTGGTAGGATGTAGCTCACCATTCACGCGACACGCCGAACATCTCACGGTGCTTCGCGCTTGGTGCAAGCAGTGTCTGCCTGGTCGGCGAAAGCCCGACATGCTCCGTCCCGGCATTGTAGGGGTGCGAGGGTCTAATAGCTATGGTCATAACACTACGGCCATGCATGAATATCGAGTACACCGCGCCGTCTGAAACACAAGAAAGTACGCACAGGGGGTGCGGAAGATCGCCTGAAAAAATGTTTCTTAGTAGGATGCAGCTCACGCTTCATGCCACTCGACGAAGACGTCACGGCGCTTCGCGCGTGGTTCACGCGATGTTTTACTGCTGGTACGTGAAAACCCGACGTGCTTCGTGCCGGTATTGTATGGATGCGATAGTCTATCGTCGAAATAAACTGCGGCAAAGAATGAAGTGAGTACCCCCCCACACACTTATCCATTCGTTCACGCTGCTGTATGCCGTATAAACTTCTACGTAATTCCAAGTTCTGTCACTTTGCTAGACAGGCGAAGTTTCCGTCTGAAAAGGTGCGACCATATCGATTATTTATCTCTGACGACCCCTAAACGGTTACGAGCGTCGACGGACCCTCTAATGTTGGAGCCACTCCAAACACTGGCCGCATGTAATCGGCACAGAGTGGTGAAACCAACCACGCAAAAGAAACGGTTGGCACTTTGCCACCAGAATAAGGTTTACGTCGTGTGATTTGAGTACTCGGCCAATGTCACGCGCTTGCTAATCGGGTTGATAGGGCCAACTTGTTATCGTACGGCCTTGGAATGGCGGTATTTTCCCCCCTCCAATTTGCAGTTGGCCGATTTAGTTTTGATATGATGGTGGGCGTTTTGTATTCAGAACAAGAGACGGAGAGACACACGCCTCCCGTCCTAGCGGTCATCAGTTATTCTGAGGGAATAATACAATCTGCTTCTCTTCCGCTTCTAAGCTACAAAGTGGGTAATGATGAGGACATGCTTGTATATCCGATCTTCAGGGACACTGTGTGTGTTTCACCCCAGCTTCTTAGTAAATGGCGTCGTTCGCCTATGGGCTAGGACTAGTTGGGTATCTCCCATCTATGAATGCTCCAGTTGGGTTTTGTTCTTAGAAAACGCTTGTTGTTCCCTCGGATCTGCCCTTGCTTTGCTCGGATGGCAACTCAACAGGGTGGGTTCTCTTCCCCTTCCAGCGGCGATCACTACGACAGTGAGACAGCAGGTGGCTCCTTGTAGTCAGGAACATGCACGGCACCTTTGGGCTCTTCGCAGAAGACATTTCATCTCGGAGCATTTCTCCTCGAGATTCGAGACGGCCTTTACTCAGCGCTCAGCAAGAAGATGCTTCATCTCGGTGCTTCGCTCCTCGATTTGCAAGATGGCCTTAGGCTTCAGTTCCAGCTAGAAGACGTCTCTTCTACACGACGAATGATCCTCCTCGTCGCGTCTCAAGAAAGCTGGTATGCCCCAAATCTCCGCCAGCATAATTCTCAGGAACACTGCTACTTTCTGCATCTCCGGATATGCCCGGGAGCCAGACCGCTTTTGGCGGAGACCGCTTTTGGCGGAGACTGCCTTGGGCTACCAGCAGTTCAACCCGAGCTCTGCTCTGGCATAAATAACCCTTCAGGACTAGATTTTAACGAAGAACCCGATCCATCGAGGATTCCAGAGGATCTTCTGCAAGTCCGCACTCGAGTACAGGTCGACCGTTGTGGGGACCGTCTTGGGCTACCATCGCTAGGTCAAGATAGGCTATGGTCACCTGGGCTCTCAGAGCTCGTACCAGGGTGCCTCCACTCTGTCCTGCCCTTCATCCGAAAAGCAAGCGAATTTTGATGGAGAGTTGTTTTTGTCGTCGCGTTTAGTTTTTCTCAGTTCATTCAGGTAAAGAGCACATTATACAGCATGTATACCTGCTCTACGAAAGAGCTTCAAGCAGGATGGCTCTCTTCTTATTCCAGCAGAAAAGGGTATTCTTTGATACCCTGTATACCTACAGCATAAGCCCGCTCTTATGCACATGCTCGAGGAATCCTCTGGTGTGAAGACATACCTGCATTCTAGTTGGAATGTAAAATCCTGCCAATCACACAGCACTCAGAACGCCCCCCTCCCCGCTGTCCAAGCGATTCTACTGCTGCGCTAACACCCGCCGTTTCAAAGGCCTTGTTCCGGGTGTATCCCCGCTGCTGTTCACGAGCCCCTTGCACGCATGACGAAAGCATATTGTCAGGGTTCAATCTCTCAAGCCTCCGCCTTGAATACTAATCAATGCTAAAATTACGCCGGCTATATCTTCTTCGTGCTACAGCATTATTGTTGTTCAGCATACCCTTACCGTACTGTTACTAGTGGTATGTGCTTCGAGTGTAGTGGGGGTGCTGTCTTCTTACAGTGCGGCTTGGGTAGATACAACTTGATTTTTGCCGCCCATGCACTGTCATTGGTATACAAGATGTCTGTATCATGCTGTCACCTTGGACGTCAAATATTACTACTAGTCGTAGTATAGGCATCCCCATTTATAGTGGGAATGCTGTCCCAATACCGTGCGTTTTAGGGTAAATACGACCCTGTTTCGTTGATCACACACTGTTGTTGGTGTATGTGCGGCCCTTTACAGTGCTCTCGGGGTAAATACGGTTAATTTACTGCTCATGTCTTGGTGTTGGTGTTTTTTCGGCCCTTTACAGTGCTTCCCTTTTTGTTGCCGTTTTACTGCCATTGGTGTTCGTGCAGCCCCCCACACTGCGGTTAGGGTAGATTCTGCCCGTTATAATGCGGTTGGTGTGAACATTGGATTCCCGTTTGCTGCGGCTAGTGTGAGCGCTGACCATACATCCTACCGTTGGTTTGGAAGCTGTCGTTATATGGGGCGGTGGGAGAGGATGCTGCCCTTTATACTGCTGTTTGACGTGGGCGAGACCCTCTATCTAGCTGTTTGTTGAAACACGGATTTCATATGTTCCTCTAGCAGGGACCACCGCAACAATACGTCTGCCTCCATACTTCTTTGACCCGTCGTGTTTCCCGTTTCCTCTTCCGGACCCTCTCCCCCTTCGCTGGACCTCTCCCCAAGTGGTTTCCTCGGAGGACGAACATGGGCCCAAGCGCAGGCTCCGGTCTTCTGTGTGCACTGGCTGGGCTGGCCATGACTTGTCACGCTCGAGCCCACCCGACCCGGATCAGCGAGTCTCTTCTAAGAAGGACACTGCAGACGGAGGTGAATCTCACCAGAGCCCGCCCGAGGGCTCATCCTTCTGCACCCCGAACCCGGACCATAGGGACCCTACCGCAACGGCTGAAGGTGGTGGACCTTCGGGAGGCTCCCTCGAACCTCCGTTTCCTCAAGCCAGTTGGGGGAGAAGCCACGACGGAAGCGGTGCTGCCCCGTTGTGACTCGGAGTAACATTTGCGGGAGCTCGGTCCAGGCTCGTGGACGCGCCCTCGCTGGGCCTCGTTATGCTCGACTGCGCGTCTGCCGCGGAACTCATCCACAGCCGGGATATTCGTGGCGGCTTACCGAGTTCGACAGCACATGTGAAGAGGACCCAGCGAGCGATGGAAGCCGCGACTGCGACAACGCTCCAGCGAGCATGGCGCCTCCAGCAGGCTCAGCGAGACATCACGGCGGCAGAGGGCGCGGAGAGGAGACAAGTTGCGGCGGCAGCGACGGCAGGGGAAGCTCTTCTCCACAGCACCTAGGCAGTCGCGAGAGGATCTTCCGCGCCCCCCCCCCAACTCCGACACGCCAGCAGGACGGTATCTTGTATCGGAACGACTAGGGAACTCTGCTTTCTTTATAGAAAATATCCTGTATATGTTCGCTGAGAATAGAGAAGAGATCGAGACTGACTTGGGGTAAGCGGTCGTGACCACTGCATCGTCTCCCCTCACGTCAGCCAGGTAAACGTCCTCACGCCAAGCAAAATCTCTTTCGGTGGGTATGGCATGGTCCCACATGATTAACAGTAAATGACAAGGCCAGAAGATGGCCGCCCCGATCCTGGCCCTCGTGAAAGCTCCTTGAAAGGCCCATGATGACGCCCAACACATCAACGTACCACGGCCGAAGCCGAAGGATGCTCAGTTGGACCTGCCTCCAAACGAACGAGAGCCGAGACCGGAGGCAAGACCACCACCGCGGCAATGGTGGTTCGAACGAAGGAAGTGGAGGAAGCAGCGGAAAGGGTAGTGGTGGCGGCAGCCACGGTGGGGGTAGCAGCTTCCACCATCGCCGCGGTGGAGGTGGCGGGAAAAATGGTGGCGGCTGCAGCCACTGCAGGGCTAGCAGCTCCCACCACCGCCGTTCAAGAGGCGGCGGAAATGAAGGCGGCGGCGACACGTCAGGGTCTGGGACAGGTGGTCGAGCACCCGAATGCCTTCAGGGCGGTGGGTTGAGGAGACCCAACTAAGTGAATAGTGGCCGCAGTTCGGGGGTCGGTCAAGATTTACGCAGGGACGGCGTAAGAGGCTGACCCCAAAACATCTGATCAACCTCCTGCAGGTCGACGGCGGACTCGAGCGCCGACCAAGGCGAGGTCAACGCCGTGGCGGGAAAAGAGCAAGTGACTATTTCCCTGATAGACATTGCTTCCTCCACCTAATGCGTGGGGAAAGTGACTACGACAGATGATCGTGCTAAACGCCTTTGTCCCGATTTGACCCGCGCGCGTATCTCGGCTATTACCACTGTCTCTGCCACAGCCAAAGCCACGCTTGACGACCGGTCCAGCGCGCCTATGTCAAGATTGATCGCAAAGGCGTAACTCGCATGTCTGTGGTGCTGTACCCCGCGTCTTCAAACAAGTCAGACGGCGCGCAACAACTCAGTGAAAGTGCTCGGTTAAATCCGCAGTGTCGGATATTCTTATGCGCTATGACAACCGTTGTACAGAGGGCCTACAATCACCCACGTAGGTACCCGGTTGGGACACTCCACTTCAAAAGGCGTTCACATGTGCTATAACACCTGACAAGCCCATGACCACCCACATGACGACCTTCATCGATGAATTGTTTGGACAGGTGTCACAGGTCATGGAGGAGGGAGTATCTGGTCCTGAGGCCTTCACCCTCCTGTTGCGCTTGCTGGTGACACACTTTGACCGGTTAGAAACGGAATAGCGGTTCACTAAGTTGCATAATTTTAGATTGTGTAACGACGCGCCCTTCTCCGATTCCAGTCGCGAGTTTCGCGGGCCAGTATCGGACGTTACGGGGAGATAGCGCGTTTTGACTCCAGGGCCAGACGTGGTGTTGAATTGGATTCGGATGGCGACGAGCAAGAACTTTCTCACTTTCTTGCCTACGTTTTATCCTGGTTCGAAAGCAACGGACCCGAGGCCATACCTCCCGTTGGATGCCATGTCGAGGGATATTAGCGAATTGGCTCATAAACGACGCATAAATGCTGTCGACGGCGAAAACCTTTTTTTCCGCCTGTTTCTTAAATCGGACGGGCCCCAGCTTGCAGGTCATGTGGCCGGCCAGGGCCGGGTTCCGTCCTAGGTTCTTCCGTGGCAGATGGGATCGAGCCATAATCCTATTGGCATGCCCATCCATGATCCCACTGACCCTGGGCTTGACCATACATCAAACTGGTGGCCCCTAGAAGATCATCATTATGCAGAGGGTTTCGCTTTTAGTGTCTGGTTTAACATCGACGACCCTCGCTTCTGGAGTGGACTTCTTCACCCTCCGCCCGCGTTGTTGCCCTTTGAGAAAATCACGGGCTTTACCTCAACTGCCACGAAGACCAGCACTCCGTCAAACATTGAAGACATTCATTCTTATATGCGAGCGGCTGCGTGAACCCCGAACTTGGCCAATATTTCGATGATGATGCGTACCGACGTTGGCAAGAACGCACGGCCAGCTACAGCCGCGACGACGGACGTTTTTGCCCGACCCACTACAAAAAAAAACAATTTCATCATCATTTAGGTCAATCGAGGGTTTAACCAGGAGCAGGACCAGGTAAACGTTCGTAACGGTAGCACATATATGTCGAATCATCATGGTGGTGTCCCGCACTCTCCTTCCCCTTCTGCCCCCGCTCCTTCCTCTGGAATGCGGTCTGGAGCCACTCACAACCCGGGCACAAATCCAAACGCGCGCCGGCCTGGTGAATTCCGCATGTACAATTGACAGCTCGACGACGGCACGGCACACTCGGCCCGCCCGCTGATGGCACTGTCGGCGACACCCCATTCTGTTTCACACCATTTTCGTGTACCTTGCCATTTTCGAGTACCTTTGCCTTCTTAAGCCAACGTGTTCATCCCCCCCCACTCTCTGACCATATGGTGGCGGTCGGGTTGAGGTGTGGAAAGGCCAACCCTAACCCACATCTTCCTGGCCACGATGTGGTGGTCGGTTTGAGGTGTGGGAAAACAGAAAAAACACCGAGGTATTTTGCGAGGTTCGATCCGGTGTTTCCACGCGATGGCAGCGGGCGCTCTGTCCTTTTTTCCATCAAGGAGGACTCGACTAGATGAGCTACCGTGTCTCCCTTCCTCAAGAGGTCTAACGGAAACGAGCCTTCTCGAGTGGAAATGATGTCGCCGCCTCCCGAGCCCCGCTCCTGAAGACGCCCACGGGGTCTGTGGGCCCTGCTTCGTCTTATAAACGCCAACCCACGTGTATCAGGCTATGTTTGCTCCAGTGGTACAAGGCGAAGATCTGTCACTGTGCGACGGGCCATTGGTGACGCCATGGCCTCCAACCAGATCGGCTGGACGCTTTTCCCGAAATACATTTCGGAGTCATAGCATCTCTCGACAAGAAGAAGCAACTCAGAGCCTCCGGCCCCTTCGGGAGCAGTTAGAGCATAATTTCGTGTGGTTTACGCCAAAGAGTGAAGAGGCCAGGGGTCGAGAAACCGTGGGGTTCTGAGTCGCGTCATGTTTCCGAGGCCTGATGTGCCAAGAGGGAGACGACTTCAAGCCCAACGTGCAGAGGACTGGTGTTCCCAGACAAGGACGTTACAGACCAAAAAGCCCAACGGGTCTTCCGACGGGTTGGCACCGTCGGTTTTCGGCCTTTTTTCAGGCTCAATTAGAGCGGTTCCTTTCGATTGTAAGCAAACGGGCGAAGAGGACCCGCGGCAAGAAACAGCGGGTTCAGATTTGCATCATGCTCCCGAGGCCTTGTGGTCCCGCATGGGGGCACTACAGGCCTAACGTGCCGAGGACTGGAGATCCAGGACGGGGACATTCCAGGCCCAAAAGCCCAACACGGCCTCCAATGGTTGGCATCGTCATTAATTTACTATTTTTCGGGCGCAATTAGAGCAGGTTCTACCGATTTTTTGCCAACGAGCAAAGAGGACCCGAAGCGAGTGACCGTGGGTTCGGATTCACATTATGCTCCCGAGGCCTGTGCTCCCGCAAGAGGTCACTAACGGTCCAAAGTACCGACAACTGATATTCCAAAGGGGTCATTGCAGACACTAATTCTCAATACGGCTTTAGATGGATTACCACCGTTGGTGTTTGACCATGATCTTGAATACTCCACAAAGTATTGTTGTTCCTGCATCCCCATCCTATTTTTCGCAGTGGTTTTCTTTGTCGTTTGTCATGGACGACGTGTCAAATTCTTACCAATCTCGCACGATATGATGGTCGAAGATACCAGTTTTTAAAACGATCATAAAGCAGTGGCGCTCATCATGTCGTCGCCTGACCTAACCACACATGAACGCATTAACAAATGCGTACGCAACTTTGACTCCGCTGTTTATCACAAGGAGAAGCAAACTGCCGTGTTTTCTGGCACGTACGTCAAGTTCACGCAACAGCCAGCAACCAAAAAACACCTTTTAAGTACTGGCAACAAGATGTTGGCTGAAGCCAGCCCTTTGGACCCAGTGTGGGACATTGATCTCCGGGAGGATGTTCCCAGGACCAACGACCCATGTCAGTGGGTAGTGGAAAATTTGCACGGTGAGGCACATTCTGCCGGTTGCGAAGGAATTTGCAAACGTGACACCGGGTTGGCACATACGACTTCCGCTAGTCGGTTCCACAGTCGCACCGCGAATGCAGGATCCCAAGATTTATCGCCAGCGCCGCGGCCGGGTCGCTAACGGCGGCCAGCGCTCGCAAACGTCCTCCTTCGGAGTTTTCGACACATTTCATGACGCTCCGCCCGACCGAAAGCTGTGAAGGTGTGGAGATATTTTCTGACGTCAGTCTTGGCCTTGCGCTGTCAGAACATGGCCCCGGTCTGATCGGGGGTGCTCGGACGCTGGACGACGTTTCGCTCACAACCAAAATCGCTGTAGATAGCGGAGAGGAGACGACCTTTAACTGCTCACGTCCTTTCCAAATGTGCCGCAACCCTAAAATCGACGGGTTCACCACCTCAATTGAACAGGAGTAGGCGGACGGCTCCACAAAACCGATCGTGTATATCAGCCGTTCAATGCTAGTCTCGGAGAGCCATTAGACTCCTCTTGATTTGGAGGCTGGCAGCATTGTTTGGGCTCTCAAGCGCTTCTGAGATTACCGTTGGGGAACAAAATCCCGCTTATTCTCCGACCACAAGGCAGTGGAGAGCATTGTCAAGGTGAGGGTCCACAATGACCTAGTCCAGTGGTGGGTTGAGTGCCTCGCCGCGTCCGATTACCCACTCGAATATGGCAAATTCAGCGCCTGCGACAACGCATTTTTCGAGCCCGTCTTGCCAGAGCTTGCCACGGAACACGACCGCAGTGGGTTGACAAGCCGCAACCCCGTTGAGGATAACGGTATCTACCTCATACCGGCCAATAACAGGGGTCAAATTAGGGGGGCTCGTGCCCCGCACGGAAGTCACTGCCTTGGATGCCGCACTGAAAATGCTGCCTTGGGTTCGGTCCTCCTCACCTTCACCAATTATCACGTTTTTCGCACAAACGGGCCACATATGTGTAAGGATTAACGGCCTTTCTGCTTCCCCGTGGAGATTCGTCGATTGAATTTCAGCCTCATTTGCCGTCGTCGAAGGCTGTGCCGACCGCGGGTTGATTTCTCCGGCCGCTGACACCGTTTTCGCTTCGATTGATGCCGTACCCACCGAGGGAGGCACGGGTCCAATAGAAGCCCTAGCTGCAGCGATTACCGTCGCACAGCCGACCCTTTATCATGGAGCTACCCAAGAGCTGTCTCCGCCGCGATCACCGGTCCAATCGTGCCCATCGCCGTCGGCGACGCCGCCGTCGGACCGCATCTCAACTCGGACGCGCCGACGAGCAGTGATAGCAAACAGTAATGCACCCCCCGATGCAGGTTATGGTTTCGGGCCGGGCGGGTCCCTTCGACCATCTGCCCGGCTTGCCAACATCCCGCCGCTAGTCCCACGTCCGCAGTCGACCCCACTGACCGCCGCGACCTCTGCTCCTGCGGCCTCTCCAGTCCCGACGGTACCAATGCCGACCGACCGTGATCACGCAGAGCCTATTACGACTCTTCTATTACGACTGCCGTCCACTCCTGGCGACACGTCAACTGCATCTACAACGCTAGACGCCCTTGACAACGTTAATGAACTGCAGTTTGCTTAGCATGATTTTCGCATGCCGACTGGAAGCGAGAAAACTATGCTGACCCGACCTTCCATGCCGCTATGCGCTACATCACTATCGGCCGGCCGTCGGCCCGGCCACCCGACGTAGTATGGTGTTCCCTCTTACATGACCGTCCCTCCCGTACACCCGAGACCGGGCAAAAATGGGTCTCCTGCATGTACAACCGACAACGACATAGCGTTACTCGTCCGTGACCCGAGGTGGCGTCTTCACGGTTGTATTCAAGATGCATTTGAGGGGATGCTCTATACCATCTTGGGAGCTGAAATGGAACTCCCAGTACTTTCGAACCCACAGTTTACGTTATTGGGCCGGCACCCCAGACCAACACCGCCAAACCAACCGCATTTACCGCCGAATGCGAATTGGTGCGGCACAGCGTCAGCTTTCTCGGACCAACGGCGAACGAATATTGGCGCCCAGCTACTCTCGCTTCACGCGCATTGGTTGGATTCGTCGCTTCCGGGACACAGTACTCCATAAGGGAGCCCTTGTTTGGTGCGACGACGATGATGGCTCGTGGTGGCTTGGGAAAGCCAGTGCGAGTGCGACTGAGGACGGACTACTTCTGGTCCGTGGTTTGGACGACGCGGGGCCGATTAAACTTCCTCTCCCTCCGGCGCGCCACACGACTTCGAAGGGGGCTGTACAAGGCCCTCGGTCTATTGAGGTCCAGGTCACCAATGCCTTCTCTCGGGGGATCCAACGTAACGTAGATTAATCTCGAGGCCCGGCCGGGGTTAGTTGACTTTCAAGCAGCCGCCAACGTCCTCGAAATGTTTTCCTGTTTTTTTTTCCTGTGTTATGAAGTTTGGAGCTCTTCTCCTTACACGTTTTGTCGTGTCCCTTGCGTTTGGCCTGGGTTTGGGGTGGTTCTTACCATTTGGTTGCTTTTGTGTCGGGCCAGGGTCTGGGTAATCTGGTCGCTATTTGAGTTCGTTCAATTTTCGAACCCTCCAGCCCCGAGCCGGGGGGGCGACCAGGGTACCCTGTCCATTCATAGCTTGGTACAGGACTGTTTGCTATTTTTTTGTGTTGCGTTTATTTTACATTTTCAGATAGGCTCTTCTCGCCATTGCGGGGATGTAGCTAGTGTCACCTCCCGTTTCGTGTGTTTCTCTTTCTCCTGTCTCCCCCGCCGCCATGCCGGTGGCTCGCGGAAGGATTTCGGTTTGGTTTCCCGTGTCAGAGCGCCTACTATTTCCGCAACTGCCTTCTCCGTTGGTTTGCCTCAGAGGTGTGGGGGTGGACTTTGAGTGGACTTTGAGTGAGTTTGAGGAGCCGTATCTTCGATTCATGTTCTTGTTCGTAGAACCGGGGTTTCTCCGAATTTCCCACATTGCTGCATCTTCGGTAGATCAAAGTATTTTTATACATCCTTGGAATGGCCGTGGTTGCCCACCTCCAATGGGTAGTTGGCCGTTTTGGTATTGATAGGACAGGGTTTTGTATTCGGGATAGTCAAGAGACGGAGAGACATGCGCCTCCCGTCCCAGTTGTCACCAATGATTCGGAGGAAACAATACAATGTGATATTCTTCCGCTTCTGAGTTATAAAGCGAGTAACAACGAAGACATGCTCGCCTGCTCGCTGTACAGGTATACCCTGTGTCTCACCCCAACTTCTGAATAAACTCTTGTAAGCTATTAGCGCTAGTCCTGAGCCGAATGTGAGATGGACGCTCGGGTCGGAGAACCAAACGGGAAGAATCGAACAGGTAATTCTTATATTGAAACCCGAATGTTACATGTGTGGGACAGAGTTCTCAAGAATTATTCAGCAAACGCGATGGCTTCATTACGTACTACTACGAGTTTTGTCAGACACAGACCACCTAAGCGCACGGAGATGATGACTTTTCAGCTCCGAAACACGCCGTGTGTGTGCGTTTCACGCGAGAAGGGTTGTCTTTCCCCTCGCTCTCGACGACCTCATGCATTAAAAACAACGACATGTCGCAGACGGCCGCTATCATCGTCCTTAACGACAAGGAGTGCGTGTTTTGCGTTAAACGTTTGTTCGGCGAATGCCGCAATAGCGACTGCGAGGAGACTGGCAATCCTGTCGTGGTCGTTACCGTGTTTTATCATATCCCGTCGGATTGTGGTGATGCGCGAGGTGTGTGCGAGTGGGCTGCGGGACGCAGCAGCAGCAATTAGAGAAACTTACGATGCTTCGTGTTGCTTGTTAAGCGGGCGCGGTTTCTTGGGTCTTGTACTGGTGCTGATGTTTTTAGCTTATTTCCACGCTTGCTGGTTGCCTAGCATGAGGTATGGAAACCCACCATGCTCCAAATTCGGACGCCTTTTTCGGATACGATTTTTTTAAACCTGGACCCCCATTTCCGGGTGGGGAGCGTCCCCGAAACGCCTTCCGAATATTGAATGCTGAAAAATCACCAGGGACCCAGGCTACGGCAGGGGGGTCCCTTCTCGGTGGCATGTTTTGCAGTTGCTTGGGGTCATTCGCGCGAGTAACCTCTCTGACCACGTGCGGTCTAAAGCTGTCGCGCTGTTTTTGTTTTGACGATTTCAACCAGCAATGGTCCAGAATGGCAAGCTACGCCACGCATAAAACACGCCTAGTGGTTTTGTTCGTGAGGTGTTGAGTCATTCGTGCGAGTTACCCAAACCCGTTCGTGAAACCGGGGTGCCATCTCTTGCCGTAGCCTTAGTCGTTTCGGATCGATAAGCGTGGAAAAACCGGTTTTGCGATGATCCGAAAACATTCATTTTCGGATTCAGAAGCGGTACCACACTTGAGCGATCATCTTATTTGCATATATATGAGTGTTCCTCAAAGACGGATTTTGGGTCAGGTGTAGAGACCCTCAAGTGACGAGCCACAGGGAAGTTGGTAGGCGCATCCGCTATCGTCGTCAGCGTCTATTCGAGTACCGTAACGCCACGTAGTAAGGTGCCAACTGTCACGGTTCCTTTGTTACTGGTTGGGCAAGTGTGGGACGGGCCCTACTATTGTCATGCAGGTCGTTGTTTCTAATCAGCTCTCAGTTCGCTCATCTCAACGCATATATTGACTTTATTCAGACCGCTTTATAAATGTATCTCTTGGCAATGTTGATCTCTGGCAAAAGAAGTGAACTACAATACGCCTCTCCGGCAAATCAAATGGTTAAAGCCTCCGCATAACAAAAAGGAAGCGAAGATATCATATCATTAGAGCCCCTCGGAACGGGCCGATGCCTCCTCTCTCATCTCCGTGTCAATCTTACCCCAGATATGGTGTCACGTAAGGGTTAGGTATAGGTGCCACAGGGTATGCGCCGGTATGTCCGCTCTTAAGTTGATATTCTTATGAAAAGAGCTATCTGAGATCGTTACCCCAATCAATGTGCGCGAGCATAATCGGGGAAAAAATGACGTGTTTGTATTCGTCGACAACCTCCGCCCTACGGAACCTTCTCCTGTACGTGCCATAGATAGCAGGGCTCTTCGCGCGCCCGGTCACGTTCTGCGGATCGGGTCCGGTCGGATCAGAGGGTGACCTGACCCGACCCGACCCGATGTTAATGCTGGCGTTGTATGCAGAACTATGTTCAACCGCTCAACCACAAACATCTCCAGCAAAAGAGAAAAAAACCTACGGAAACATAAACTAACATCAAAACTACTCGAACGGAAATCAAAATACCAAACATAAACCAATTCACGCTGTCTGCCTTCGTTGTGTGTTTATTTCTGAATTCACGTCGATGCACTCGATCTATTGCACTTGTTCCGCGATCGATCCTCGAACCGCCCTTTTTCCTTCCTTGTTGTTATCGTATTCTACCGGGTCGTTAGCATTCCACAATTTTGTAAAATGTTGTGCTTCGCTAATGTATTGGCTCTAAGTTAAACTTGCTCATAAAATTTCCAAGGTTTCTTATAAACGTGCGATTTTCTTCGCGTATATATAGGTGTACCCCAGTTAACCAGTTTTTGGCCGCGTTACGTTGCCAGGGACTTGGTCCCAGCGAAAGACAGAAACATTTCCAAATCTTTGTCTTGAATACTGACAGAAAAAAAGAAAATAATACATCAACGGAAAAGAGAAAGCAACAATAAGTAGGTTGCACTCGTCGGGTTAGACTATCAGTCGAACTACAACGTCAATGTCCGTTCCCCATTCAATACCGTGGGCTTGACATTGATACTGATGCTACAGCTTGTTTCTGGGCCAAGACCGGGATAACACGACGTCCATTGTTGATTTCGACTGAACAATGTCGCTAAGAAATAACCATGTTTCGAAGGTGATTGTACGCTGTGGTGTTGACACTTCGTACGGTATGGCTGCTCGTCTCGCTTGCACTTTGCCCAACAAGGGTACTGGCGCAACGGCGGCGTTAAGTTCGTTTCTTACAGGCCCTGAAGATTAATTTAAGACTCTTGTCCATAATATAAACGGGCCAGATTAACCCCTTTCTCCTTGCATAGCAGAAGCATTGTAAGGGACAGAAGAAACCGGCTGGAAACCACCAACACACGCAGACACGCCACTTACACCCGTCCTTTGCTCAAATACCACCTCGACCACATCAGCACACCTCGACCACAACAATGGTTTTGACCCCAAGCAAAACGTGCTGCTGTAAGTTCCCTAAACAGGACTGCTGGAGCACGCGCCCTGAAACATTGATATAAAAGAAAACGCTGCTTGCTGCACTACCCCGGTCAAATGGACCGAAACCAAAGGACGTACACATGCCCTATCCTTGAAAGAGCTGACCGATATATCACTCAGAAAACAACTGGTTCCTTTGAACTGTGTGCCAACTCGGAGGTGCCTTGAGACAAGTGTGGATTACGCGCACTAAACCGGAACGAGAAACGAAGACACCTCGTAAAGTACAGATGGAAGTTAAGGCACGCAGTGTTCACCAATTCGACCGTAGACATAAACGTGGCAGACCTACCTCAATATGGCTGACACGGCGTGTGTATCGTGTGGCTCGTGTCTTGCAGCAGCCGCCCACGCGGCTGAAAAGCTGTTTCTCCCCACGATCCGTTTAATGTACTCCCGAAATACGGTGAGTTTTGCGTTCGGAGTTCGGCCATCGTCCTACGAATGTATCTGAGCTTCGATATACCGCCTAGGGCCGGCTTCAGCCAGGAAGGAAAACACGGGCGAGAGACCAACAACCCAAGCAACCCAATAAATTTCCCCAGTGACAGCACTAGTAGTCGGGATCCTGTCCTCCGTACTCCGCACCCTGTACACCCCTGCAAGCGTAAGCGATGCTCCGGGGTCGCGTGTCGTCAATCAAGCTATATGAAAATCGAAGAGCAGTGGGAATGCGGAACCCTCGGCGAGGCAAAAATGAATAACACGCAACAGTGTGCGTAACGGGACGACACCGGTGACCCCAGTTTGTCCAAGAGCCGGAAAACAAGAACAGAAATAGTATAAATATTTTAGACGAAAGGAAATTTCAAACAAAACTCGCCGAATACCTTGAATTTAACAGAGACACCTCTACGTGGTCGTGTCTTGCTACACCGCAGCCCCGAATGAAATTTCCCCGGCGGAGGTTGGTCCAAATCTGACCCGAAACCTAGGTCGCGCAATAAATATAGTATTTTTCGTCTGCCCTCCATCGATGTGTAGCACTTGTCAACCATGACCTTCAGCGTCGATCAACCCTTACCGTTCTCATGAAGTACGAAGCAAACCAAGGGTAGCCAATAAAAAATGAAACCCATATCTATACGCGAAGTCAACCTCGCTTCAGAAACTACCCCCGGCTTGGTATCGCAAACACCTAACTTGCTTCCCTCTTGCTCCACCAACTTACTGGTCCCCATTCCGTGATGCTCTCAAGATAATAACAAATAACGGCGTCTACGTGCTCCAAAATTGGAACATGCGGGTGCAAAGAAAAGTTGTCTCGTGAAATCTTGTACGGACAATATACCACCTGGATTCGGCCGTAAAAACCGAAATTGACAAAAACATTACCAGGCAAAGTACAAAGGACAGGCATACGAACACAGAAGCATAAGCATACAATGGTACATCGCAGTGGTCTCTCTAAGCCTGCCGGTGAAATCACCCCGGACAGCAGTATAAACGTACAACCTCGTGGAGCTACTGCCGATGATACAGATCGTTGTCATCTCGCGCCCTAGATGCCGGTCAATAAGTCTGGGGGGGTTTGAGGCACGGCTATAGGGGTGTGGTGTGTGCCGAGCGTCCCCGGTCGGCGGGGACCCTCGCTTTTGTCGGGACACCCCCCCGAGGATAGATAAGGCCCCGACGGAGCAGCGGTAACTCGACCAGGCGTCTTCATCCTAGCGGGGGGGGGGTCACCCACGGAGGCGGGCGGCCTTCGGACGCCTGCACTGGTATCCTCAATGCAAGCGAACATGTTTTTCCCGAGCATGCTGCACCAAGTGGAGGCCCAAGCTCCTCGAATGTAGCGCCGGATAAACCTCCGCTCCTCCTGGGATTGCAGAGCGATAGGAGAGTAATCATATCATAGGGGGTCAAAGAGGGGGCAGATTGATGTAGAAGTATTGGTCTAACCTGTTCCCTGAAGGACGGGGCTGCTTAGCCCAATATCACCAGAAAATTCTATTTTTCCCGCAATATTATACACAGGTGTGGTTAGTCTTAAACCGTGAGGTTGTTCATAGTGTGCCATTTTATTTTTTCTCGGCGTTTTTTTAAACGCGTGTGTGTATCGTAGAGGTCCCCGGGTGAGAACCCTCAGAAGAATTAGGTCCTGTGCGGACTAGGTGTACCCTTACCGTACGATTGGCAACATGCGTCGGTATCGTTCCAGGACAATTTTTTCATCATCATCAGAAAAGCCCTCGCGCACGTGTTTAGCTGCGTTTTCTTCGTTTTTGGGATGTCGTATGCACGGCCATGGAATTAGTGGGTTTTTTTGCGAGAAGCACGCATTCTCCAGTCCGGATTTGAAGGAGGTTCTGGGCCACGCGAGCGATCGACCTAAAATCCGTACGAACACGCGCCCCCTCCCTCGACGGTACCATTGGTCGAAGGTTCCGGAGAGCAACCTAAGAATGTAAAGGCTGAGTGTTATGCATAGCACGCTCTTCAAGGGGTGGTCCGTTACATGTTTGGCCACAGTATGCAGAATGGTATAAGCCGGAGGTGTCAGTTAACGTCGAGACGCCCGTTCTCACGGCTACCGTTTCTTGCCCCCATCTCGCCTCAATCAGTGCATGACACATAGACCTATTTCCATGCTGGCACGAGGAAAAAAAAACAGGTCAAATGCAAGCCGGCGGCTGCTTGACGAGCGGTGCCACAGAAGGAGCTGTACGTTTTGATCCAAATTTTTCCGGTAGACGGCGCCCCTGGACTGGACAAATACCCGCGACATGTCCAATCGGATTTTATGTTTCTGTCGAGATATTTTACCCCCTGTACTGTGTATACGCCTAGCCCATGGGATTGGTCGTCTGGTTCCGCAAACACTCATCTCAAAGTCGGTTTTTAAGCGAGGCATTGAGGTCGCCATTCTAGGAATGCCCCACAATAGCACCACCTCTATCATGGACCGATTCCATCGGCGGCTTGAGAACGAGGGTACCAACTTCGAGCGATCACCGCAGGGGGTGTATGTGAAGGGCCTATTTATTTTAGCCTCTCACGGCCACTCGTGCGTGAGACTAGCTACCCTACGGATTTTGACATCTCTAAAACATTTTATTTTATTTTTTCCGCGCTATAATACGTCAAAGACGAGTGTTTGTGACGTCCTTCTGAATGAAAACCGGTCACCCTCCCCGCTAACGTGGCCCTTGTCGTTGTTGTCGAAACATGGCAAGGCTTGACTCACCTTTGCGGCGTCGTCCGTCACCCTCCTCGATCCCGAACACCTCTTGCACATGACGCTTCGAACTTTTGCGATGATAACCGCCGAGGTGTCCAGGTACATTGGTACGATCAGCGCTGCAAATTCGAAATCAAACAAGTTGCAGATCCAGGTGGGATATTGCGATATGTGTAGTAAATTACACAAAAACAAAAACGCGTTGAAAATTCACAATCAATCATGTTACAGATAGTTTGTACGCAACCTTCCGTGAGCATCGCAGCACGATCAAGACTGTTCCAAGGCCATTGGCGCATCGTCAGCGAGGTCACCCGGCCCAAACGTGATTGGACCAAGGGTACGGGGCATTATTGTGTTATACCCCCATTGCCACCATCGGGCTTTCACGACTCGCACGAGGTGACTCTGTTCCTCACGGACAAGAATACTCTAGGCGATATTTCCGGGCGCGGCGTAGCTTACCATTCCGTTGCGGATTGATAGCACACGTTTAATTGAGCGTTAAAGAATAAGACTGCAAAGGAATAGGGGGGGGAGGTTACTCGCGCAGAAGTGACTCCGGGCCACCGCATGAAAAAAAAAAGTGACCCCCGGCTACCGTAGCCAGCGTCATCCCTTGGAGTACCGCTGCAAGGACATAACCATGCCCTGAACCATGCCACGGTAGATGATACCCTGAACCATGCCACGGTGGATGATACACCCTGAACCATGCCACCGTAGAGGATGCCCTGAACCATGCCACGGTAGAGGTGACTCTAGTTATACTTCCTTTCTTTTTTAATATCTATATGTACCTTTTTTAGTCTAAAACTCTACTTCCGAAAATAAAAATTCAACCCGATGGATAATCCTATGGCCTAGGTGTCTTACAGAAAGCACCCTGCTGCACACAGGTCACGCCCGACACCACCGTAGGTGTGACGCGTTGTCGTGGTTAGTTAATCGTGTGGGTGATGGAGCTCCTTGGAGTCCAACATCATCGGGATGGCAACACTTGGTGATTTTGCGATAGTATTCGGGTTGCACGTCCATTTTCTTCTCGGCGTCTACATTTGGTGATACTAGGTGACATTAGGTAATATTAGGTGATATTAGGTTACATGGCTCCTTTTCAAATGAGGGGCACAAAAAAAATGACAACCCCTGTCTTGGCACGAGGTAGCAGATTCAAACGGGATCGGGTTGTTCTTCGGTATAGACGCCGCGTCAATCAGGTTAGATTTAGACAAAAACGTGGGAACCGTATGATAGAACGTGTCTCCTACCGGCAAGAACCAGCAATTGGATGATCATGACCGCGGCATCCGCTCTTTTGGCGTTCTCAGTCCCGTCCCATGCCAGGGCGGCGGCAGCTAAGACTGCCATGGAGACGGCGTCAGCGCCCGCGACACACACTCCTGCGAAGTTGATCAGCCTGTGCAATCCAGAGAAAAGCGTAAAACAGCACAGGGCAGCCGTAGTGCGTTCATGGTATTGTTAAAAGCACGGAAGGTAGCGACAGTATTTACCGGTATTGTATTACGTCGCAACCTTCGGCACCTAGGGGGGGGGGGGGGGGGGCGATTTAAAGGAACTTGATTTAAGATAAAACCATTTAGAAGGGATCGAACGACTTGACACGGGCATACTGTAAGCTACATAAACATGATTCCGACTTAAGCGGAGTACCTGTTAGAGAGGTGTCTGCACCTGTTTAAGAGAGTTCTACATCTGTTCAATAGGTCTATACACCTGTTTATGAGAGGTCTTCTTGCCTGGACACACCTGTCTCTTAAACCGTGAACCTCCCTGTACCGGTTTTATTCTCGTAGCGTGTAGCTGCTGCAATTGAAGCAAATGAACAGACTTCATCTGTTTGCCCGTGCGAGCACATATGCTACCAGCTATACAAAGAATCAATAAACAACGATATGTGACTTGAGCTCTTCACTTGCGCAGGCTCGTACCAACGATACAAGCTACGGAGCCCGAAGCATCCCATATACTGCTGTGCAATGTGGTGTAGTGTCTTGTATTGTGGTGTAGTGTAGTGCAGTGTAGTGTAGTGTAGTGTAGTGTAGTGTAGTGTAGTGTAGTGTAGTGTAGTGCAGTGTAGTGCAGTGTAGTGCAGTGTAGTGTAGTGTAGTTGTAGTGTAGTGTAGTGTAGGGTAGGGTAGGGTAGGGTAGGGTAGTGTAGTGCAGTGCAGTGTAGTGTAGTGCAGTGTAGTGTAGTGCAGTGTAGTGTAGTGTAGTGTAGTGTAGTGTAGTGTAGTGTAGTGTAGTGTAGTATAGTTGTAGTGTAGTTGTAGTGTAGTGCAGTGTAGTGCAGTGTAGTGCAGTGCAGTGTAGTGTAGTGTAGTGTAGTTGTAGTGTAGTGTAGTGTAGGGTAGGGTAGGGTAGGGTAGGGTAGGGTAGTGCAATGAGTCGGTGCAGAGTGGTGTCATATAGCGTACTGTAGAGTAGGGTAGAATAGTGTAAGGTTAATTTTAGAACCCCCTATCGTGCATCCACCAAACGTTTTTGGTACGACATACGGCAAAATCCGCGAAAGGGTAGCTGTGCTCCGCGGCAGAAGCAAGCGGTTTAACCACGCCCTCTAATACTCCGAGAACAACATATTACGATGACGAGATACGATTTCTCCCAAACAAACAAATACGCCTCACCTATTCGAGAATGGTCTGAACCGCACGAGAATCATGCAGCACGAAGCATGCACGCCTCCAAAAAGCAACAGCTTCGGTACGCGCTCGTCGACGAGAACCCCAATAGACGCCATCGCTGCCGACTGCGCGAGAACGGGCGGATATAGGCCGGCGAGGCCACCATGGAAAGCATACCATCAGCAACTGATTAGCACACCATCTTCGCAGGTAAAATATTGTTTTAGTTACGCGTGTGTTGAATCCAATTATGTGACACTGATGTAACGCCGTGCTACCGTATCGTATGCACCATCGAGCCCACCATGTTCTCACGGACGCAGCTCTTCGCCTGGCTGGGGAGCTGCCCACGGTATTGAGATAAGGCCTACATATTATACGATCATGCTCGTTAGACGTCTAGGTCATAGGCTCGTGTATCGGGCTTATCGTATAATTTACCTCAAAGCTGCCGGATGAGGACTAATCTAAACTTTTCAAGTCAAAAACCGCTTCAAACTACTTAGATGTTGTTCACCCGTATGACCAAATCAAGCTCGTACACTCAAACGATGTCACGAGGTGGGTCGTTCGATTGAACGTTCGCACCTGTAGGAGAGAAAACGCCATGAACCACGATCCGGTCTTCGTGAAGTCCACGAAAATCGGCTCGAACCCGATCCTGAACGAGTCCCCTTCCCGCTTAGCCTCTTGGTTGCCACGTTCGGCCGTCACCCATTGGCCTGTGTCCGCCCAGGAAAAAAAGCTACCATCTTCGATCAAACCGTTTTTAACCCTGGAGTACAAACTTGGCTGCTGATCTGGGTCGTCGTCACCATGGCCATCCTCGGGATCAATTGAGTCTGTCGTCGTCTCGAACACGATGAGAGCATCCGGGAGTACTCGTACGATGATGGTACGGCATACCATGACGAACATGAGGACCGGGTAGAGAATCTGACGGCGCAGACGCACCGGTAAAACATAGCAAGAAGTGCGAAGGTGGAGATCAAGAGCCAAATATGGAACGTATAGGCAACGTGCTCGATCCACGCTGCAGTCCGTTATCTTCTTATGTGTTGCAGTTTTATTTTGCACGTAAAGGGCTTGGCCACGACACTGGATGAATAGATGCATCAACGGTGATAACGCTTGAGCTGCATGCAAACAACGAACAACTGGCGCACAACCCACCATAAGGGCGTCGTGGGTGTCTTTAAAACCGTGCAAAACTCGTGTGCCTTCTCAACACGACCGTCACCTGGCGCTCTAGGCGCGTACTGCGAAAAAGGGTAGCAGCATCGTAGCAGGTGTTTCCCAAAATAGATCCTGGCTGACGACGGTCCCCAACCGAGGAAACAACTGAACATCGTTGAGTCGTCATTGTGCGTTTCGTTATATTCCTGGACCGTCGGATTATTCTTCGGGTTGCACTGTGTTTTTGCTCGAAACCCGTTTAGGTGAGGTGTAGAGCCCCTGGATTGAGTTGCGGCTTAAACCCAAGGTGCTCTGCCGAGAGGGTAGCATTCGTTTCGGCTGCAGACACACTAACAAGGCACACCTACGATATGGACGGGGAGACAAGGACTCACCAAGGCTGTCGCCGACACGATTATTACCCATGGGCACCTGCTATCTCTAAGAACCGCAACCTCCGTCGCTACCGCTCCCTCGAACGCGAAGAACAGGAACAGCAGCTCAATGTGCGGGAAGTGCAGCCATGCCGCTTGCGAACGGTCTCTACAAACCGAGAGCGGGTTTAAGCGGCTCTCGTCACGGGTCACCGATTGACCGCGCTTTTGGCCTCCCTTTTCCTGGTCGTCGTCTGATTCTTCCCAGTCTCTGCCCCGTCTCCGGAGTGTTCCGCCGCCTACAAACGGCCATCGTTGTGATCGATTAGAACCTGAGGAGTTCGCCCCAGCCGTGGAATCGACGCCCGCACCAGACCTGTCCGTCCGTTCTCCCAGCCGACTGGTGGATAGCTCGCGAATTGGAGTGCCGTCGAGATGGGCCATCTCTATCCTCTCTTTTGCGTGTTTCTTGGGATTCAGAGCGATGACAAGGTCGGGGAGATAGCGCCATTTGTTGACGAGAACCGTAGGTGTTAACGTAAAATGTACGAATCCAGTTTTTTTGCGGTTGGATGGCCTTTTAGTGCTACCAAACGCTCGTGCAGAATTCCCTGCTTGTGAGACAAATGTGATGGAGTCATACATACTTCGTATTTATAGTAGGGTCGACCGGATCCATACTACACGAGGACAGGTCAGACGCATATTTTCGTAGGATTACGCGAATGTTGTCCTGAGGCTCCTCACTTTGATATTTTGAGGCATTGATATTTAAGGGAAAAAGTTAAAGTGCAACCCCTCAAGAATTTCCATGAGCTGCGAGCTGGTTCCAGCGACGAAGTGTAAATTTAAGTTTTCATCTTCGGACTATAAAACGATGGATACACTGAAGATCACAGCACGAAACGTACACACGTGAATGACGGCATCAACGATGGGAGCACATCGGTGACGCCAGTGTTGCCGTGGGAACTGTCATTCGCGATATAAGGGAATAGTTCATATTATTTGGACAGCCGTTGATGCTTAGGGATTTATGCGGTGTACCCTAGTAATGCAATTCATATGGTATTCACTTATAGTGTTTATAGGCCATACATCGATCGACGAGTCGAATAATTCGGCGAGGCATGTCGCCATAATGGTATCAACAACGATGAGACGTCTATAGTAATTGTTTTGTTGTGCAAGCTGTACGAGGCCGAGGCAAATACGCATTGAAACGTACTGTAACAATGTACTGAGCTTTTGTATAGACCTGAGGGGGTCGCTTTTGAGACATCGCTTTGTAGTGGCTCTGGGGCACTCGCGCGAATGACCCTCCTATTCAATTGCGGTCTCAAGCTTTGGTGCTGTGTTAATTCCTTGATATCAATCCAAAGTTGAATGGTTAGCTCCGCTGCGCCACGCAAATCGCCTGGAGTATTTTGTGAGTGGGGTTCAGAGTCACTCGTGCGAGTGGCTTATACCAGGTGGTGAAAAACGGGGTATATCATAACGTCATCATAACATCCCCCCTACCACAGCCTCCGTCGAAACCCTTTAGGGGAAAAATCGTCCCAGGCGAATCACATTAGTGCACTGGGGTTTGAGAGTTGGAAACGAAAGATTGTATAGCTGATTATGCATAGCAGCAAAAGGAACGAATGAAGGGCGTTTGGTTTATAAACATAACATGAGAAATTTCGGGTGAAAAGTTATCGAAAAATCCCCAGGAAAGCGAAACGCAACCACCTACGGTTCCAAGGTAAAAAAAGAAGAACAAAAAAAAACTTCATTTGTGTGTTAGCTTGTCACGGCGGACAACCCTGCCATGTTTAATTCTCCATCTCGAAAGAAACAGCGAGCTTTGCTGCCTGAATACCATATTCTGGGTTATCACTGAAACCATCTCGTAGGTACCCATCGAAAAGTACGGTAAAGCACAGAGGTTATGACAATGCCATTGGGGAGATACTCGTTTGAGGTGTCCCCTCAGCCGGAAAAAGTTTGGCCGAACACGTTACCCCTATCGACACATGCTGTGGTAACCATGCACCGGTTATATTTTGACGTTCACCTCTTGGGGGGCTCTGTTTTTCAAATGAAAGAAAACGCAAACCCGATGAACAACCTCTTGGTCTAGGTATGCAAAAACAACTACTTATTATTGTTGCAAAACAAGAATGGCATTCCGACGATTTTTGGGGCAAAGGATCCCGGTCATTCAAAAATATTTCAGACAAAAAATGATATCGCTGTCATCGTAGCACGCGCGTCTATCACAGCATGCGTCACGGCGTTACCATACACGTGCAAAGCGGGGGGTAATATTCCGTCGTAGTATATTCCATCACCTTCGTCAGCCAGTATGCCTCCACGCCAGACGCGATCAAAACATGGAGGACGAATATCGTCAACAGGATGCCCGCAAATAGCACGAGGTTTCCCACGAACACGGTTGCGCCGAGACCGCCCGACTCCGATTCTGCGATGTCACATCGAGAGGCACTCGAGCCATCTGTTTCCTGGAGTCGTCGAGCTGTGCCCAGCGGCGTGAAAATTTCGACGACGTCTTCCGGAGGCCAGAGGTTTACCCACCTACCAGAAGCAGGAAGACCATATACAGACGTGCGAAGACAGACCACTATCGTCAATGACGCGCGCTACCCTAGCTTTCCGCCGGCGAACAGAAGAGAACACAACACAACAGAGCAGGCACTACGGGGTGATCCACGCAAAGTTTTCTGGCCGGTCACCAATTGGTGCATCGCGCAGCGAACTGACTTGTTGGTGCTCAGATGCCTCCATCATTCTAGTTCGACGTAACCATACCTCGAGAATTTAAATAACAGGGAGTAGTTTAACGCAACGCAGCATTGGTGTGTCCTTCCACGGATGGGGCATATACACTGCATACATGTTTTCTTGTCTACACACTAAGTGACATTGCAAGCAAAGCAAGCTTGTCTTTTTACCAGGGTTCCCATGCAATAGGGCCTTTGATTAACCTTGCGTGCCCGACTCTCAGGGTCCCGTCCAACCACAGGAATCTCCCAGTAAAACAGATACAAAGAAGAGCCATATTTGTGTTACTGCTGCTAGTATCGTGTTCAATTTTAATCTTTACAACCAACAATTGACGACAGCTACAAACATCCCCCACACGAGTTTTTAGCGAGAGTTGGGGTATCTATAACTTAGACCAAATAGGGGAATGCGCGGTCGGGAACCCTCGCACCTGAGATTTTCCGCGAAATCTAACACATATGAGGCTTCGGCTCCTGTGGTGTCCACCAGCGATAGCGTGGCAAGGAACTGGACCTGCCCGACGAGTGCCAAGGCCATCGTTGCTGATGGTGCGCGGACACTGGAGGAACCTTGAGCCGTTTCGATCGATGGTTGCCCCTGGCATTTAGCGTAACAAACGACCATACACCGAACCTATTATACGAACAAGCCGTGTCGCATACGTCGAGGCGCCACCTATCCCTGTACACGAACGTTGTAGCGGCGTCTTCTTTGGGATTCCACGAGGCGGCATTCGGTCTTCTACAATTTGATCGTATCACTGTATTACAGCGCACTGGGAATGCGTCGAGGTTGGAATTTGGCAAGGTTTCAACTTTAACAACCGACGACGACAAGAGCCCTGAAACAATGGGTACCAGCCCCGAGTCGTGGAGGATCGAACATCAAGGTACCATCTGCTCGTGCAGATGAACTCGTTGCCGCCACCTCACGCCAGATTTCGAAAGAATAAGTGAGACTCGCACGTTCACGACACTTGAAATATAAGGCGTGGCGCATCCGAGAAGACTGGCGTTTCGAGAAAGTATGACAAGGTCTTTGCATTCTAAGGGCGAATACTTCATCCAGTAAAGCTATGACTCACCGTGGATCCTGACTGTGACGATGCCGCGCTTCCCGCTGCTCCTCCTGCTCCGGCCCCTGCGAGCAGGCTGCATGCGGCGGCAGCAACTACACCACTCACGCCAAGGACGGACGTCGCTTTTGCGGCCGTAGTGGCGGGAAGTAGGACCTTTTTTTCAGTGGCGGAAAGAGGTGAGAGGGTCGTCGTGGGATATTTACGTGATTCATTGCGTAAAATTGTAACTAGTGAAGAATAGATGCGATCCCCTTTGTTTAGCGGAGCCCGCGCTCTAGAAAAAAAATCGATGAAACTGACAACGGACGCTGAAGTTGGATCAATGATATCGCGGTCGAAGCTAGTACGGCCAGCACCGCACAAAAGCGTGCACCATACAACACATGAGATACGTGATATCGCACCTGTTGGACGGTTGCTGGAGGCGTCAAGGCAGGTGACTTCGACGCATCCATTTCGCGTGAAGGCTTTCCTGCAGAAGGACCGAGAGAGTCTGCTGGAAGAGGGGATTCAGGCCCTGTTGGCGCTTGTGGTGGGTTTAAAAACGTCGCTGTCGTTGGTGGATCCACTGTTGGTGGTCTCTCGGTTGTAGATGCCGGCTCAAGCTCTGCAGCCGGAGTCGTCGCGTGCGGGGCCTCCGCTGTTGGTGCCGTAATCTCTGGGTCGTCCGTAGTTGGTCCAGCAACATCCGGGACAATCACAGCGGTGGGTGCACCGATAGTTGGCGCCTTCGCAGGAGTTTCATCCACCGATGGTTGTTCTACCACAGGACCATTCAGAACTACCGGTGACTCTGGAGGAGTTTCCGTCGCTGGATTTCTTTGGGCAATCGGTGCTTGAGCAGGGGGTTGCACAGCTGAAGGTGTTCCCGCCGTCGGTGCCATGGGGGTGGGGCTCCCAACTGTTGGTCCGGCTTCGCCACCGCCGCCTTCTGCCGGAGCAGCAGCTGGCTGCCCTACCACCACAGCAACGGGTGCCACCGGCGATCCAACAGGTCCGGATGCCACTGGTGCAGTTTCGACAATTGGTGATGCTGCAGGCGGTTGCACAGCTGGAGGTGTTCTCGCCGTCGGTGCTATGGGCGTGGGGCTCCCGACGGTTGGTGCACCTCCACCACCGTCGCCCTCGACCGGGGCAGCAGCTGGCTGCCTTTTCACCGGAGCAGCCGGTGCCACCGGCGATGCCACAGGCCCGGATGCCACTGGTGCAGTTTCAACAATCGGTGATGCAGCGGGCGGTTGCACAGCTGGAGGTGTTCCCGCCGTCGGTGCCATGGGCGTGGGGCTCCCAACGGTTGGTGCGGATTCCCCACCGCCGCCTTCTGCCGGAGCAGCAGCTGGCTGTCCTTCCACCGGAGCAGCCGGTGCCACCGGCGATGCCACAGGCCCGAATGCCACTGGTGCAGTTTCGACAATCGGTGATGCAGCGGAAGGTTGCACAGCCGGAGGTGTTCCCGCCGTCGGTGCCATGGGGGTGGGGCTCCCACCAGATGGTCCGGGTTCACCACCGTCGCCTTCTGCCGGAGCAGCAGCCGGTTGCCCTACTACCGGAGCGACGGGTGCCCCGGGCGATGCCACAGGTCCGGAAGCCACTGGTGCAGTTTCGACAATTGGTGATGCTGCGGGAGTTTGTACAGCTGGAGGTGTTCCCGCCGTCGGTGCCATGGGGGTTGGGCTCCCAACAGTTGGTGCGGCTTCACCACCGCCGCCCTCGGCCGGGGCAGCAGCTGGCTGCCCTTCCGCTGGAGCAGCCGGTACCACTGGTGATGCCACAGGTCCGGATGCCACCGGTGCAGTTTCGACAATTGGTGATGCAGCGGGCGGTTGCACAACTGGAGATGTTCCCGCTGTCGGTGCCATAGAGGTTGGGCTCCTAACGGTTATTGCGGCTTCGCCACCACCGCCTTCTGTTGGAACAGCAGCTGGCTGCCCTTCCACTGGAGCAGCCGGTGCCACCGGCGATGCCACAGGCCCGGATGCCATTGGTGCAGCTCCGACAATTGGTGATGCCGCGGGCGGTTGCACAGCTGGAGGTGTTCCCGCTGTCGGTGCCATGGGGGTTGGGCCCTCAACGGTTGGTGCAATTTCACCTCCGCCGCCCTCGGCCGGGGCAGCAGCTGGCTGCCCTTGCACCGGAGCAGCCGGCCTTACCGGCGATGCCACAGGCCCGGATGCCACTGGTGCAGTTTCGACAATCGGTGATGCAGCTGGCGGCTGCACAGCTGGAGGTGTTGCCGCCGTCGGTGCCATGAGCGTGGGGCTTCCAACGGTTGGTGCGGATTCCCCACCGCCGCCTTCTGCCGGAGCAGCAGCTGGCTGCCCTTCCACCGGAGCAGCCGGTGCCACCGGCGATGCCACAGGCCCGAATGCCACTGGTGCAGTTTCGACAATCGGTGATGCAGCGGGCGGTTGCACAGCCGGAGGTGTTCCCGCCGTCGGTGACATGGGGGTGGGGCTCCCAACAGATGGTCCGGGTTCACCACCGTCGCCTTCTGCCGGAGCAGCAGCCGGCTGCCCTACTACCGGAGCAACGGGTGCCCCAGGCGATGCCACAGGTCCGGAAGCCACTGGTGCAGTTTCGACAATTGGTGATGCTGCGGGAGTTTGTACAGCTGGAGGTGTTCCCGCCGTCGGTGCCATGGGGGTTGGGCTCCCAACAGTTGGTGCGGCTTCACCACCGCCGCCCTCATCTGGGGCAGCAGCTGGCTGCCCTTCCGCTGGAGCAGCCGGTACCACTGGTGATGCCACAGGTCCGGATGCCACCGGTGCAGTTTCGAGAATTGGTGATGCAGCGGGCGGTTGCACAGCTGGAGGTGTTCCCGCTGTCGGTGCCATAGGGGTTGGGCTCCCAACGGTTGGTGCAATTTCACCTCCGCCGCCCTCGGCCGGGGCAGCAGCTGGCTGCCCTTGCACCGGAGCAGCCGGCCTCACCGGCGATGCCACAGGCCCGGATGCCACTGGTGCAGTTTCGACAATCGGTGATGCAGCTGGCGGCTGCACAGCTGGAGGTGTTCCCGCCGTCGGTGCCATGGGCGTGGGGCTTCCAACGGTTGGTGCGGATTCCCCACCGCCACCTTCTGCCGGAGCAGCAGCTGGCTGCCCTTCCATCGGAGCAGCCGGTGCCACCGGCGATGCCACAGGCCCGAATGCCACTGGTGCAGTTTCGACAATCGGTGATGCAGCGGAAGGTTGCACAGCCGGAGGTGTTCCCGCCGCCGGTGACATGGGGGTGGGGCTCCCAACAGATGGTCCGGGTTCACCACCGTCGCCTCCTGCCGGAGCAGCAGCCGGCTGCCCTACTACCGGAGCGACGGGTGCCCCAGGCGATGCCACAGGTCCGGAAGCCACTGGTGCAGTTTCGACAATTGGTGATGCTGCGGGAGTTTGTACAGCTGGAGGTGTTCCCGCCGTCGGTGCCATGGGGGTTGGGCTCCCAACAGTTGGTGCGGCTTCACCACCGCCGCCCTCATCTGGGGCAGCAGCTGGCTGCCCTTCCGCTGGAGCAGCCGGTACCACTGGTGATGCCAAAGGTCCGGATGCCACCGGTGCAGTTTCGACAATTGGTGATGCAGCGGGCGGTTGCACAACTGGAGATGTTCCCGCTGTCGGTGCCATAGAGGTTGGGCTCCTAACGGTTGGTGCGGCTTCGCCACCACCGCCTTCTGTTGGAACAGCAGCTGGCTGCCCTTCCACTGGAGCAGCCGGTGCCACCGGCGATGCCACAGGCCCGGATGCCATTGGTGCAGCTCCGACAATTGGTGATGCCGCGGGCGGTTGCACAGCTGGAGGTGTTCCTGCCGTCGGTGCCATGGGGGTTGGGCCCTCAACGGTTGGTGCAATTTCACCTCCGCCGCCCTCGGCCGGGGCAGCAGCTGGCTGCCCTTGCACCGGAGCAGCCGGCCTTACCGGCGATGCCACAGGCCCGGATGCCACTGGTGCAGTTTCGACAATCGGTGATGCAGCTGGCGGCTGCACAGCTGGAGGTGTTGCCGCCGTCGGTGCCATGGGCGTGGGGCTTCCAACGGTTGGTGCGGATTCCCCACCGCCGCCTTCCGCCGGAGCAGCAGCTGGCTGCCCTTCCACCGGAGCAGCCGGTGCCACCGGCGATGCCACAGGCCCGAATGCCACTGGTGCAGTTTCGACAATCGGTGATGCAGCGGGCGGTTGCACAGCCGGAGGAGTTCCCGTCGTCGGTGACATGGGGGTGGGGCTCCCAACAGATGGTCCGGGTTCACCACCGTCGCCTTCTGCCGGAGCAGCAGCCGGCTGCCCTACTACCGGAGCGACGGGTGCCCCAGGCGATGCCACAGGTCCGGAAGCCACTGGTGCAGTTTCGACAATTGGTGATGCTGCGGGAGTTTGTACAGCTGGAGGTGTTCCCGCCGTCGGTGCCATGGGGGTTGGGCTCCCAACAGTTGGTGCGGCTTCACCACCGCCGCCCTCATCTGGGGCAGCAGCTGGCTGCCCTTCCGCTGGAGCAGCCGGTACCACTGGTGATGCCACAGGTCCGGATGCCACCGGTGCAGTTTCGAGAATTGGTGATGCAGCGGGCGGTTGCACAGCTGGAGGTGTTCCCGCTGCCGGTGCCATAGGGGTTGGGCTCCCAACTGTTGGTGCGGCTTCACCACCGCCGCCCTCTGTTGGAGCAGCAGCTGGCTGCCTTTCCGCTGGAGCAGCCGGTACCACTGGTGATGCCACAGGTCCAGATGCCACCGGTGCAGTTTCGACAATTGGTGATGCAACGGGCGGTTGCACAGCTGGAGGTGTCCCCGCTGTCGGTGCCATAGGGGTTGGGCTCCCAACGGTTGGTGCAATTTCACCTCCGCCGCCCTCGGCCGGGGCAGCAGCTGGCTGCCCTTGCACCGGAGCAGCCGGGATCACTGGTGATGCCACAGGTCCGGATGTCGCCGGTGCAGTTTCGACAATCGGTGATGCAGCGGGCGGCTGCACAGCTGGAGGTGTTCCCGCCGTCGGTGCCATGGGGGTTGGGCTCCCAACAGTTGGTGCGGCTTCACCCCCGCCGCCCTCGGTTGGGGCAGCAGCTGGCTGCTCTTCCGCTGGAGCAGCCGGTACCACTGGTGATGCCACAGGTCCAGATGCCACCGGTGCAGTTTCGACAATTGGTGATGCAACGGGCGGTTGCACAGCTGGAGGTGTTTCCGCCGTCGGTGCCATAGGGGTTGGGCTCTCAACAGTTGGTGCGGCTTCACCACCGCCGCCCTCGGTTGGGGCAGCAGCTGGCTGCTCCTCCGCTGGAGCAGCCGGTACCACCGGCGATGCCACAGGCCCAGATGCCACCGGTGCAGTTTCGACAATTGGTGATGCAACGGGCGGTTGCACAGCTGGAGGTGTTCCCGCTGTCGGTGCCATTGAGGTGGGGCTCCCAACGGTTGGTGCGGCTTCGCCACCACCGCCTTCTGTTGGAGCAGCAGCTGACTGCCCTTCCACTGGAGCAGCCGGTGCCACCGGCGATGCCACAGGCCCGAATGCCACTGGTGCAGCTCCAACAATCGGTGATGCCGCGGGCGGTTGCACAGCTGGAGGTGTTCCCGCCGTCGGTGACATGGGGGTTGGGCTCTCAACGGTTGGCGCAAATTCACCACCGCCGCCTTCGGCCGGGGCAGCAGCTGGCTGCCCTTCCCCTGGAGCAGCCGGGACCACTGGTGATGCCACAGGTCCGGATGTCGCCGGTGCAGTTTCGACAATCGGTGATGCTGCGGGCGGCTGCACAGCTGGAGGTGTTCCCGCCGTCGGTGCCATGGGGGTTGGGCTCCCAACAGTTGGTGCGGCTTCACCACCGCCGCCCTCGGTTGGAGCAGCAGCTGGCTGCCCTTCCGCTGGAGCAGCCGGTACCACTGGTGATGCCACAGGTCCAGATGCCACCGGTGCAGTTTCGACATTTGGTGATGCAACGGGCGGTTGCACAGCTGGAGGTGTTCCCGCTGTCGGTGCCATTGAGGTGGGGCTCCCAACGGTTGGTGCGGCTTCGCCACCACCGCCTTCTGTTGGAGCAGCAGCTGGCTGCCCTTCCACTGGAGCAGCCGGTGCCACCGGCGATGCCACAGGCCCAGATGCCACTGGTCCAGCTCCAACAATCGGTGATGCCGCGGGCGGTTGCACAGCTGGAGGTGTTCCCGCCGTCGGTGACATGGGGGTTGGGCTCTCAACGGTTGGCGCAAATTCACCACCGCCGCCTTCGGCCGGGGCAGCAGCTGGCTGCCCTTGCACCGGAGCAGCCGGCTTTGCCGGCGATGCCACAGGCCCGGATGCCACTGGTGCAGTTTCGACAATTGGTGATGCTGCGGGCGGCTGCCCAGCTGGAGGTGTTCCCGCTGCCGGTGCCATGGGGGTTGGGCTCCCAACAGTTGGTGCGGCTTCACCACCGCCGCCCTCTGTTGGAGCAGCAGCTGGCTGCCTTTCCGCTGGAGCAGCCGGTACCACTGGTGATGCCACAGGTCCAGATGCCACCGGTGCAGTTTCGACAATTGGTGATGCAACGGGCGGTTGCACAGCTGGAGGTGTCCCCGCTGTCGGTGCCATTGAAGTGGGGCTCCCAACGGTTGGTGCGGCTTCGCCACCACCGCCTTCTGTTGGAGCAGCAGCTGGCTGCCCTTCCACTGGAGCAGCCGGTGCCACCGGCGATGCCACAGGCCCAGATGCCACTGGTGCAGCTCCAACAATCGGTGATGCCGCGGGCGGTTGCACAGCTGGAGGTGTTCCCGCCGTCGGTGCCATGGGCGTGGGGCTCCCAACGGTTGGTGCGGTTTCCCCACCGCCGCCTTCTGCCGGAGCAGCTGCTGGCTGCCCTTCCACCGGAGCAGCCGGTGCCACCGGCGATGCCACAGGTCCGGATGCCACCGGTGCAGTTTCGACAATTGGTGATGCAGCGGGCGGTTGCCCAGCTGGAGGTGTCCCCGCCGTCGGTGCCATTGAGGTGGGGCTCGCAACGGTTGGTGCGGCTTCGCCACCACCGCCTTCTGTTGGAACAGCAGCTGGCTGCCCTTCCGCTGGAGCAGCCGGTACCACTGGTGATGCCACAGGTCCAGATGCCACCGGTGCAGTTTCGACAATTGGTGATGCAACGGACGGTTGCACAGCTGGAGGTGTTCCCGCTGTCGGTGCCATTGAGGTGGGGCTCCCAACGGTTGGTGCGGCTTCGCCACCACCGCCTTCTGTTGGAGCAGCAGCTGGCTGCCCTTCCACTGGAGCAGCCGGTGCCACCGGCGATGCCACAGGCCCAGATGCCACTGGTGCAGCTCCAACAATCGGTGATGCCGCGGGCGGTTGCACAGCTGGAGGTGTTCCCTCCGTCGGTGACATGGGGGTTGGGCTCTCAGCGGTTGGCGCAAATTCACCACCGCCGCCTTCGGCCGGGGGCAGCAGCTGGCTGCCCTTGCACCGGAGGAGCCGGCTTTGCCGGCGATGCCACAGGCCCGGATGCCACTGGTGCAGTTTCGACAATCGGTGATGCAGCGGGCGGTTGCACAGCTGGAGGTGTTCCCGCCGTCGGTGCCATAGGCGTGGGGCTCCCAACGGTTGGTGCGGATTCCCCACCGCCGCCTTCTGCCGGAGCAGCTGCTGGCTGCCCTTCCACCGGAGCAGCCGGTGCCACCGGCGATGCCACAGGTCCGGATGCCACCGGTGCAGTTTCGACAATTGGTGATGCAGCGGGCGGTTGCCCAGCTGGAGGTGTCCCCGCCGTCGGTGCCATTGAGGTGGGGCTCCCAACGGTTGGTGCGGCTTCGCCACCACCGCCTTCTGTTGGAACAGCAGCTGGCTGCCCTTCCGCTGGAGCAGCCGGTACCACTGGTGATGCCACAGGTCCAGATGCCACCGGTGCAGTTTCGACAATTGGTGATGAAACGGACGGTTGCACAGCTGGAGGTGTTCCCGCTGTCGGTGCCATTGAGGTGGGGCTCCCAACGGTTGGTGCGGCTTCGCCACCACCGCCTTCTGTTGGAGCAGCAGCTGGCTGCCCTTCCACTGGAGCAGCCGGTGCCACCGGCGATGCCACAGGCCCAGATGCCACTGGTGCAGCTCCAACAATCGGTGATGCCGCGGGCGGTTGCACAGCTGGAGGTGTTCCCTCCGTCGGTGACATGGGGGTTGGGCTCTCAACGGTTGGCGCAAATTCACCACCGCCGCCTTCGGCCGGGGCAGCAGCTGGCTGCCCTTGCACCGGAGCAGCCGGCTTTGCCGGCGATGCCACAGGCCCGGATGCCACTGGTGCAGTTTCGACAATCGGTGATGCAGCGGGCGGTTGCACAGCTGGAGGTGTTCCCGCCGTCGGTGCCATAGGCGTGGGGCTCCCAACGGTTGGTGCGGATTCCCCACCGCCGCCTTCTGCCGGAGCAGCTGCTGGCTGCCCTTCCACCGGAGCAGCCGGTGCCACCGGCGATGCCACAGGTCCGGATGCCACCGGTGCAGTTTCGACAATTGGTGATGCAGCGGGCGGTTGCCCAGCTGGAGGTGTCCCCGCCGTCGGTGCCATTGAGGTGGGGCTCCCAACGGTTGGTGCGGCTTCGCCACCACCGCCTTCTGTTGGAACAGCAGCTGGCTGCCCTTCCGCTGGAGCAGCCGGTACCACTGGTGATGCCACAGGTCCAGATGCCACCGGTGCAGTTTCGACAATTGGTGATGCAACGGACGGTTGCACAGCTGGAGGTGTTCCCGCTGTCGGTGCCATTGAGGTGGGGCTCCCAACGGTTGGTGCGGCTTCGCCACCACCGCCTTCTGTTGGAGCAGCAGCTGGCTGCCCTTCCACTGGAGCAGCCGGTGCCACCGGCGATGCCACAGGCCCAGATGCCACTGGTGCAGCTCCAACAATCGGTGATGCCGCGGGCGGTTGCACAGCTGGAGGTGTTCCCTCCGTCGGTGACATGGGGGTTGGGCTCTCAACGGTTGGCGCAAATTCACCACCGCCGCCTTCGGCCGGGGCAGCAGCTGGCTGCCCTTGCACCGGAGCAGCCGGCTTTGCCGGCGATGCCACAGGCCCGGATGCCACTGGTGCAGTTTCGACAATCGGTGATGCAGCGGGCGGTTGCACAGCTGGAGGTGTTCCCGCCGTCGGTGCCATAGGCGTGGGGCTCCCAACGGTTGGTGCGGATTCCCCACCGCCGCCTTCTGCCGGAGCAGCTGCTGGCTGCCCATCCACCGGAGCAGCCGGTGCCACCGGCGATGCCACAGGTCCGGATGCCACCGGTGCAGTTTCGACAATTGGTGATGCAGCGGGCGGTTGCCCAGCTGGAGGTGTCCCCGCCGTCGGTGCCATTGAGGTGGGGCTCCCAACGGTTGGTGCGGCTTCGCCACCACCGCCTTCTGTTGGAACAGCAGCTGGCTGCCCTTCCGCTGGAGCAGCCGGTACCACTGGTGATGCCACAGGTCCAGATGCCACCGGTGCAGTTTCGACAATTGGTGATGAAACGGACGGTTGCACAGCTGGAGGTGTTCCCGCTGTCGGTGCCATTGAGGTGGGGCTCCCAACGGTTGGTGCGGCTTCGCCACCACCGCCTTCTGTTGGAGCAGCAGCTGGCTGCCCTTCCACTGGAGCAGCCGGTGCCACCGGCGATGCCACAGGCCCAGATGCCACTGGTGCAGCTCCAACAATCGGTGATGCCGCGGGCGGTTGCACAGCTGGAGGTGTTCCCTCCGTCGGTGACATGGGGGTTGGGCTCTCAACGGTTGGCGCAAATTCACCACCGCCGCCTTCGGCCGGGGCAGCAGCTGGCTGCCCTTGCACCGGAGCAGCCGGCTTTGCCGGCGATGCCACAGGCCCGGATGCCACTGGTGCAGTTTCGACAATCGGTGATGCAGCGGGCGGTTGCACAGCTGGAGGTGTTCCCGCCGTCGGTGCCATAGGCGTGGGGCTCCCAACGGTTGGTGCGGATTCCCCACCGCCGCCTTCTGCCGGAGCAGCTGCTGGCTGCCCTTCCACCGGAGCAGCCGGTGCCACCGGCGATGCCACAGGTCCGGATGCCACCGGTGCAGTTTCGACAATTGGTGATGCAGCGGGCGGTTGCCCAGCTGGAGGTGTCCCCGCCGTCGGTGCCATTGAGGTGGGGCTCCCAACGGTTGGTGCGGCTTCGCCACCACCGCCTTCTGTTGGAACAGCAGCTGGCTGCCCTTCCGCTGGAGCAGCCGGTACCACTGGTGATGCCACAGGTCCAGATGCCACCGGTGCAGTTTCGACAATTGGTGATGCAACGGACGGTTGCACAGCTGGAGGTGTTCCCGCTGTCGGTGCCATTGAGGTGGGGCTCCCAACGGTTGGTGCGGCTTCGCCACCACCGCCTTCTGTTGGAGCAGCAGCTGGCTGCCCTTCCACTGGAGCAGCCGGTGCCACCGGCGATGCCACAGGCCCAGATGCCACTGGTGCAGCTCCAACAATCGGTGATGCCGCGGGCGGTTGCACAGCTGGAGGTGTTCCCTCCGTCGGTGACATGGGGGTTGGGCTCTCAACGGTTGGCGCAAATTCACCACCGCCGCCTTCGGCCGGGGCAGCAGCTGGCTGCCCTTGCACCGGAGCAGCCGGCTTTGCCGGCGATGCCACAGGCCCGGATGCCACTGGTGCAGTTTCGACAATCGGTGATGCAGCGGGCGGTTGCACAGCTGGAGGTGTTCCCGCCGTCGGTGCCATAGGCGTGGGGCTCCCAACGGTTGGTGCGGATTCCCCACCGCCGCCTTCTGCCGGAGCAGCTGCTGGCTGCCCATCCACCGGAGCAGCCGGTGCCACCGGCGGTGCCACAGGTCCGGATGCCACCGGTGCAGTTTCGACAATTGGTGATGCAGCGGGCGGTTGCCCAGCTGGAGGTGTCCCCGCCGTCGGTGCCATTGAGGTGGGGCTCCCAACGGTTGGTGCGGCTTCGCCACCACCGCCTTCTGTTGGAACAGCAGCTGGCTGC